>CM060309.1:100038461-100055961 GCA_030674185.1 Monoplex corrugatus | reverse complement strand
GGGCAGCCAACAGGCCAGTGGATCTATCAAACACTAAACTGACACCACCAGAATGATGGGAACATTAAGACGGGCAGCCAACAGGCCAGTGGACCTATCAAACAGTAAGCTGACACCACCAGAATGATGGCAACATTAAGATGGACAGCCAACAGGCCAGTGGACCTATCAAACACTAAACTGACACCACCAGAATGATGGGAACATTAAGATGGGCAGCCAACAGGCCAGTGGATCTATCAAACACTAAACTGACACCACCAGAATGATGGGAACATTAAGACGGGCAGCCAACAGGCCAGTGGACCTATCAAACAGTAACTGACACCACCAGAATGATGGCAACATTAAGATGGACAGCCAACAGGCCAGTGGACCTATCAAACACTAAACTGACACCACCAGAATGATGGGAACATTAAGATGGGCAGCCAACAGGCCAGTGGACCTATCAAACACTAAACTGACACCAGCAGAATGATGGGAACATTAAGATGGGCAGCCAACAGGCCAGTGGACCTATCAAACACTAAACTGACACCAGCAGAATGATGGGAACATTAAGACGGGCAGCCAACAGGCCAGTGGACCTATCAAACACTAAACTGACACCAGCAGAATGATGGGAACATTAAGACGGGCAGCCAACAGGCCAGTGGACCTATCAAACAGTAAGCTGACACCAGCAGAATGATGGGAACATTAAGACGGGCAGCCAACAGGCCAGTGGACCTATCAAACACTAAACTGACACCAGCAGAATGATGGGAACATTAAGACGGGCAGCCAACAGGCCAGTGGACCTATCAAACACTAAACTGACACCAGCAGAATGATGGGAACATTAAGACGGGCAGCCAACAGGCCAGTGGACCTATCAAACACTAAACTGACACCAGCAGAATGATGGGAACATTAAGACGGGCAGCCAACAGGCCAGTGGACCTATCAAACACTAAACTGACACCAGCAGAATGATGGGAACATTAAGACGGGCAGCCAACAGGCCAGTGTGTTTAATGTTGTGGGCTGGGACTGAACTCGAGATATCAGATCCTGAGTTCATGGCACTCTCAAAAGAACCAACCCGCCTGCTTTAAAAAGCTCGGTTAAAATGAATCTTGACACGCATCAAGAACAACGGCAGACTGTCCGAGGTTCCTGAGAGTGATGTTCACACGCCTTAGTCACAAAGTGAAGTGCTGATTTTGGTCACTACTGTTTTTGGTCCATGTTGACTTTGTACACAACAGTCCCCTACCTTTGACCAAAACCTGGTAAAAACATCCACTCATAAAAAGCTGAGGAAAAACCTGTTCACACACACACACACACACACACACACACACACACACACACACACACACACACACACACACACACACCTGTTGATATAAAACGATCTCTCTTTCTTAAAAAAAAAAAATAGGAGATTGAAAAAACACCTCTTGCCACAGTAAACCAGTTTCAAACAGAACATTTCTAACGTCCAATATCTTTGACACTGTACCATTCACTCCCTCTGTGAGGACCTTACCCACCTGCAAATTCCTAAGAAACCTGGCAGATAGGGGGAGGGAATGAAAGAGATAATTTAGACAAAAAAAGAATACATACACAAACTGTAAAATGTTGCTGTTGAAAACTGACAAGCATGAAGAAAGACTAAAGACATGCTGACTACAACTGTCATCTTGCAGGTCATGACTTCTGGGTGCCCCTCTGCTGTTGCCTTTTTTACATAGAAATTTATCCTCTGCCTGGATTCAAACCTGTGCATCCCAGGTGGTCATGTTCTAAAGGCCAGAGTCACCCTGGCAACAGATGTCTTAACCACTTAGCTACTGGACATAAGCAACATACTGCAGAATGAAATCCACTTTTGTTCCTCCTAGACCAGATCCAGCCAGAACTCATTTCAGCTGCTTCCGTCATTGTCTTCAGGGCTCTGGTCCTCTCTCTCCCAACAATCAAGCTGTTTTCATAAGGTCATAGGCTGATGTGCCTGTCAACCCCATTGCTCCAAGCTCTATGGCAAGGATTTTGGCTTGAAAGCCAGATGTCAAGCTGCTGGTTAGATTGGCATCAGGCTTCCTCCATTCTACTTTCATATTGTGCAATACAAAATGTGTTTAGACTGCAGGACCATGACCCTCCATTCTACTTTCATATTGTGCAATACAAAATGTGTTTAGACTGCAGGACCATGACCCTCCATTCTACTTTCATATTGTGCAATACAAAATGTGTTTAGACTGCAGGACCATGACCCTCCATTCTACTTTCATATTGTGCAATACAAAATGTGTTTAGACTGCAGGACCATGACCCTCCATTCTACTTTCATATTGTGCAATACAAAATGTGTTTAGACTGCAGGACCATGACCCTCCATTCTACTTTCATATTGTGCAATACAAAATGTGTTTAGACTGCAGGACCATGACCCTCCATTCTACTTTCATATTGTGCAATACAAAATGTGTTTAGACTGCAGGACCATGACCCTCCATTCTACTTTCATATTGTGCAATACAAAATGTGTTTAGACTGCAGGACCATGACCCTCCATTCTACTTTCATATTGTGCAATACAAAATGTGTTTAGACTGCAGGACCATGACCCTCCATTCTACTTTCATATTGTGCAATACAAAATGTGTTTAGACTGCAGGACCATGACAATTTCAAGTTTCATAACAATCACGCTAAAAACATTTAATACTGTCAAATAGCTGCAGTACTGTTGAAAATTTCACGTGAAGATTTTAGCTGATCTGGTCTTTTCCCATTAACAAGTCGACTAACACCATGAATGCTTGTGACACCATTTTCTAACAGTAATTATCTTCTGCAACATGAAATCAACAGCCATTTTCATAACATGAAATCAACACTGTTTTCATATCTCTTTGACTCCCTCATCCTGTCCACCAACATCCTACATTATCAACCACGCTAGCAAAGCAAAAACTTCACCCTTTGACTCCCTCACCCTACCCACCCAGCGGCGCTTCCATCGGTGAATAGGGTGAGGAAGTCAAAGGATGAAGTTTTTGTAGAACGTTTGGATAGGGTGCAGGAGTCAAAGGGTTAACTGTGACAGACAAAAATTACAGTTATAACGACTTTAACACGTAATCATACATCTACAGTAAGAAAATACTTTCTGTTTACAATCTTCATCTCTAGCAAGAAACAACATGAAACAGAAGAGAATCAAACAGACTGACATCCAACACATCCATTTACATGTACACTGTGACCACAGACTCCGCTCTCAAAATACTTCTCTCAAGTACATGGCGTTAGAAACAGTAATAAATGATACACAGAAGGACAACCAGAATTGCTAACACACCATCACAGACAGGAACAACCCACCAACACTCAATCAATATTACACACGAATCATCCCCTCTCTAACGCTTACAAGCACACACTTGAATCGTCTTTCTCTAACGCTTTCAAGCACAAGACGATGCGAGAAGACAATCTTTAAGTTGCGTAATATTCTGTTTAACATGAAGTAATGGCATCTAGACACACGTTTCTTGACCTCCATAAGCGGTCCAATGTTTGTGGAATTATGTATGTCAGCAGTAGTCACAGTACAACACCCACAAGGGAGAGAACTCAAGTCACATTTCACACTACATACAATACCCACAAGGGAGAGAACTCAAGTCACACATTTCACACTACATACAATACCCACAAGTGAGAGAACTCAAGTCACACATTTCAGACTACCATATTGCACAACTGATTTCATTAATGCATTTCTGGACCCCCCCCCCCCCCCCACCCCCCCGCAGTACACCCCTCAAATATCAGTACAACAATGTCCGTTCATCTACATCTGTGTCTACATCTCTTCTTCCTTCTCCTCTCCCATCTGTTCTCTTCCATTTTGCCAGGAATGATCTTTCTGAAGAACAAGAGGGATTCATCGCACTCAGACAATTCCATACGCGCTCCACCCACATGTGCCAGCAATGATCTGGCAGACTTCCTGAGCCGACTCAAAGCCCTGTGCGCTGGCAAGGTCTTGAAATGCAGGGAGTTGCTTGGGGGGGGGGGGGGGGGGGGGGGGGGGGGGGGGGGGGCCGGGGGGGTAGAATTTATGAACCACTAAGCTGACACCACCAGAGTGACTGGAGCATTAGGATGGGCGGCAAACAGGCTGTTTGTATGTCGCAGGCTGGAATTTCTTTAACCATCAACCATCTGACTCCTGCACTCCATCCACCAACTGCAAAAAATTAACCCTTTGACTCCCTAAATCTATCTACCAGCTTCCCGCAGAAAGCTGATGGATAGGGTGAAGGAGTCAAAAGGTTAAGTTTTTACAGTTGATGGACAGGGAGCAGGAGTCAAAAGGTTGAATCTCCTCTTTATGACATTTTTAAGGAGTATTTTTATTCACAATTTAGCCAGTCAACTCCTTTGTTGCTACAGGTTCTTGTGCATTAGATCTAGTTATATGTATGCTGCACACAGGAATCTCACTTTACCATCTTGTCCAAAAGACTAGCACTCAGACCACCATTCATCAAGTGGAAGGAGGGTGGTGATGGGTGGTGTGAATAAAACAGAAATCCCTTTCTGGAACAGGGATGGAATCAGGGACATCCCACTTGTAGATTGGCAGCATGACCACTCGGCCACTACTCCACATCCATGTGCATATCATATTTCTACATGACAGTTACATGACAACAGAATATAACACAATGTGGGCGGCTCTGTTGATACAACCATCATCTGATGTCTCAAGTTCAATCCAAGCCTGTATCATCAAAACATTCCCTGTTCACTGCCCATCTTAATCATTCCTGCCAACTTCAGGTTGGCCCTGGGATTAGCATTGTCATTATCCGAGTGTAGCAAAACAGCATTTGATAGTAACACCACCAACGCCCACCCTAACGTGTGACCACACCAGTCAATTCACTATGCCACACCGTGAAGTGGAGTCCTCGCATAACAGATCTACACAAAACACGTTAAGCACTGATTGTCGATTGCTTCATAACTGGATATTCGGTCATGTACGTCTCACAGTAACATTACGAGGTTGGCCTTTTCTTCATCACTGGCTTTTTGTTTGTACAACACAACTTCTTTTTTTCCCCACAATGAAACTGTTGGAAGTGGCTCAACAAAAATGATGACAGATTCCCCAAGAACAGAAATGTCATGTAAACTAAGCTACGACTAGTTCCATCCGGTCATGTCCATGAAACAAAACCCCCACTGGCTGATGAACAATTGTGTGAGAAAAACGTCACGACTTGGGAACCCCCACCACCCTGTTTTTCCTACACCTGCTTCAACTTGACTGCTTTGTGGCATCGATCAGATTTTAAAAAATCAGTTTGGTTTTCACCACTGAAGCACGGTAATTCTACAGTAAACATAGCAGCATAGCATTCCGATGCTCAGCAGAGCATGCTACGCTCAAACTGTGGCAGTTGGCAGGTATGCTCAATGTTTCCATCACTCTGGTGGTGACAGTTTAGGGTTTCATACGTCCCCCTCTCCCCTCCCCCGTCCCAAATCAAGACCCTGCAAACCCACAGTGCTTTGCACGAGCTACAGGAATCTACCAGCTACTATCTGGCGTATTAGGGAGGAGCCCATATGGACTTGTCCAAACGCAACAAAACCTGACCACCCACACTCATGCGCTGAAACCTACAGACACAAACACAAAGCATAGTGACATCGACACACACAATGATGTATAAACATGTAAACCATCCAACGCGTCACCACAGGCTGGGCGGGGGGCCGGACATTAACGTCAATTTACACACAGTACATACAGTGAGCAAAGGTGGTGTCGTGTCATCCAATTTGTTGCTATAAAGTCTTTGGCATACTCCGGAACCTACATGCCACAAAATTAAAATATATACATCTGTTGTGTGATTGCACACACACACACACACACAAACACATAAACACACACCACTCTCAACACACACACACACAGACACAGACATACTCACAAACACGCACAATCTAGTATTTTATGAAACGAAAAAGAAAATTCACACAACAGCTGAATGCACGCATACACACACACACACAATATCTATCTCTCTCTCTTCTACACACACAAACATACATTCATACAAACATAATCTGGTCTCAATGTCAATAGTTAACATTTACAAATGATGGGAATGACAGAAAAATCAACCCTCTAAACACTCAGGCAGCACTGGGAACCAAACAAAATCAACCAACAACAAAAACAAAAAGCCCACAAATCAAGACAGTCAAGCCATACCTACCCTACACTCCCCTGTCTTCAGTGACGCTGGACACAAAGCATGAATCCTACACTAGTCTATAACTGTACACAAAGTGACAGACCTACCTATACTATATACAACTGTGACAATCGTCCTACTGTCAACTATCAGTCCTGCATCAGCATACACAACCGTCTGTCTAAAGTCATGGAAAAAGGAAAAAAATGTAAAATAAACAAATTACATTAATACAATACATACCATACAAAAGACAGAAAGAAACATTTCCAGATCACTTACAGGTCTGTACACAATCACATCTGATTTTCCATTCCTACAATTCCATTTTAATATGTGTGGAAGTGGGTGTGTACACATTTCAAGGAATATCAATTGCCTTCTTGAGGTCACCAAGAACTAATCCTGAGTCCATTACACAACACACAGGACATGTCACTAACACATCTTTACAAACAACTTTTTTAACCTTTTGACTCCCACACTATATCCATCAACTGCAAAAACTTAACCCTTTGACTCTGTCATGCTACCCACCTGCCACAAACTGGTGGATAGGGTGAAGGAGTCAAAAGGGCTGAGTTTTTGCTTTGCTAGCACGGTTGACGAAGCAGAATGCTGGTGGGCAGGGTGCGGGAATTAAAGGATTAACCCTTTAGCTCCCTCACCCTATCCTCCAGATTCCTGCAGGAAACTCATGGATACGCTGAGAGAGTCAAAAGGTGAAGTTTTAACCCCCCCCCCCCAAAGTTCAACCAAGTGAACAATATACAGAGCGCCATCAACACAAACCTCCATCTACCTGACATAAGCAGACACACAAACATCAAGTTGCAATACTTCACAGGAACTACGTACAATCACAGAGGTATCAGAATACAGGGACCAATGTTTCAAAGACACTGGAAACTTTCATGGCACACACACATGTTCTGCCTTGTGCAGTCTGACAGTCAAACCACTCCATCAACAAGCTGTCACTATCCATAATTTACTGACCTACATATCCTTCATTTACTGATCTAACTATCCATAATTTACTGATCTATCCACATCAATACTTTACTGATCTAACTAGCCATACTTTATTGATCTAACTATCCACAACTTCCAGATCTAACTATGCCTAATTTACTGATCTAACTGTCTATTACTTCCTGATCTAATTATTCATGATTTACTGATCTATCTGTAATTTACTGATCTAGCCATCCATAATTTACTGGTCTAGCCATCCATCATTTAATAAATGCTGAAAGTAGCCTGCAATCAAGCTTCTAAGCTACCATTTCATGCAAAAATTAGAATCTAGAACTAGATATTGGAGAGAATGCGCATGCTCTGAGCTTCATGCAAATGTAAGAGTAAGTAAATATCAGTGCTTTGATTGTGAATTCCAGTGAAAACAAACATTATCCCTTACATTTGAAGACCTAGCATCACAATGCTGACCAAACATGAGTCATTAATAATAAATGGAAACCTCAAATTCCTTTTAAACATATCATCAGTAATCAATGGAAACCTCAAATTCCTTTAAACATGAGTCATCAATGAGTCATCAACGATCAATGGAAACCTCAAATTCCTTTTAAACATGTCATCAGTAATCAATGGAAACCTCAAATTCCTTTAAACATGAGTCATTAATAATCAATGGAAACCTCAAATTCCTTTAAACACGAGTCATTAATAATCAATGGAAACCTCAAATTCCTTTAAACATGAGTCATTAATAATCAATGGAAACCTCAAATTCCTTTAAACACAAGTCATTAATAATCAATGGAAACCTCAAATTCCTTTAAACATGAGTCATTAATAATCAATGGAAACCTCAAATTCCTTTAAACACGAGTCATTAATAATCAATGGAAACTCAAATTCCTTTAAACATGAGTCATTAATAATCAATGGAAACCTCAAATTCCTTTAAACACGAGTCAATAATGATCAATGGAAACCTCAAATTCCTTTAACCATGAGTCATCAATGATCAATGGAAACCTCAAATTCCTTTAAACATGAGTCATCAATGATCAATGGAAACCTCAAATTCCTTTAACCTTTCAATTCCCACCCCCTGTCCACCAGCATCCTGCGTTGTCAACCATGCTAGCAAAGCAAAACCGTAACCCTTTGACTCCCTCACCCTATCCACCAAGCTTCCTGCATAGGGTGTGGGAGTCCAAGGGTTCAGTTTCTGCAATTAATGGGTAGGGTGTGGGAGTCAAAGGGTTAAACATGAGTCATCAAAACTCAATGGAAATCTCAAATTTCTTTAAACACGAGTAATCAATAATCAATACAAATCTTAAATTCTAAACTGTTCTTAGCCAGCGAACAGTGACACCACTTATAGGATGTTTAACATGTCTGCCTGATGTTCAGTGTATGTATACACACACACACACACACACACCACACACACACACACACACACACACACACACACACACACACACACACACACACACACACACACACACACACACTACAGGTGTTAAAACACTAGCAGATCAGCACAAAACTTGCCCTCACAGATGTAATCTCCACCTTTCACCAATCAGGCAGTACCCCCCCCCAATCCACACACGGCTGCTGGAATTTCCAACACCTAAGCAAGTTGGTTATCCTGTCTGTAGAATTCCTCATAGCGTTCTGCACTCAATCACAGCTTCAACATCACAAAACCACAACACATGCCTGCTGAGCTGGCACTGAATCTTGGTCATTCAAACTGCTTTCTGCAACCTTTAACTTACAGTACAACATTACACACCATTATGTATCTGTTCTTTTCTTTGAAGATAAGACACACAATATACATGTCATTTACATGCAACCTTTAACTTACAGTACAACATTACACACCATTATGTATCTGTTCTTTTCTTTGAAGATAAGACACACAGATACATGTCATTTACATACAACCTTTAACTTACAGTACAACATTATACACCATTATGTGTCTGTTCTTTTCTTTGAAGATAAGACACACAGACATACTGTCATTTACATGCAACCTTTAACTTACAGTACAACATTACACACCATTATGTTCTGTTCTTTTCTTTGAAGATAAGACACACAGACATACATGTCATTTACATGCAACCTTTAACTTACAGTACAACATTAACACCATCATGTATCTGTTCTTTTCTTTGAAGTAAGACACACAGAATACTGTCATTTACATGCAACCAAGACTGTTCCAGTGATAGACCGATACAATACTAGTATATATGATATAAAAAATGTTGGCTAGATAAAACCCATAGGGTAGGTAGGGCCTCAGGACCTGGCAGCTCATGGGTTTATGTGCTGGCTTAAGGCTTGTGTCATCATCACCATACACATGGCACCTGCGACGTTAGCGCTCGTGGAATTCATTCTGAGCGCAGAGACGTCGTCTTGAGAAACCGAAACTAAAACAAGGGACACAACTCTTGCTGATTTCCACAATGATCCTGTGATGAAAAAAGAGCACTCTTTGAGTCACTTTCAGTTTTATGCAGAAATGTTTGGGTTTTTGGGTTGTTGTTTTTTAGGTTTTAATAGCCAAGGCCATCAGACATTGGTTCACTGCCAAACACACATTCTGACAGATATCTGGTGCCAAGGACATAGGTTTGTGAACCACACAATGACAATACTGTAAAACATATCAAGGTAAACATTGGAGAAAGGGGTTTCCCATAATAAAACCCTGACACTAAAAATGATTTCGAAATGGATGGGACCACTAGGCCAGCTCTCTTAACCACTTTTAAACGCCGAGTCAAAATTATAAGAATTTAAGGTTGGAATTTACAGTGAGGATAAAACTACCAAGTTTTTATAACTGAGTGAATGAGTGAATTTTCCGGTAATCTGATGACTATTTTGATGTGTTATCACAAGTTTAGTGAAACATCTTTCCATCACAAGCAACATGTATGTCAACAGCCATGCTGACTAGATGTTCAGGCTGTGAACCTTAAAGGGCTGAGGAAAACCAGTCACCGTGCTGTAGTGGTTAGCACAACGGACTACAGACTGGAAGGTTGTGGGATCCAATTCCCATCAGTCCCTTCAAAAATCATTGTGGGATTTTTCAGCTCTAACCGGCTCCTACACAGGATTGTGTGTGCTACGGGCTCACTGGGAAGACTGGGACCACACAGTCAAGTCTCATCCGCTTCATAGACACATCATTGAGAGTTGTTGCTCAAATCTTCTAACCAACACCACAGGTGCCTGTATCTCATGGCCATGTTGATGATATGATATATGATGATAGTAAGCACAGAGTACAGCCGTGTCACACAGTCTCAATCCTACAAGTATCTCCATAGCATGATAGTTACCATCCTCATCCTTATCGCAATGTAAAAACTGTACCAGCTTCTGTGGCCATTACGGTGGTGTAGAAAAATTCGGGGGGGGAGAAAATTGTGAGCACAAAGGAAATCTCTGCAAGTGTGATGATCCCATAAAAAAAAAGAAGAAAGAAACGTGTTTAATATATGATGATAGTAGGAGTAAAGTGAGCACAAGGAATCCTGCAATGTATGATCCCATAGAAATATAAATATCAGAAGAAATGTACACTTGAGGAAGGGGTTGATCAAAATGATGGGGAGAAAATTGTGAGCACAAAGGATATCTCTGCAAGTGTGATGATCCCATAAAAAAAAAAGAGAAAGAAAGAAAGAATGTGAGGAAAGAGTTATATCTATAGTGATAGTTCAGACTGATGCCCTCTACATCCACATTTCAGACAAACGTGACATAAAATTTAAACCAACATGACTGCTGGTAAAGCATTCAAACAAATAGAAAGCAGAAAACGCATGAAAACCAAAAGTGAACACAAATGTCACACACACATCAACACAGGCACAAACTGTCGGCCAACTGGCCTTTGTCAAGCCAACACAAAAGACACAAAGAACAAAAAACACAACTAGGAGGGGGGGGGGGGGGGAGGGGGGGGGAAGAAACAGCGATACTTCCCTTACGTTTTGTCCCTGCTGTTTTCCTGATCATTTTCCCCCTGTTAAAACAACATCAGGCAAGTCTTGCTGCTTTTTTCCCTAACTCTTAACCCTATGACTTCTAAACCATATCCACCAGCTGCAAAAACTTAACACTTTGACCTCCCATCCCACCCTATCCACCAGCGCAAACAGGAGAGTAAAGGATGAAGTTTTTGCCTTGCTAGCATGGTTGTCAATGCAGGATACTGGTGGACAAAAGCGCTGGAGTCAAAGGGTTAAGTACATATTCTTTGTTGTCTTTTGTGTGCACGGGGCAAAGTGTAGTTGGACAAAAATGTCTGTCTGTCTTCTTCTGTGTGTCAAATAAACATTCCCCTTCTGTTTTGTGCCTTTCTGGTTTGTGAATGGACTGTAAACAATGGACAGGTACAATGTTCACATGACAATCATACACACAGGTACAATGTTCACATGACAATCATACACACAGGTACATGTTCACATGACAATCATACACACAGGTACAATGTTCACATGACAATCATACACACAGGTACATGTTCACATGACAATCATACACACAGGTACAATGTTCACATGACAATCATACACACAGGTACAATGTTCACATGACAATCATACACACAGGTACATGTTCACATGACAATCATACACACAGGTACAGTGTTCACATGACAATCATACACACAGGTACAGTGTTCACATGACAATCATACACACAGGTACAGTGTTCACATGACAATCATACACACAGGTACAATGTTCACATGACAATCATACACACAGGTACAATGTTCACATGACAATCATACACACAGGTACAATGTTCACATGACAATCATACACACAGGTACAATGTTCACATGACAATCATACACACAGGTACAATGTTCACATGACAATCATACACACAGGTACATGTTCACATGACAATCATACACACAGGTACAATGTTCACATGACAATCATACACACGGTACATGTTCACATGACAATCATACACACAGGTACAATGTTCACATGACAATCATACACACAGGTACAATGTTCACATGACAATCATACACACAGGTACAATGTTCACATGACAATCTACACACAGGTACAATGTTCACATGACAATCATACACACAGGTACAATGTTTCACATGACAATCATACACACAGGTACAGTGTTCACATGACAATCATACACACAGGTACAATGTTCACATGACAATCATACACACAGGTACAGTGTTCACATGACAATCATACACACAGGTACAATGTTCACATGACAATCATACACACAGGTACAGTGTTCACATGACAATCATACACACAGGTACAGTGTTCACATGACAATCATACACACAGGTACAGTGTTCACATGACAATCATACACACAGGTACAATGTTCACATGACAATCGTACACACAGGTACAATGTTCACATGACAATCATACACACAGGTACAGTGTTCACATGACAATCATACACACAGGTACAGTGTTCACATGACAATCATACACACAGGTACAATGTTCACATGACAATCATACACACAGGTACAATGTTCACATGACAATCATACACACAGGTACATGTTCACATGACAATCATACACACAGGTACAGTGTTCACATGACAATCATACACACAGGTACAATGTTCACATGACAATCATACACACAGGTACAATGTTCACATGACAATCATACACACAGGTACATGTTCACATGACAATCATACACACAGGTACAATGTTCACATGACAATCATACACACAGGTACAGTGTTCACATGACAATCATACACACAGGTACAGTGTTCACATGACAATCATACCCACGTTTCCAAAGGCCGAACTCTCATTCTCTGTGTGTACCATCTCGTACACAACCAACCAAAACAACAAGAATCTGAAAGACTATACTTAACATGGAAATAAGTTTTAGCCATTTGTTCAAGAGGGATTCTTCCAACTTGGTCAATACCATATGTGCTTCACTCAAAAATGCCATCATGGACTCCTCAAATATGCAGAAGACCACACAGGCGGGGGACAGAATGGCATCAAACGCCAGCTGTCTGACATCAGTTTTCAGTCCAACATTCATCTGCGCCTGAGACAACACAGTCATTGGTAACGTTCAGGCGAACAGCACACACAGCTTTTCTTTTATGTTACAGGCCCGAGTCCAACTCAAGACATCCGTCTCCTGTCCACAGCTTTGTCAACTGAACCAGCCTGCACGATTCAGCCCGCCCACTCCCTCACCCTATCTATCACGTTCCTGTGGAAAGCTGCTGGACAGGGTGAGTGAGAGAAAGGGTGGACAGTCAAAGACATGACATCATCCTGTACACAAACAGAACAATGTTAACTAGTAGGTGGGGTTCCATTCCTGATGGCGTTCTCCCTGGCTGTGTCTTTGGCCTCGTCACCCTCCTCTTTGCCTGTTGCATCATCTCTGCCGGTTGCCTCTTTGCCGGTCGCCTCCTCTCTGCCGGCAGCTTCCTCCTCCTCCTCCTCATGTTGCCAGTCCTTGGCGATGCTGGTGAACCATGACGACACTGCTGAACGAGCGGAACTGAACGCCCCCCTGCGGACAGAGACAACAAGCGTTAAGATAAACAAACCAGGCGAACAGTACATGAAATCAACGGTGTGATGATGTCAGCTTGGTGTTTCATAAGTCCTCTCTCCCCTTTCCCCATTTCAAAACTTTACAGCGTACAGTTTTGCACAGGCGTCTGCCATATAACTGCCTGCAGATTTGGGTGGAGCGCATATGGAATTGTCTGAATGTGATGAATCCCTCCTGAACAAACCCCAACTTTGACAACCAGGCTTTACTATATGTTTTCTTTCACAATATATCTTGACAACCAGGTTTACTATGTTTTCTTTCACAATATATCTTGACAACCAAGCTTTACTATATGTTTTCTTTCACAATATATCTTGACAACCAGGCTTACTATGTTTTCTTTCACAATATATCTTGACAACCAGGTTTACTATGTTTTCTTTCACAATATATCTTGACAACCAGGCTTTACTATGTGTTTTCTTTCACAATATATCTTGACAACCAGGTTTTACTATATGTTTTCTTTCACAATATATCTTGACAACCAGGTTTTACTATATGTTTTCTTTCACAATATATCTTGACAACCAAGCTTTACTATATGTTTTCTTTCACAATATATCTTGACAACCAGGTTTTACTATATGTTTTCTTTCACAATATATCTTGACAACCAGGTTTACTATATGTTTTCTTTCACAATATATCTTGACAACCAGGTTTACTATGTTTTCTTTCACAATATATCTTGACAACCAGGCTTTACTATATGTTTTCTTTCACAATATATCTTGACAACCAGGTTTACTATGTTTTCTTTCACAATATATCTTGACAACCAGGTTTACTATATGTTTTCTTTCACAATATATCTTGACAACCAGGCTTTACTATATGTTTTCTTTCACAATATATCTTGACAACCAGGCTTTACTATGTTTTCTTTCACAATATATCTTGACAACCAGGTTTACTATATGTTTTCTTTCACAATATATCTTGACAACCAAGCTTTACTATATGTTTTCTTTCACAATATATCTTGACAACCAGGTTTACTATATGTTTTCTTTCACAATATATCTTGACAACCAAGCTTTACTATGTGTTTTCTTTCACAATATATCTTGACAACCAGGCTTTACTATATGTTTTCTTTCACAATATATCTTGACAACCAAGCTTTACTATATGTTTTCTTTCACAATATATCTTGACAACCAGGTTTTACTATATGTTTTCTTTCACAATATATCTTGACAACCAGGTTTACTATATGTTTTCTTTCACAATATATCTTGACAACCAAGCTTTACTATATGTTTTCTTTCACAATATATCTTGACAACCAGGCTTTACTATATGTTTTCTTTCACAATATATCTTGACAACCAGGCTTTACTATATGTTTTCTTTCACAATATATCTTGACAACCAGGCTTGTCTCCACCCGACGCTTTGAAACGCACATCACATCTGCTCGATGTTACCACATGTGTCGGCATCTCCTGTTTGGTGTGTGTGTGTGGCAAACAAATTGAGGTAAGGATACAATTTTGCTTTTATTGTTTATTAAAAATAGATAAGATTTTCTGGATAAAACTCAGTAAAAGAGTAAATAATGATCGATTCTCTCTAAATGCGAATCAAATGTGGCATTTATGATTGTTTCTGTAGTAACGCACAAATGTTTCAATACTATATCAACTGTGCATGAAAATGTGGAAACTTTCTTAAGTTTACAGTGTACAGGCAAGTCTCTTTTATTTCGCAAAACTCAGCATGCATTCATTACATGGTCCAGTTAAAGACATACAGTCAATTTGAATAAATAAATCCAGCAAAGTCATTGCATACAGCATATTGTAAAGCCCTGCAAACAAAAATTAACAATGTAGAGAACAATCTAATGCATCAAGAGCACCTAAATGTAAAAACAGTGATTTATTCTGATGTTGCTCGATGGAATACAAGAATGGTTTCCCATTTGGATTCCACGTAATGCACGCAACATTTCCCAGTTACATAAATATGGCTATGCCCAAATGCTCATCATTGTCATAGAAAGAAAGCTTTTAATATGTTGTCTAAAATAAATCAAGATACCTCCATATCACAGCTCTACCATTGTCAGCGAAAAATTGTTAAGCCGCAATGTTGCGTGGGTTATGGTTTCCACCTATACGTAAGTTTATATTCAGGACATGGTTAAGTTCTTCTGTTCAAGTTTAATACTGGACACATGACCTTAGGCGTCTGTATTGATGTAGCAATGCCGCATGAAAAATTGAAATTGGGTTTTGAGTTAAAAGATTTATATGGTTTTGAAGATACTGTTGTTCTGAGTAAAAAGCAGTTTAAATTTTTCAGATCGGACTATTAGTTCACGAGATATTCGAATTTGAAGCGTCAAAAATTTCTTAAATTTTGGTACCACGTCTTAGTGGGACAAAGAAGGACCAGCTGTCACAGAACAAACCCATCAAATGGCATGGTATGCTGATTTTGCTGGAAATGACATTCATTTTGTAATTGTGAGAGACAGACAGGACCAAATGTCATAAAATTTTGATCGTTGATGTATTTTTGTATGCCGAATTGAATGAAACCATTATCGTAACACTGCGACGAGCCATTTTTGTCTTATTACAGGAAACATGTGATATTTGGCATGTTTTATCTGTTTTTCATTAATAATTGCCCATATTGTATTAATAACAGACAAAAATGAAGCTAGAAACAAAACAAGGATATATAATCATTTCATGAGATAGATAAAAAATCATTTTGCTCATCGTTCAAGTGTCTTATTACTGCAAATTAAACCAAAAAAGTCACGACTCGCTACTTCAGTAGTCTTATGAATAATTTGTAATATTTCATCAATTTCTGTACATATAAAAGGAAATCTGAGAATCAATGACTTCTGGAATCACTTAAATAGTTGAAATATTAAAAATTACTGCATGCTTTTATGCTGCAGGCTATCCAAAAATATCATCTGATCAATATTCTACTAAAAACTAAACACACACACACATACACATACAACACATACACATACACACACACAGAGGAAAACATATCAGACAAGATTTTTGCACAGTACATTTGATTTTTATTTTATTCATCAGTGTTTAGAAAACTGACTGACTGACTGTGGATGAGTCAAGTCCCGAACACTTAGCACAGCCAGCGTCCAAAGAAAACTTCTGGGAGGATATGGGACCACTCGCCATTCAGGAACAGGTCACTTAACTCCTAGTCCTACAATAGAGAAATATATGAATTTCTGCATAATATATACTATTCACTGAGAGACTGGAAAGGAAAGGAAACCATAATGCAGAGTCTCCACATCAATATTACTTTAACATTAAGCCTAAACTCGCGACTTTGATTTTTAGCATATTACTGGTAAAAATCCATCAAAGCAGAGCAATCCTGCTAAGTGTTTCCAGTGTACTCTTGCCCTTTAATACGAATCAATAATAGGCTACTACTAAATAAGATGCAATCTTCCCGTTAAAACAAATTAATGACAATAGGCATATCCTTTCCAGATACTGACTACAAATTGAAACAACTACGTAAGCTAATGGGTGGTCTACTTTACAAATAATACAA
>CM060309.1:99933461-100033461 GCA_030674185.1 Monoplex corrugatus | reverse complement strand
TGTTTGTGTCTCTTTTTTAGACTGTAAGGAACTGTATTTTATCGTTTGCCATGTCTTATGAACAACAAAAAAAATAATAGAAAAAAACAGAAACTTACATTTCATGAACATGAAATACATTAACACAGAATGAGAATGCTATTCACTGCACAAAACAAGACAGACACCAAACATTTGTGGCCAACTGGCTTGTGTCAACTGTACATAAAACACAGCACAGAACACAGACACCAATGGGCTGGAATCCACTGCAGAACTGCTCTTCTGGTTGTGACAACCTGGTGCAGAGCTCTAGACAGGAGGGGGAGCATGTTGTTCTGGCATGCCTGCAGCACGGAGAGGGCGTCAGACAAGAAGACAATTTGTCTGCAGTCACAGTCTGTAGCCTGAAGTCATGGAGGCTGCTGCATGAGTGCTTCTGTCTCAGCACGGTAGTTTGTACAGTGTCTTCCAGTGGCGACGCTTGCTGTTGTTGTTTGTCCTCCTGGGAAAAGGACAAGGATGCCTGCACCCCCTTGGCAACAGCGTTGGTTGCTGACCCGTCTGTGTATACATGTATCCATGCCTCCAGTGGGTACCTCTCAGCAATCATGGCCATTGTTAGGGAGTGTTTCACCTTGTCATCTTGTGTGTCTCCCGGTATGAGGTATGGGACGGTGGTGTGGACCTTGATATCAGGCTGGTCTAGTGTCCAGGGTTCTGGCATGTCTGTTGGGCAAAGGGGGAGCGTGTCCTTGGGTACACTTTCTTGGAACTGGCGAGTCAGCCTCTTGCTCTCGTGGACAAAGCTGCTCCTTTTCAGTCGGTTTTTGGTGAGGCTGTTCAGTTTCTGCTTCATGGGATGGTCTGGTAAACACCTGAACTTTTCTGCTTGCACCAAGACCTTGGTTTCTCTCCTCTGACTGAGAGGTTGGATTTCTGCAAGCTTTTCCATCTCCTTGATTGGTGTTGACCGCATCGCACCTGTGATTATGCGGAGGGCCTGGTTCTGGACCTTGCTAAGCGTCTGCTGGTTCGTCTTTGCAGCAGTTGACCACGCTAAAGAGCCGTATTCGAGATGGGGTCTGACTGTTGCTGCTGCTGATGATACTAATAGTGATAATACTAATAGTGATAATAATAATAGTGACAACAACAACAACAACAACAATAATGATGATGATGATGATGATGATGATGATGATAATGATGACGACGATGACGATGATGACGACGACGACGACAATGACGACGATAATGATGAAAAATAATGATAATGACATTTATAAGACATCAAACCTTGATTCAAGAATCAAACCAACATGTGTATTCCCACTGTTCACCAAAGCAATCACCAACAACGACCAAATCTCCAGGGCACAAAGCACATGCAAACTGGGAGAGGGAAGACAGGAGGGGAGAAGGGCATTTGATCCCTGACCCATGCCATCCTCTCCCTATGTATCACTCACTCACTCACTCACTCACTCACTCACTCACACACACACACACACACACACACACACACACACACACACACACACACACACACACACACACACACACACACACACACACACACACACACACACACATGATACTGAGCTCAAGCCGGTTCAACAAATGACCCTTGACCCAACTTGTCATTTTCTCTGTCTCACACACATATTCTCTCTCTTTCTCTTTTTCTTCTTCCTTTTTTTCAGCCAAGACTTCAGAAAGGCAGAAGGCTAACTGGACTTCAAGGTGAAGGATCTAGGAAATGAATCTTTCTCTCCAATCGTTTTTTTTGTCAGGGAAGCCAGGCAATGCCCTGCTCTTCACAATTTTCAACTGCCAAGAGATCTTAAGCATGCACAGGCCTGAAGGCACACAGGTCCAACTCATTTTTCATCCCTTTCCAAAGAACTAGACACTCAGTATGAACCAAGATGAAATCAGAACAATTTACAAACACTTTATGACAAAGGCCAGTTGGCTGAAAATCTGAGCCTGTCTTGTTTTGTGAAGGAAGTGCACATTTTTGTTTGATTTATGTGTTCCAAAACAAGTGCCACTGCCCGCGTCCAAGCAAACAGAAACCAGAAGAACAAGTAAACCAAAAAGGACGCGTATATCAAGCGCTTGTCTTGTCTTGTCTTGTCTTGTTGTATTGATATACGCGTCCTTTTTGCTTTACTTGTTCTTCTGGTTCTTGATTTATGTGTGTTCAGGATTCCCATTTGCTTGAACTCTGGCACTCTCCTGATTTATGTGTGTAAGTAAAATAATCTGGCTTCTCAATATGAGTGGACTGTGCCAATGCCTCACAAATTATGTCACAGAAACCCACACATGGACTCAATATGAGTGGACTGTGCCAATGCCTCACACAATTATGTCACAGAAACCCACACATGGACTCAGTATAAGTGGACTGTACCAATGCCTCACACAATTATGTCACAGAAACCCACACATGGACTCAGTATAAGTGGACTGTACCAATGCCTCACACAATTACGTCACAGAAATCCACACATGGACTCAGTATAAGTGGACTGTACCAATGCCTCACACAATTATGTCACAGAAATCCACACATGGACTCAGTATAAGTGGACTGTACCAATGCCTCACACAATTACGTCACAGAAATCCACACATGGACTCAGTATAAGTGGACTGTGCCAATGCCTCACACAATTATGTCACAGAAACCCACACATGGACTCAGTATAAGTGGACTGTACCAATGCCTCACACAATTATGTCACAGAAACCCACATAGGACTCAGTATAAGTGGACTGTACCAATGCCTCACACAATTATGTCACAGAAACCCACACATGGACTCAGTATGAGTGGACTGTACCAATGCCTCACACAATTATGTCACAGAAACCCACATATGGACAACTCAACACACACACCCTTTCCACTCTACAATTTATTGTTCCCATCATTCTAACTCCCTGATCCACAAAAGACACACACACACATATACAACATGCCCACCTTCTGTCTGCATGGTAGCCAGGAGGGACTGCAGGTAACTCCTGAACTGCGCCCTGATCCATTCGTCGCTACCCTCCCACTCTGTGTTGTCCAGGTAAACGTTGCTTCTCTCCTCCGTCACCTGCCGCACCAACAGCTCTGAGAATCGCAGGTCGGCCGTCGTCAGGTGTAGCTGTTTCTGCAATTCTCGGTCCTTGATTTCCAGCTTCCCTTCCTCCACCTGAAAACAGTCATTCATCATCAATCGCTGTTATATTATCTTAGCATCAATCGTTTGTCATTTCACATGCTCTGTAATTTCTAGCTTCCCTTCCTCCACCTGAATACAGTCATCATTATCATCGCTGTTATTATCAGCATCATCGTTGTCATTATCACTGCTCTGTAATTTCTAGCTTCCCTTCCTCCACCTGGAAAATACAGTCATTTCATTATCTGCTCTGATTTATTATCCAATTTATCATCGTATTGTCATTATCACTGCTCTGTAATTTCTAGCTTCCCTTCCTCCACCTGAATACAGTCATCATTATCATCGCTGTTAAGAAGAAGGAGGAGGCAGGGAAAGATGATGATGATAAAGAAGAAGAAGAAGATGATGATGGTGATGGTGATGATAATGGAAAATACCTCCCACTATAATCCCTTATGATTGCCATTGAACCATGTAAAGAAATCCAGTAGATACCAACAAGCAGTATAACATACACATGAGTACATACACTTCATAATACAACATTTCCAACCAACTACATGCACAAAGATATAACATATACATGGAATACATAATTCATCATACAAACATTCAACAATACAAATGCAAAACATTAATACCACACATAACTCAAACAAATCAACATTTCCCAACCACTATCACAGCACAGAATACATCACATGCATACAAACTCTCAAAATCAGACCAAACAACAAAGATTACATACTGAAACAATTCAATACAAATCAACATTCCAAGATACTTAGCCAAGTACACAAGCAATTATTCTTCACTCAGATACTGTCTAGATAGGTCAATACAACTGCTGACATAGCAAATACCACAATCCTGAAGGATATGAAAATAACATGAAATAAAATATGAATTGGAAACACACACACACACACACACACACACACACACACACACACACACCACACACACACAAAAGTCCAGACTCATCTGCAATTCATTCATGCATGCCCAACCCAACTTACTTGTTAACGTGCACTATTGACTTCAGCACAGAGTTACTTTTGGTTCTGTGAAAGTCATTTTTACTGCACGAAATGCGCAGATTGACAGTAAGAGTTTGTGGCATCACACAGGGATGTGACCACCATCCACAATTATCTCTCTCACCTTCTGTATTACTGTCTTTCACACAACTGGCACAAACTTTCACATTTCTCACTCACAATCTTCCAATTCTTTCAGTAAATAGGCAAACAGATGAATAAGCAGTTAATTCAATTCACTGTTTGAATAGAAAAAAAGAGAACAGATGGTCTTGCATCTAGCTCATATTCTTACAGGCTCTTTTTTCAGTAAATACACAAACAAATAAATAAACAATTAATTCACTGTCTAAATACAAAAAAGAAATAATAGACTTTCAAACTTCTTGCTCACAATCTTACGGACTTTTCAGTAAATACACAAACAAATAAATAAACAATCAGGACTTTTTCAGTAAATACACACAAATAAATAAACAATCATGGACTTTTCAGTAAATACACAAACAAATAAATAAACAATCATGGACTTTTCAGTAAATACACAAACAAATAAATAAACAATCATGGACTTTTTCAGTAAATACACAAACAAATAAAAAACAATCATGGACTTTTTCAGTAAATACACAAACAAATAAACAACATCATGGACTTTTTCAGTAAATACACAAACAAATAAATAAACAATCATGGACTTTTCAGTAAATACACAACAAATAAATAAACAATCATGGACTTTTTCAGTAAATACACAAACAAATAAAAAACAATCATGGACTCTTTCATAAATACACAAACAAATAAAAAACAATCATGGACTTTTTCAGTAAATACACAAACAAATAAATAAACAATCATGGACTCTTTCATAAATACACAAACAAATAAATAAACAATCATGGACTTTTTCAATAAATACACAAACAAATAAAAAACAATCATGGACTTTTTCAGTAAATACACAAACAAAAAATAAACAATCATGGACTCTTTCAGTAAATACACAAACAAATAAAAAACAATCATGGACTTTTTCAGTAAATACACAAACAAATAAATAAACAATCATGGACTTTTTCAGTAAATACACAAACAAATAAAAACAATCATGGACTTCTTTCAGTAAATACACAAACAAATAAATAAACAATCAGGACTTTTTCAGTAAATACACAAACACAATAAATAAACAATCATGGACTCTTTTCATAAATACACAAACAAATAAATAAACAATCATGGACTTTTTCAGTAAATACACAAACAAACAAATAAACAATCATGGACTTTTTCAGTAAATACACAAACAAATAAATAAACAATCAGGACTTTTTCAGTAAATACACAAACAAATAAAAAACAATCATGGACTTTTTCAGTAAATACACAAACAAATAAATAAACAATCATGGACTTTTTCAGTAAATACACAACAAATAAATAAACAATCATGGACTCTTTCAGTAAATACACAAACAAAAAATAAACAATCATGGACTTTTCAGTAAATACACAAACAAACAAAAAACAATCATGGACTTTTTCAGTAAATACACAAACAAATAAATAAACAATCATGGACTTTTCAGTAAATACACAAACAAAATAATAAACAATCATGGACTCTTTCATAAATACACAAACAAATAAATAAACAATCATGGACTCTTTCAGTAAATACACAACAAATAAATAAACAATCATGGACTTTTCAATAAATACACAAACAAATAAAAAACAATCATGGACTCTTTCAGTAAATCACAACAAATAAATAAACAATCATGGACTTTTCAGTAAATACACAAACAAATAAACAAACAATCATGGACTTTTCAGTAAATACACACACAAATAAATAAACAATCATGGACTTTTTCAGTAAATACACAAAACAAATAAACAAACAATCATGGACTCTTTCAGTAAATACACAAACAAACAAATAAACAATCATGGACTTTTTCAGTAAATACACAAAATAAATAAACAATCATGGACTCTTTCAGTAAATACACAACAAATAAAAAACAATCATGGACTCTTTCAGTAAATACACAAACAAATAAATAAACAATCATGGACTCTTTCAATAAATACACAAACAAATAAATAAACAATCATGGACTCTTTCAATAAATACACAAACAAATAAATAAACAATCATGGACTCTTTCAATAAATACACAAACAAATAAATAAACAATCATGGACTCTTTCAATAAATACACAAACAAATAAATAAACAATCATGGACTCTTTCAATAAATACACACACAAATAAATAAACAATCATGGACTCTTTCAATAAATACACAAACAAATAAACAAACAATCATGGACTCTTTCAGTAAATACACACACAAATAAATAAACAATCATGGACTCTTTCAGTAAATACACAAACAAATAAACAAACAATCATGGACTCTTTCAATAAATACACAAACAAATAAACAAACAATCATGGACTCTTTCAATAAATACACAAACAAATAAATAAACAATCATGGACTCTTTCAATAAATACACAAACAAATAAATAAACAATCATGGACTCTTTCAGTAAATACACAAACAAATAAATATAACAATCATGGACTCTTTCAGTAAATACACAAACAAATAAATAAACAATCATGGACTTTTTCAGTAAATACACAAACAAATAAACAAACAATCACAGACTTTTTCAGTAAATACACAAACAAATAAACAAACAATCATGGACTTTTTCAGTAAATACACAAACAAATAAACAAACAATCATGGACTTTTTCAGTAAATACACAAACAAATAAACAAACAATCATGGACTTTTTCAGTAAATACACAAACAAATATAACAAACAATCATGGACTTTTTCAGTAAATACACAAACAAATAAACAAACAATCATGGACTCTTTCAATAAATAAACAAACAAACAAACAAACAATCATGGACTTTTTCAGTAAATACACAAACAAATAAACAAACAATCATGGACTTTTTCAGTAAATACACAAACAAATAAACAAACAATCATGGACTCTTTCAATAAATACACAAACAAATAAACAAACAATCATGGACTTTTTCAGTAAATACACAAACAAATAAACAAACAATCATGGACTTTTTCAGTAAATACACAAACAAATAAATAAACAATCATGGACTTTTTCAGTAAATACACAAACAAATAAACAAACAATCATGGACTTTTTCAGTAAATACACAAACAAATAAACAAACAATCATGGACTTTTTCAGTAAATACACAAACAAATAAACAAACAATCATGGACTTTTTCAGTAAATACACAAACAAATAAACAAACAATCATGGACTCTTTCAATAAATACACAAACAAACAAACAAACAATCATGGACTCTTTCAATAAATACACAAACAAACAAACAATCATGGACTCTTTCAATAAATACACAAACAACAAACAAACAATCATGGACTCTTTCAGTAAATACACAAACAAACAAACAAACAATCATGGACTCTTTCAATAAATACACAAACAAACAAACAAACAATCATGGACTTTTTCAGTAAATACACAAACAAATAAATAAACAATCATGGACTCTTTCAATAAATACACAAACAAATAAACAAACAATCATGGACTCTTTCAGTAAATACACAAACAAATAAACAAACAATCATGGACTCTTTCAGTAAATACACAAACAAACAAACAAACAATCATGGACTCTTTCAATAAATACACAAACAAACAAACAATCATGGACTTTTTCAGTAAATACACAAACAAATAAACAAACAATCATGGACTTTTTCAGTATAATACACAAACAAACAAATAAACAATCATGGACTTTTTCATAAATACACAAACAAATAAACAAACAATCATGGACTTTTTCAGTAAATACACAAACAAATAAACAAACAATCATGGACTTTTTCAGTAAATACACAAACAAATAAACAAACAATCATGGACTTTTTCAGTAAATACACAAACAAACAAATAAACAATCATGGACTTTTTCAATAAATACACAAACAAACAAACAAACAATCATGGACTCTTTCAATAAATACACAAACAAATAAATAAACAATCATGGACTCTTTCAATAAATACACAAACAAATAAATAAACAATCATGGACTCTTTCAGTAAATACACAAACAAAATAAATAAACAATCATGGACTTTTTCAGTAAATACACAAACAAATAAATAGACAATCATGGACTCTTTCAGTAAATACACAAACAAATAAATAAACAATCATGGACTTTTTCAGTAAATACACAAACAAATAAACAATCATGGACTCTTTCAGTAAATACACAAACAAATAAATAAACAATCATGGACTTTTTCAGTAAATACACACACAAATAAATAAACAATCATGGACTCTTTCAATAAATACACAAACAAATAAATAAACATCATGGACTTTTTCAGTAAATACACAAACAAATAAATAAACAATCATGGACTCTTTCAATAAATACACAAACAAATAAATAAACAATCATGGACTTTTTCAGTAAATACACAAACAAATAAATAAACAATCATGGACTCTTTCAATAAATACACAAACAAATAAATAAACAATCATGGACTTTTTCAATAAATACACACACAAATAAATAAACAATCATGGACTCTTTCAGTAAATACACAAACAAATAAACAATCATGGACTCTTTCAATAATACACAAACAAATAAATAAACAATCATGGACTCTTTCAGTAAATACACAAACAAATAAATAAACAATCATGGACTCTTTCAGTAAATACACACACAAATAAATAAACAATCATGGACTCTTTCAATAAATACACAAACAAATAAATAAACAATCATGGACTCTTTCAGTAAATACACACACAAATAAATAAACAATCATGGACTCTTTCAATAAATACACAAACAAATAAATAAACAATCATGGACTCTTTCAGTAAATACACAAACAAATAAACAATCATGGACTTTTTCAGTAAATACACAAACAAATAAACAAACAATCATGGACTCTTTCAGTAAATACACACACAAATAAATAAACAATCATGGACTTTTTCAGTAAATACACAAACAAACAAACAATCATGGACTTTTTCAGTAAATACACAAACAAACAAACAATCATGGACTCTTTCAATAAATACACAAACAAACAAATAAACAATCTATTCACTGTCTAAATAGAAAAAGACAACAGACTGTCAAACTTCTTGCTCACAATCTTACAGACTCTTTCAATAAATACACAAACAAATGAATAAGCCATTCATTTGTTGTCTACAAAGAAAACAGAGAACAGATGATTTTCCATCTCACAATCTTACAGGCTTTTTTTTTCAGTAAATACACACACAAATAAATAACTAATTAATACACTGTCTAAACAGAAAAAAAGACAACAGACTTTCAAACTTCTTGCTCACAATATTACAAACTCTTTCAGTAAATACACACACAAATAAATAACTAATTAATACACTGTCTAAACAGAAAAAAAGACAACAGACTGTCAAACTTCTTGCTCACAATATTACAAACTCTTTCAGTAAATACACACACAAATAAATAACTAATTAATACACTGTCTAAACAGAGAAAAAGACAACAGACTGTCAAACTTCTTGCTCACAATATTACAAACTCTTTCAGTAAATAGGCCTACACAAAAAAAGTCAATAAGCCATTTACTTCATTATCTGAACATAAAAAAGAGCATTGTTGGTCCTGACCTCCACAATGACGTCAGTGACCTGTTTCTGTTGACGAAACAGGATGTTGGTGGCCCCCAGGACAAAGCTACGTACGTTGACGTCGTTCAGGATGCTGTGAAACTGAAGGCTTAGGTATGGATGACACACACAACCCTGCACACATACACACACACACACACACACACAACACACACACACACACACAACACACACACGCATACACAAAGTTTAGATATGGATGACACACACAAGCCTGTATACACACACACACACATTCACTTATTCAGGTATGGATGACACACACATCCATGTACACACACCACACACACACACACACACACACACACACACACACACATACACATACATAAAGTTTAGATATGGATGACACACACAAGCCTGTACACATACACACACAATTCAGATATGGATGACACACATCCATGTACACAAACACACACACACACACACACACACACACACACACACACACACACACACACACACACAGTTTAGATATGAATGACACACACAACCCTGCACACACACATACACAAAATTTAGATATGGATAACACACACAATCCTGTACACATACACACAAAATTCAGGTATGGATCACACACACACACAGAGTTTAGATATGGGTGACACACACAATCCTGTACACATACACAAAGTTTAGATATGGGTGACACACACAATTCTGTACACATACACACATACACACACACATACACAAAGTTTAGATATGGATGACACACACAATCCTGTACACACACACACATACACAAACTTTAGATATGGATGACACACACAATCCTGTACACACACACACATACTAGCAATGCCGCATGAAAAATTGAAATTGGGTTTTGAGGTAAAAGATTTATATGGTTTTGAAGATATTGTTGTTCTGAGTAAAAAGCAGTTTAAATTTTTCAGATCGGACTATTAGTTCACCAGATATTTGAATTTGAAGCGTCAAAAATTTCTTAAATTTTGGTACCACGTTTTAGTGGGACAAAGAAGAGATGTGTGGGACCAGCTGTCACAGAACAAACCCATCAAATGGCATGGTATGCTGATTTTGCTGGAAATAATAATAATAATAATAATAAATGGTTATTTATGAGCGCTTTCCACTTGCACAAAGCGCTTTACAACAACAATAAAAAGTAAAACAAGCACACGAACTCACAGACACACACCAACACACACACAAACACGCACAGACACACACACACAAACCACACACACACGCACGCACGCACGCACACAAACACACGCGCACGCATTCACACCCAAAAACACGCACATCAAGAATACAGAGCGGCAGAAAGAGGGTCTACAAGAAATGTTGCTGGAAGAGAAAAGTCTTCAGACTAGTTTTAAAGGAGGGAAATGAAGGGCTGTGACGGAGATTGTGAGGCAAGGAGTTCCACATCTGCACAGCAGATGATGAAAAAGCTCGACCACCATGCCTCTCTCGTTTATATTTTGGAACGCGGAATGTTCTATCATCGGTAGCAGAGCGAAGAGATCTGGGTGGTACATAGATCGTAAAGATGTCAGAAAGGTATTTAGGCGCAGTGCCAATTATGACTTGGTAGCAGAGACAAGAAGCTTTGTATTTGATTCTTTGTTCAATAGGTAACCAGTGTAACTCTCGTAGAAGGGGTGTACAATGTGCCGATCTTTTTGCTTTGCACACTATTTTGGCTGCTGAGTTCTGTACTTGTTGTAGTGGTCTGATCAGGGTATGTGGAGAACCGACAAGAAGAGAATTGCAGTAGTCTAGTCTAGATAGTACACAAGAACTGACAAGTGTTTTTGTTGCATCAACTGTGAGGTAGCGACGTATAGAGCTGATGCGTCTGAGTTCATGGTAGGCTACTTGACAGGTTTTACTGATATGATGTTTCATGGACATCTCTTTATCAAGGAAAAAGCCAAGGTCACGTACATTGTCTGAAAATGACATTCATTTTGTAATTGTGAGAGACAGACAGGACCAAATGTCATAAAATTTTGATCGTTGATGTATTTTTGTATGCCGAATTGAATGAAATTATTATCGTAACTCTGTGACGAGCCATTTTTGTCTTATTACAGGAAACATGTGATATTTGGCATGTTTTATCTGTTTTTCATTAATAATTGCCCATATTGTATTAATAACAGACAAAAATGAAGCTAGAAACAAAACAAGGATATATAATCATTTCATGAGATAGATATAAAATCATTTTGCTCATCGTTCAAGTGTCTTATTACTGCAAATTAAACCAAAAAAGTCACGACTCGCTACTTCAGTAGTCTTATGAATAATTTGTAATATTTCTTCAGTTTCTGTACATATAAAAGGAAATCTGAGAATCAATGACTTCTGGAATCACTTAAATAGTTGAAATATTAAAAATTACTGCATGCTTTTATGCTGCAGGCTATCCAAAAATATCATCTGATCAATATTCTACTAAAAACTAAACACACACACATACACATACAACACGTACACATCCACACACACAGAGGAAAACATATCAGACAAGATTTTTGCACAGTACATTTGATTTTGATTTTATTCATCAGTGTTTAGAAAACTGACTGACTGACTGACTGTGGACGAGTCAAGTCCCCGAACACTTAGCACAGCCAGCGTCCAAAGAAAACTTCTGAAAGGATATGGGACCACTCGCCATTCAGGAACAGGTCACTTAACTCCTACAATAGAGAAATATATGAATTTCTGCATAATATATACTATTCATTGAGAGACTGGAAAGGAAAGGAAAGGAAACCATAATGCATAGTCTCCACATCAATATTACTTTAACATTAAGCCCAAACTCGCGACTTTGATTTTTAGCATATTACTGGTAAAAATCCACCAAAGCAGAGCAATCCTGCTAAGTGTTTCCAGTGTACTCTTGCCCTTTAACAAAAATGCAGTGGTGGTCCAAAGCCAAAGGGAAGGAAAAAAGAGACATGATCATACAGGAGTTGAAGGAAGAAGAAGATGTCAAAAGAGTGCAGAAGGCAGTCCAGCAAGGTCAACAGGGGCAATGGACAACATGGGACAGTGCACTCCAAAGAAGTCTCAGCTGGAACGATATGTGGCACATGGCTCCTCTAAGGATAAGCTTCCTCCTCAGATCTGTATATGACCTGCTCCCCTCGAATGCAAACTTAGTGAAATGGGGGAAAGCAGACGACCCAGCATGTCCGCTCTGTCAGAAGAAACAAACAGTGGAACATGTCCTAAGCTCTTGCAAAGTAGCGCTAGCCCAAGGAAGGTATACATGGAGGCACAACCAAGTTCTGAAAGTGATCACAGATGTGGTACGCCGGTCTTGCCAGCACCCTGAAGAAAGCAGGTCTGCGGGTCAAAATCTTCGCCATAGAGGTCGGGGCAAGAGGGTTTGTGGGCACCTCCGCTTATGATCTCATGAAACAACTCGCCATTTCTGGGAAGAAGAGGACTAGAGCCCTTAAAGCGATGGCAGAGGCAGCAGAAAGGAGCTCAAGCTGGATCTGGGCAAGGAGGAACGAAAAAAGTGAACTTCATAAGGATTAAATTCCCTACAGATGATGTGTGCCCCGTTAGCACATTGGTAAAACCGCGTACCGCAGTTCTGAAGCACAGAATCGCCCATGTTCGATCCCCGGCGTGGGAAAAAAAAAAAAAAAAATAGACAACAGCAGAAGGGCATCCAGGAGTCATGACCTGGATGTGGCCCGGCCCCCCGAGAGTGTAAGGAATTCAGGGCCGAAACACTTGTCTAAAGGGGGTTACTTCTCTGAAGACCTTCTGTTGTCTAGCTCTCCCTAGAGTTTCTTTCTACCTGAATCAATAATAGGCTACTACTACATAAGATGCAATCTTCCCGTTAAAACAAATTAATGACAATGGGCATATCCTTTCCAGATACTCACTACAAATTGAAACAACTACGTAAGCTAATGGATGCCCTACTTTACAAATAATACAACTCAGCCTTCTATTCAGTTTCAAAACCTAAATAAAGAATATTATAACAATGAACAGAAGATTTTGTTTTGTGACATTCTAAATCTCTGTGTGTATTAGTGTGTGTGTGTGTTGTCAGAGAGAGAGAGAGAGAGAGAGAAAGAGAGAGAGGATCATGCCTGTTAACAATGACTTGGATATGAATGTACTGGGGCCTATTTACTTATTTATTCATTTTTTGTTCTCTGAGAGAGAGAGAGAGAGAGAGAGAGAGAGAGAGAGAGAGAGAGAGAGAAAGAGAGAGAGATTCATGTCAACTCAAGGAAAGTACAATGACTTGCACAGAATTGTTGATTTGAAAAAAAATTTATTTAGATCTGTTTATTCATTCATTTAAAATTTGAGTGAGAGAGAGAGAGAGAGAGAGAGAGAGAGAGAGAGAGTTGGAGGAGGCGGGTTACCCCTCTGTTTAGGCAAACCCATTTTCCACGGCTCCGCGAAGCCCGTCGATCACATAGTATTTTTAGTAGTAAGCTCGCCCGTCATGGGGTGAGCAGGTCTACACAGCGACATGCGAATTAGCATGACCTCGGGAAGGAAATGGTTAACAAACCAAGCTTCGGCTAACAACTCCGAATCGAGTTCAAACGCAGTAGTCCTTTTCTTGAAAAATACAATGTTACAGATAAAACAGAACTTGATCTGTCGATTGCTAGATCTAGTCTTTGACAGCGCAAAACTTGCCGAGCTGAAACTTGCACAGCGTTCTGTTTCGCGTTGTAGGCCTACTCAGGCTACTGGCGTCGGCACATTCCGACGTTGATCTGGTACAGATCCTCATGTAAAAAGTTGGCGTACGGCCATATTTTACATCAAATTGATTTCATATTACACTAATATATAGAAAAAAGCATGTAAAATCGAATCCCGCCGACGACAAGTTCCAAAAATGGCGACTTGCCTGCAAACTTTTCCGATGAAAAAAAGCAAAACTTTGGAAGCGTCGATCTCTGTTCGAAACTGGCACACATAGCTGTCGTCGGGATATATCATTCTGTTACATTAATTCTCGTTGGCTGCAAAATTACAATGTGATTGGTTTACAAATATAGCCGTACCGACCGAAATAGTGAAGCATCCCGAACAAACTTCAATTCTAAACGCATACCGTCGCTGCAATTGCACCCGAAACGCGGATTTTCAACTTTCTCATCAAATAACTAATTCCATTTTCACTCTAAGTATATAAAAAGGCAATCATTCAAATCTTTATTCATTTCTTATTCACATAAGATAAAAAATAAGAATGAAACACCGATTAAAGAGGCAGTAATACTTGATTGAACTGAAGACCCCCCCCAGTTTTGCGGCCGGCCCCGGTTTTTCCCCAGTTTTTGGTACCACAAATTTGACGTCGCGTTTCGGTTCGCACGGCATTGCTACACATACACAAAGTTCAGATATGGATGACACACACAATCCCATACACATACACACACACTTCTACTGCTGAATGCCTCATATCATGTGTTAGACATGAAACAGTGGTAACATCAATAATAATGATGATGATGATGTTGAAGAAAATAATGATAAAAAGAATGATACTATGGGCTTCCTTGGCAAAAAGAGCCACAACACAATACAAACTCGTCAATTACAAATACAGAAAATGTTACCAACCTTGGTAAAAATGGCCAGCGGGAAGCCAAAATCGTCCTGCTGTAGACTAACCTCCCCTTTCATCAGAGGCTTCATCTCCACAGCACCAGTGTCCTTGCTCTTTGACCTCACCTTGCCAAAGGCCGTGGACAGCTTGTTCTTCAGGCCTGCTGTCTTACGGGCCGGGCTGTTCTCTTCAGGGGGGCTGTTCCGTTTGCTGCGGGCTTTCTTTGCGGATGCGGGGCTGGACTTGGCTGGGGAAGCTTTGTTCGAACTTGACCCTTTGGGGTCTCCTGAGGCACCGGGCTCCTGCTCTGTGGGCTGGGATTGTGCCAGGGAAGATCCCTGCTCTTCTGGAGCAGTGTCTGGAGAACTGTGATCGTCTACGGCTGAACTGTCTTCTGTGTCCACTGCCAGAGACAGCTGGAGGCGATCTTCCTCCCAAGAGAAACAGTCCTCGCGGTCGATCTTGCTGATGCTTTCGGGGGAGTCCAGCTCCTCCACACTGTCCGATCGACCCAGCAAGGGGTCAGAGGTCTCCACCGACAGGGTCAGCCCCCCCTGTCCCTCCCTGGCACCCTCCCCCCTCAGCTCCACCTCATGGATGTAGTCCTCCATGGCTTCCTGCTGATTGGGCAACATGCGGCCCATCTGCACGGCGCTGATCTGCGTCAGACTGCTCACGTCTTCCAGAGGACTGTGGGCGCTAGGCGACGCCGCCACCTCCGTAGGGTCGGTCCTGTGATTGACCTCACTCTCTGCACTTTGACCCCCTGACCCCGAGCTGTTCTGGCGAACCTGGGGGCCACGGATTTTCAGGCCACCGTGTCTGCCTTTCTCAAGATGGTGGTTAGGTTTGTGCACCTCTAACCCCGATGCGCTGAGGGCGGCGGAGGGAGCGGAATGACGGTCGCTGTCGGTTGAGGACCAACTGGAACCTGATATCCTCCTCTGGCGGTTCTCTGCTTCCTTCCTCGCCTTCACCATGGAGGCGTCCACGGCCTGGTCAGAGGCCGGCGTGCTGAAAGCCACATCACGTGGTATGGTGGGGACTCTGGCGGTTCTGACATGACGGGACTGTTGTGTACAAAGGGTAAGAGTTCTGACAGTTCTGACCGCACGTCAGTCTTTTCCTCCTCGGGGGACTGGTGGTATCGCACCTCCACAAACTCCTCTCCCGTACCGCCGTCCCCCGGGTCAAGGGAGGCCAGTCCCATGGTAGGGGACACCAAGCGTCGCTCATCGCTGACGGCCTGGTCCAAGCCAAACTCCAACATGCCTGGGACACAGAAATGTGCAGTCAACAATTACGTACTGAGACGAAGGTAAACTCCAGTGTATGAAATACCCTTATATTTCTGTATGTTATATATTGTGACAATCCGTGTGTTATCAATATCATGCTGTAACAACTGAGCTAATGCTGAGCTAACAGGACCACTCAAAACACATTTTTTTGGTCCCATCTGAGGGTCGAACCCATGCCTCTCTGTTATCAGCACAAGGCTTCAACTCAATCACAGCAAAGCGCATAACCCGATGCGCACTCTAACGTCACTATTCACGATGATGTGAATCTCCTGATGCACACAAATTCGGTTTCATTTATGACTTTCCATCTTGCAGATAACGGGAAGTCTGTTGTCTCTTCTAGAATGTTAACGACTGAGATATCTTCAGTTTCCCCAATCACATCATTAGTGATATTCCTTGACAAGTCATGACCACTCACTTCAATGATTTTATGCAATCACTTTAAGCGGATTATGGTCATTCACATCACCAGTTTTATGCTATCACTTTAGGCAGATTATGGTCATTCACATCACCAGTTTTATGCTATCACTTTAAACAGATTATGGTCATTCACATCACCAGTGTTATGCTATCACTTTAGGCAGATTATGGTCATTCACATCACCAGTTTTATGCTATCACTTTAGGCAGATTATGGTCATTCACATCACCAGTGTTATGCTATCACTTTAGGCAGATTATGGTCATTCACATCACCAGTTTTATGCTATCACTTTAGGCAGATTATGGTCATTCACATCACCAGTTTTATACTATCACTTTAGGCAGATTATGGTCATTCACATCACTAGTTTTATGCTATCACTTTAGGCAGATTATGGTCATTCACATCACCAGTTTTATGCTATCACTTTAGGCAGATTATGGTCATTCACATCACCAGTTTTATGCTATCACTTTAAACAGATTATGGTCATTCACATCACCAGTTTTATGCTATCACTTTAGGCAGATTACGACAAATCACATCACCAGTTTTATACTATCACTTTAAACAGATTATGGTCATTCACATCACCAGTTTTATACTATCACTTTAGGCAGATTATGGTCATTCACATCACCAGTTTTATACTATCACTTTAAACAGATTATGGTCATTCACATCACCAGTTTTATGCTATCACTTTAAACAGATTATGGTCATTCACATCACCAGTTTTATGCCATCACTTTAAACAGATTATGGTCATTCACATCACCTGTTTTATGCTATCACTTTAGGCAGATTATGGTCATTCACATCACCAGTTTTATACTATCACTTTAGGCAGATTATGGTCATTCACATCACCAGTTTTATGCTATCACTTTAAACAGATTATGGTCATTCACATCACTAGTTTTATGCTATCACTTTAGGCAGATTATGGTCATTCACATCACCAGTTTTATGCTATCACTTTAGGCAGATTATGGTCATTCACATCACCAGTTTTATGCTATCACTTTAGGCAGATTATGGTCATTCACATCACCGGTTTTATGCTATCACTTTAGGCAGATTATGGTCATTCACATCACCAGTTTTATGCTATCACTTTAGGCAGATTATGGTCATTCACATCACCAGTTTTATGCTGTCACTTTAGGCAGATTATGGTCATTCACATCACCAGTTTTATGCTATCACTTTAGGCAGATTATGGTCATTCACATCACCAGTTTTATGCTATCACTTTAGGCAGATTATGGTCATTCACATCACCAGTTTTATACTATCACTTTAGGCAGATTATGGTCATTCACATCACCAGTTTTATGCTATCACTTTAGGCAGATTATGGTCATTCACATCACCAGTTTATGCTATCACTTTAAACAGATTATGGTCATTCACATCACCAGTTTTATGCTATCACTTTAGGCAGATTATGGTCATTCACATCACCAGTTTTATGCTATCACTTTAAACAGATTATGGTCATTCACATCACCAGTTTTATGCTATCACTTTAGGCAGATTATGGTCATTCACATCACCAGTTTTATGCTATCACTTTAGGCAGATTATGGTCATTCACATCACCAGTTTTATGCTATCACGTTAGGCAGATTATGGTCATTCACATCACCAGTTTTATGCTATCACTTTAGGCAGATTACGACAAATCATATCACCAGTTTTATGCTATCACTTTAGGCAGATTACGACAAATCACATCACCCATTCTACGTCATCACTGTATCACATCTGCTGAGAAATAATCACAGACATGTAGACCATGCAAAGCTCAGAGTCTGGAGTTTCTTCAAGAGGGATTCATCACATTCTGAACGCTCCATATGCGCTCCACCCAAACCTGCCAGCAACTACCTGGCAGACTTCCTGAGCCTGCACAAAAGTCTATGTGCCAGTATGGTCTTGAAATGGGGAAGGAGAAGTGACCTATGACACACTGATATGACAGCACCAGAATGATTGAAATATTAATCCTTTCCACCAACTGCAAAAACGCAACTCTTTGACTCCCTCACCCATTTCACCAGCTTCCTGCAGATGGATGACACTTTTTGCTTTGCTAGCATGGTTGACAATACAGGATGCTGGTGGCCAGGGTGCTGGAGTCAAAGGGTTAAGTTCTGGCTTTGCTAGCATGGTTGACAATACAGGATGCTGGTGGCCAGGGTGCTGGAGTCAAAGGGTTAAGTTCTGGCTTTGCTAGCATGGTTGACAATACAGGATGCTGGTGGCCAGGGTGCTGGAGTCAAAGGGTTAAGTTTTTGCTTTGCTAGCATGGTTGACAATACAGGATGCTGGTGGACAGGGTGCTGGAGGCAAAGGGTTAAGTTGGGCTGCAAACAGACCAGTTGTCTGGGGTTGAACTTGTGATGTCAGATCTGGAGTCCATAACTCTATCCCCCCCTCCCCCTAAAAAACCTAAATTAAAGTGGCTGCCCGCATTCATTCAAACAAACAGGCAGCAGAAATACACAAACACACAATCAGGATGTATACTGAATATAACAAGACACATGCAAATCATTAGCCAACTGACCTTTAGCAAGCTATGCAAAAAACTAAAGAATGGATGTACAAAATTTAATGGGAAAAAAATGCAGAAAACTTCCTTGACCTTCGATGAGCAGAAGATAATGGCGAAAAGAAAAATTTTCTTCTTTGTTTTATTAATTCTTTGTTGTCTTTTGCACATATTTGACAAAGGCCTGCTCACAAAAAAAAAATGGCATCCGCCTTGTTTTGTTAGGTCAAATATGCATTCCATTTCTACTTTTGAGCATTTCCAGTTTCTATCAAAAGAACTAACCAGACCACATTAAAAAAAAAAGATGAAAAGATTGAATTCAATTCAAACAATCACAACAAGAAAAACACTGAATTCAAACAATCATCAAGTATATGATTCTCTTTACATGAGTTAGAAAAAGAAAAGAAAAACGAATAACTTTTAATCAGGGCTTAAAACAGGAGGAGGAAAAAAACCACTGAAACTAGGGGGGTCCGGGGTCATGCTCCCTGGGGAAAACTTTTTAAAAACCAAATGTAAATCTATGCCATTTCACGCTTTCTGGACATAATTTCAAGAGATATTTAGTGCATAAAAACTGCTGTAAACACATAAATTTTATCACACATGGGATTTGAATAATAATATATGTGAATACAATCTTATACATAACTAAAGACACTAAAACACACACACTGGAAACTTCTTCCAAGAAAAATCAGGGGCTATAATTTGCGCGCCGTTGCTATGAACGCTTGCAAGCCGATCACGGATGCCTTGCTCCTTTATTTTTTTTTTCTTTCCTTTTTTTGTTTTTTTTGTTGGGTTTTTTTTTGGACAAACCGAAATCGCGGAATTCCGCCCAGATGCGGAACGTTTTAAGCCCTGATTAATGCTTTCAGGTAAACTGTAACCTGACACAGTGTCATCACTTTACTAAAGCAATCAATACTGAAGTATATTTAGGTAAAGTGTAAGATGTGTCATGACTTTACCTGGATACAAAGAGAGAACAGACAGGATGGTGGTGCCCAACATTTCCACTGGGGACCCAAAGAACAACACCTGTCAACACAACAACAAACATCAGCACTGGTACAATGCCAACATGGACGCTTCTCTCTTCACATTCCACACACCAACATTAGTACAATGCCAACATGGACGTTCTCTCTTCACATTCACACACACATAGTACATGCCAATACTCTTTCCACATTCCACCACCAACATTAGTACCATGCCAACATGGACGCTTCTCTCTTCACATTGCAAACACCAACATTAGTACAATGCCAACATGGACGCTTCTCTCTTCACATTCCAAACACCAACATTAGTACAATGCCAACATGGACGCTTCTCTCTTCACATTCCACACACCAACATTAGTACAATGCCAACATGGACGCTTCTCTCTTCACATTCCACAAACCAACATTAGTACAATGCCAACATGGACGCTTCTCTCTTCACATTCCAAACACCAACATTAGTACAATGCCAACATGGACGCTTCTCTCTTCACATTGCAAACACCAACATTAGTACAATGCCAACATGGACGCTTCTCTCTTCACATTCCAAACACCAACATTAGTACAATGCCAACATGGACGCTTCTCTCTTCACATTCCAAACACCAACATTAGTACAATGCCAACATGGACGCTTCTCTCTTCACATTCCAAACACCAACATTAGTACAATGCAAACATGGACGCTTCTCTCTTCACATTCCACACACCAACATTAGTACAATGCCAACATGGACGCTTCTCTCTTCACATTCCAAACACCAACATTAGTACAATGCCAACATGGACGCTTCTCTCTTCACATTCCACACACCAACATTAGTACAATGCCAACATGGACGCTTCTCTCTTCACATTCCACACACCAACATTAGTACAATGCCAACATGGACGCTTCTCTCTTCACATTCCAAACACCAACATTAGTACAATGCCAACATGGACGCTTCTCTCTTCACATTCCAAACACCAACATTAGTACAATGCCAACATGGACGCTTCTCTCTTCACATTCCACACACCAACATTAGTACAATGCAAACACAGACAGCTCTGTCTCCGCATTCCAAACAGACATATTGACATTTGTAAATTATTCAGGTTAAATACGAGTTCCAAAAGTTATATCAGAAATAATAACCAAAAATAAACATATTTAAGTTATTCACTAATTTGACATCTAAAAAAAAAAAGCCTTTCCCAGGCCAATGTCTGCACACCACCACACACACACACACACACACACACACACACACACACAACATATTGCTTACTTCCCTTTACCAGTCTTGTGGCTTAAGTGCGAATTACATTTGGTGTTCTGTCTTTGAATTTTTGCGTTGAAAATGTGAAAATAATCGAGTTTGTAGCAGAGGAAGTTTCCCCTGTATTTTTCATAGTCAGCAACTACGACAAGGAAATGATTCAACTTTTAGCCCAAGTGATGATGGTTCGAGGAAAAAGCGACACAGAATTAAATGACAATGATATGTAAGTGTCTTTTTCCAACATGCCAGTCACTTTGTTGCTTTAGCAAGAGAAATTCTGAGGACACTGTACTAAATCTTTATCTATCCCCTTTCAACATGCCAGTCACTTTGTTGCTTTAGCAAGAGAAATTCTGAGGACACTGTACTAAATCTTTATCTATCCCCTTTCAACATGCCAGTCACTTTGTTGCTTTAGCAAGAGAAATTCTGAGGACACTGTACTAAATCTTTATCTATCCCCTTTCAACATGCCAGTTTTCAGCAAACCGTCCACAAATCAGAGCACAGTGGTGCTTTTTGTGCCAATACCAGTCTTGTAATTTGACTGTTTTGTTTGTCAGGTAGGCAACCTAAGGTAGGAGTGTACTGAACGGGTAAACTCTCTGACTCCCTCCACTACCTGCAGGAGACTGGTGGAAGCTGGTGGACAGGTTAAGAGAGTCAAAGTCCCTAAAGAATCTATCTCCTTCCTTATCACATGGACCACCCATCTTCACATTCTTTGTGCGTCCAATAAGTTTTTTGTCTTATCACAGACTGATGTAAAGAAATAAAGAATTTACACAAAAGAGATGAAGAGAGGGACAGACAGACAGACAGACAGATGGAGACAGAAAACAATGGCGCACAGAACTCACTCGTCTTTCCAGCAGTAGCAATTTGAAGAGTACCATCAGTTTGTGTTTGAAGCGAACCACTGCTTCCCTTGGTGACAGACCTACACACACACACACACACACACACACACACACACCACACACACACACACACACACACACACACACACCACACATCAAAAACCATCTGACAGAATATCTACAGGGGAAAAATATAATGATAACAATAATAATGATAATAATAACTGGATATTCAAACAATACCTTCTATCAAGCACAAAGCCCTTTACAATTTTTCATAATTATACAGATGTTATGTTATGTGCATATACACGCACCTGCACACACACAAATACCACACATGTAACAACAAATGTGCACATACACTTGCACGCACACACACACACACGCACACCACACCCAAAATCACCAAGCTAATAACATATAACATGAATTTCCATGTGGATTAATAAAATGATACTGAATAGAAATAAACTTAATTGAACATAATCTACAAAAATAAGTCGACAGCTCGGGAGGATTAAGGAAGTGGCCACTAGTTAAAGAACTGCTACAAAACAATGCTAACTTTTTCTACACAACATATAGCACTTAAGACTTATCAGAAATCCACAAGACTCAAAAAGATTCACCAGCACTGGCGATTCTGCCATAAACCCATGCACATGCATCATATGCGTGAACATGTATGAATGTGCACCACACACACACACACACACACACACACACACACACACACACACACACACACACACACACACACACACACAGAATCACACACACACAGAATCACACACAAAAACACAGACTCACATACACACATTCACACACACGGACAGACACACACACTGATTGAATGAAACACACACACACACACACACACACACACACACACACACACACACACACACACAAACACACATACATAAACTTACTCAGAAAGACCTGGGTACCATTGAGCAAGCTTTCAGTGAGAGAGGCATTGAGGTTGTTGAACGTCTGTTCCAAAAGCTCCACCTTGCTGAAATCTCGCTCATCAAAGTAAGCGTGCGTGATCAGCTCCAGCTTCGCCTTCAGCAACCCATACAGAGGCTGGGAATAAACAGCATTACTCTTGTCATGAATATGTTCAATGATGATGATGATGATGATGGTGATGATATGATGATGATGATACTACACTACTACTACTAACACTACTACTACTGCTGCTACTACAATCTATATCAATAATGATAAGAAAAAGAAATAACACTTGTACAGCTCTGATCTCAAAAACTCATTTGGACTCACATTTACATGACACAGATACTGATATAATACACACACACACACACACACACACACACACACACTGTGTCACACACACACACACCTCCTCTTACACATCTACACACACACACACACACACACACACACACACACACACACACACACACACACACACACACACACACACACTGTGTCACACACACACACACACACATACTTACACACACACACTTACACACACACACGCGCGCGCACGCACAAAGAGTATCAATAAACGGGTCTTACTAGTCGACTGACGACACAAACACTTTTCTGTACTGTGCTTCGTGTGATGTCCGCTGTTCGATTCAACAGATCCTGTGACACACACACACACACACCACACACACACACACACACACACACACACACACACACACACACACACATATGAAGTACATAAACTTGGTTGGTCATTTAGTCAGTTTGTAGTTTGGTAGCACGTTGGCAGTTTGCTTGTAGAGTGTTGTGTGTGTGTGTGTGTGTTGTGTGTGTGTGTGTGTGTGTGTGTGTGGTGTGTGTGTGTGTTGTGTGTGTGTGTGTGTGTGTAGTTGTGTGTGTGTGTTGTGTTGTAGTTGTGTGTGTGTGTGTGTGTGTGTGTTGTTGTGTGTGTTGTGTGTGTGTGTGTGTGGTGTGTGTGTGTGTGTGTGTTGTGGTGTAGTTTTGTGGTGTGTGTGTGTGTGTGTGTGTGGTGTGTGTGTGTGAGGTAGTTCTTGTGTGTGTTGTGTGTGTGTGTGTGTGTGTGTGTGTGTAGGGGGTGTGTGTGGTGTGTGTGTGTGTGTGTGGTGTGTGTGTGTGTGTGTGTGTGTGATGTGTGTGTGGGGGTGTGTGTGTGTGTGTGGTGTGTTGTGTGTTGTGGTGGTGTGTGTGTGTGTGTGTGTGTGTGTGTGTGTGTTGTGTGTGTGTGTGTGTGTGTGTTGTGTGTGGTGTGTGTAGTTGTGTGTGTGTTTGTTGTGTGTGTGTGTGTGTAGTTGTGTGTGTGTTTGTGGTGTGTGTGTAGTATGTGTGTGTGTGTGTGTGTGTGTGTGTGTGTGTGTGTGTGTGTGTGTGTGGTGTGTTTTGTGTGTGTGTGTGTGTGTGTGTGTGTGTAGATGTGTGGTGAGGGTGTGTGTGTGTAGTGTGTGTGTGTTTTGCGATTTGTGTTGTTGTGGTGTGTGTGGTGTGGGTTGTGTGTGTGTGGTTTGTGTGTGTGTGTGTTGTTGTGTTGTTGTGTGTGTGTGTGTTTGTTTGTTGTTTCCCGTTTTTTGCATTATTTCAGTGTCACCAATCCCACCACTTACCTCAGCTCACCAAACACTCCTTCTCCCCCCATAAAAAAAAAAAGCAGAAAAAAAAACACACCAAAACTGAGGTCACCATGACAGCATGCCACAAAGGCCACAGAATCTGTGACAGTTTTCAACAATGCTAATTGCTATTGCTATGAGTATGATGATCACTCAATGACTCATTCACACACACACACACACACACACACACACACACATACATACACACACACACACACACACAAGAAAAGGAAATCAAAATGAAATGTGATGAGTACTCACTGCTAATCAACTACAACACAAAACAACTGTCAAAACATTTTGCTTCTATTATCAGAAAGGGAAAGAGGATGGGGCGGCTACAATGCACAAAAAAGAAGACTCTTGTCTCACCTTGGCATCCATCTGTCGATAACAGGAGACACAGTACACTGTCCTTTTGGAGGCATGTCTGCTGGGTAAGTGGAAAAACACAGTGTCTGCCCACAATACAAACATCTATCTTACTACTGTGATGTTGTTGTTATTGATGTTTAACTCTTTGAAGACGTAATACAGTTGCCTTGCACAACCACTGTGGACGCGATCAACGGGACCTGCCACAACCCTTGACGACGCACGATTTTGGCGGGTTTTCAAAAAATTCTCAAAAATACAGATTTTACAGCACAAGAACATATTTTATATCAAAATAAAATTCAGTTCACGCTCTTTGAGCTGAACCTACATACAAGGACAATACATCTATTCTACTTACCTTCCTAGAAGGTGAAATGGGGTAGGGTTTTGGCTCTGGGAAAGAAGTTTTTGATTGACAGTAATCCAACACATAAAGTCAGTAAAACACCCATTCTTGACCAGGTAATCCAGAAATCCAGGTAATCACAAGTCCTTGGTATGACCAGAAGATACAAAAAAACAAACACAGCTTGTTTTCACACAGCTGAAGCAGCAAAGTGATTATGACGATCCTTTGAAGAAGAAGAAGAAGGCCTAAATGTCGCCATTTTGGTGCAAGGACGGTCACTCCGGTTGGTTTGGATAAAGGCAAAAACTGTACTAATCGGGATAAAATCGATGCAAGGGAAGTAACAAACACTTCAGAAGATACCAAAGAGTGTTCCTATATGTGTAGTTAGTTCCCCTAGACCAGTGACCGGCTTGCATCTATTTTTAAAAACCGCAGCGGAATATCTGCTATCACGTCTCTAATGGTTTGGCCAGCTGCAGCGGAATGTCCGCTGTCACGTCTCTAATGGTTTGGCCAGCTGCAGCGGAATACCCGCTGTTACGTCTCCGAAGAGTTAAAGCCCAGCCAACTGCGTAGAGCCATATCAGGGCCATAACCACTTCAAAACATACAAAACTTCAACAGGAAAAAGAAAAGAAAATCAAGTACACATATCAATGCATTCGCACACATAATCTAAGGACATGCCCCTGGCATTGACCATTCCGTTCAATTTATCGCACAGGGGATTTAATAAACACACCTGAATACAAGTATAAGCATACCTAAGGACAACAAAACATATATATATAAACAGGCATAAGTTACCTAAAATTGCTTCCACATATCTCACCTCCCTAGAGCCAAAAATGCACTTAATACATGTACTCAATTATCAATCCTAAGAAAAAGTACATAAGACTTTATTGAATACATACACACTATGATACAGATGAATGGCCCACTAAGGCAGAAAATGATAGATAGAAATGACAGAAAGCAAAGGAACAAGGCAGAAACAGAGAGTGACAGAAAAGAGGAAATTTCTACCACAGAATTTCCAGAAGGTGGGGATACTATTTATACTGAAAGAGCCCCCAGCATCCTCACAGGGGGATCTGCTGTGATGAGAATAGAAATTTAATAGCAACACCAACAATATTAACAACAAGAACAATAGTAAGAGTAATAATGACAACAATAACAATAATAGTGTAAAAAAAACACATTCTATATCTCCTTATTGCCATTCACCAAACTCATTTAGACTCACTATACATTAATTACACATTGACAACACTCATAGATTACAACACACAGTACATATATAATTACATACAGCTCACATACACACACACACACACACACACACACACACACACACACACAGTCACACACACACACACACCCCAACACACAAAATGTCACACACATACACACACACACACACACACACACAATCACACACACACACACACACACACACACACACACACACACACATACACACACACAACACACACACACACAACACACCACACACACACACACATACACACACACACACACACACACACACACACACACACACACACACACACACACACACACACACCTTTCTGATAATTATGTGCCCCATCAGGCAGGGCCAAAGAAGGGAGATGTTTCCACTCCTCCGGCAACTCATGGCTGTCCACAGGATTGCCCGCAATCACTGGGGGGTAGGAATACTCCACCTGTTTCCACAACAAATCCACACAAATACAACTAAGGGTACGTTCATAGTAACCCCGGACGGCCACGGATGGTTCCTGTCAAAAAGATCATGTACAGCAAACCTCAGTTTGTTCTCACTGGCGAAGGAAAGATTGTTTTTTGTAAGCCCAGCCGGCCTGCCCGTACACAGACAGAAATTCTCCGGTCGTGCTTGCAGGGTTTTTCCGTCTGTCCGGGTTAAGGGACTGAATTCTTCTCTTGAATTCACATTGAATTATCTTTCTTGCAAGAAAAATATGTATGAGATCAAGACCTTACATTTACGAGAAGGGTGATGAAAATCACTAGAGGAAACATACTTGCAGCTGCATGGGAAAACATTGCCAGAGAGTTTGGGACAGATTGAATGTACAGAAAATGGACGGAATGGACATACAATGTTTCTTTTCTTCTTCCACCACCACCACAATATCAATTTTGTCACTTGTGCACACCATTTTATCTTGGTGGGCTTATGTCAAAGGGAAAAAACGAGGCCATCCAGCTCTGTTGTCCTTGCAGTATGTCCATGGCCAGCCATCCAACTTACTATGACTATGAACCCTATATAATATCATTTCCTCCGGGTTTACTATGACGCTCCCTTGATATCATTTGCAGCCACATGTCACTTTGACAGTGCATCTCAGGAAAACCATGATCATGGCATAACTCTGTTTAAACCTTTGACTCCTGCACCCTGTCCACCAGCATCCTGCATTGTCAACCAGCAGGGTAAAAACTTAACCCTTCGACTCCCTCATCCTATACACCAGCTTCCTGCATTGTCAACCATGCTATCAAGGCCAAAACTTAACCCTTTCACTCCCTCATCCTATACACCAGCTTCCTGCAGGAATTATTAATTTATGAATTTTGAAATCAGCAAAATGAAAATTCAGTTTTAAGTCAGCAGGATTATACTATCCTTTTGCACAGGTAGAAACTTGAGGCATTCAAAACAAAATACACCAGCAATAATGTGGCCAGAAGAGAAGGAATACTGTGAAGGGGAGATACTAACAACTAGTGACATTCTTTATTATTAAGATGTAAAACGATAGATTCCTCTACTTTCTAAGAACACAGTTCTGGCACATCTGAATCAAAATCATCAACAGACAAATATTTTTTTATATCAGCCTGTCAAGAAGTCCCAATAACTAATCATTTATAACTCGACTTTCCTCCTCAGTTTAACTGGAAAATAGAATTTGTCAAAGTCTCCATGTTCTCCTCAGTTTGACTAGAAAATTGAACTGAACATCTAGTCCTTAAGAAGGAGACAAAAAAACGAGTCGGAACTGTGTGCCTTTTGGCCTGCATACGCTTACCAAGGCAGATGAAAACCAAGAAGAGCAGAGCTGCCCTAGTATAAAATATAGGAGAAATAGGTTCATTTCCCAGGTCCCTCTCCTTAAAAGCCAAGTAACTCTCTTGCATTTCTGAAGTTTTGGTCAAATAAATATATATACATAAAATGTAGTGTGACAAAAAGAAATTAATACGAACATGAAGAGAGGTTTGGCAGAGAACTATGTGGGTGTGGCACATCCATACCCACCAACATTATCAAACTCCCATGTTGCATTTTAAGATGCCAGCATGTCAAGATGAGATGACTTGGGGAACTCAGTATCCGGTGTGTGTGTGTGTGTGTGTGTGTGTGTGTGAGAAGATGAGACAGAGAGGAAGACTTGGATCAAGGGTTACATGCTCAATGGGCTGAGTGTACTCTGGTTCAGCATCCTCTGTGTGTGTGGGGGGGGGGGGAGGGGGAGATACAGGATGACAACTTGGATCAAGGTTATATGCCTAGAAGGTAGGTACCCTAGTCAGCATCCTATGTGTGTGTGTGTGTGTGTGTGTGTGTGTGTGTGTGTGTGTGTGTGTGTGTGTGTGTGTGTGTGTGTGTGTGTGTTTGTGTGCTACTCGTCTGCTGTACCAATGCTGATTAATGATAGTGATAATAATCAATTTGCCAACTAAATCCATTAAAAGCACCACTACATATCACAGCACTACAATAGCACACGCACATACCTCAAAGCCCTTTTTTCTACAAAACAGACAAACTACAGGAACAAAAATGGAAGATTACTTGAGAATTACTGTCAACTCATCTGAAGGGCGAAAGCAGACGACTCTCAACCGTCGCGTCTGCTACTCTACTGCCAGCTACAATCACTTGACGAGTTGTTTTGTTCTTCCTGTTTAACGATCGCTACTTAGCACAGTCCGCTACTGCACTAGATATCGGCAAGTATAGTAAACGAGTCAACACAACAGGTTTATCTGCACATGCCATAGCAATATCTGCAATGAAAATCGATAACGCCCGATGACAAGTCGTAAACCACTGGTTTAATTGATAGGATGGGCTATAGAACAAGCGATACATACCTGACAGCCCTTCTTATGGTGAAAACCAACAACAATAACATGCAGAACAGGCGTGTCTATTTCCTTCTCGGCAGCCATATCAATCTTTGCAATTCAGCTTCGGCAATTTGCTTACATGAAGTTAATCTGACACAGTGTCCCAACACGGAAAACTACGACACCCCCATGTTTTGACAGACACAAGGCTATCACGTGTGGAGGGATTTCATTGGAGAATCCAATACAGCAGTCCTATAATTGACCAACCAACACATTCTTGACACTTCGCGACATAAGGGAGATGACTCTTGTAAAACAACTTTCCACTTAACAAGAGTTTTCCCCCACATGCCAGGGATGTATGAAATAAAAACAAGCAAATAACAAAACAACTCCGCCTTCAAGTTTTCAGTCTGGATTTTGACTTTTCTTTTCTTTCTAAATTTACAAGCCTAACCCCTGTGCTTCCCTCTTAGCCAGGTTTGGGCATCTACCCCAAGTGGGACCTGGCACTGAACCCAGAAACATAGGAAAATAGTTTGGAGTTTGTTCAAGAGGGATTCATCACACTATAGTCAATGTCATAATGGCTCCATCCAAATAGGCCAGCAAATATCTGGCAAAGTCCCTGAGCCTGCACAAAACCCAATGTGTTAAAAGGTCAAAATAGCTCGACAGACGTATCTAATTCACAAAACAAAACAGGCGCAAATGTTCATCCAACTGACAAACCTACACACAAGCCAACAGGGAGAGAGAGAAAAAAAAAGACAAAACTTAGAAAACAAAGATAACAATAGAATTTTCCTGACATTTCGTTGAGCTGGCTGTTTAATAAACATTTCTTGTCAGATTACGTTCTACTGTTGTACAGCTTGCTTCTGAATACGATTTTTGTCATATCCTTGTCACATTCTACTTTTCTAGTAATTTTGCTTGTGAATCACAGTACCTATTTCCCCATCTCCCAACTTGCTCTTGGTGTCCCCCCCCCCCCTTTTGTTTGTTTTGTTTTGTTTGTTTGTTTGTTTTTTGTTTGTTTGTTTTTTTTTGATTTTGTTGTTGTTTTTATGGGTTTTTTGTGTTTTTTGTTTGTTTTCTGTTGTTTTTTGTTTGTTTGTTGTTGTTTTTTTTTACAGATTTTCCCTCTTTTTTATACATGGCCTATATTTTTTTTCATACACGTGAATCACATTTTTTTTCTTTGGCGTGAATCGCGGCCCATTTTTACCTTCTGTCTTGGTTTTCTTTTCTACTTGCTTACATTGTCTTTTTAAAGACATGTATAAATGAAGGTAGACAATTTTAAACAATATTTTCTCCAACAAAGTAGTAAAGGTTTGAACTGTAAACAGTTTTCGTTTGTTTGATTTTCGGGGGTCTTTGTTTGGTTTGGTTTGGTTGTGTGTGTTTTCTTTAATGGGTGTGTTATTGTTGTTCGAAGTTGTGTTTATTCAACATATTTGTTGTATGTCATAGGTGTTATCCACCCTCTGTCTGTAAATAGGATCGTGAACATAGCCAAATGTCTGCCTTCCGCTCTGCCTTCTGCCTTCTGCCACGTTCATGCTCTTGTAACTGAAGGATGTGTATGGCTCATGCCCCAGGAGGTAACACCTTCAGTTTCTCAGAACATTTGCAAAGGAGTTTTGTTGTTGTTGTTGTTGTTTTCTTCTTCTTCTTCTCTCTCTCTCTCTCTCTCCCCTCTCTCTCTCTTCCTTTTTCTTTTCTTTCTTTCTTTTTTTCAGAGCAATGTTCTCAGATGAGAGGATGCTCAGTGTTTGGCCCACAGTATGCAAGCATTATTTGCTGCACAATCTGCATAGCCTACGTTCTATGGATATGTATACAGGTATTTTTCTCCCCGTTTCCATGAGTCACTTAATACTCTGTTGTTGTACAGTTTGTGTACCCTATGTTCCATGGATGTGTATACAGGTATTTTTCTCCCCGTTTCCATGAGTCACTTAATACTCTGTTGTTGTACAGTTTGTGTACCCTATGTTCCATGGATGTGTATACAGGTATTTTTCTCCCTGTTTCCATGAGTCACTTAATATCTGTGTTTACAATTGTGTACCTATGTCAGGATTGTACAGGTATTTTTCTCCCTGTTTCATGGTACTATACCTTGACTTTGTACCTATTCCATGGATGTGTATACAGGTATTTTTCTCCCTGTTTCCATGAGTCACTTAATACTCTGTTGTGTACAGTTTGTGTACTCTGTTTTCTGTGTATGTGCATGCTGGGTAGTTTGGGTTTTCTATGAACTGAAATGACTTAAGGATCATTACTGTGCGTATATTCACATGCATAGGGTTCAGATATTATAGCAGGTTTGTACATAAGATGACTTGTGAGACAGAAAAACTCTGCCCAATGTACCCACTGTGTGCTGCCCTGTCAGGATCAAAATCAAGACCTTTCAAATGGATGCCTCAAGTCCTAACCACTCGACTACTGCACCTGTCACAAACAATTTATTTATAAATTGTGTCTGGATGATGCAGAATCACTTACTGTTCTCACTTCAGGGTCACTTTCTGCTTTGTGGAAAACTGTTCATTACGAATTTGATATCCAAAACAAGTGCGACTGCCCGCGTTCAAGCAAACAGGAACCAGAAAAACACGAAAATAGAAGCAAATTGCGTATTGAATAGAACAAGACAAGATGGCAGGGACCATGGTCTTCATGCTAATAATAATAATCATTCGTTTTTCAAACCGTTTGACTATCTCTGTTTACAAACTGCGTGTTCAATGTTTTGTATTTTGTGTGTGCATTTATGTGGTGTGTATGCTTTTAAATGAATGCTGCCATGCAATGTGTATTTGTGAGCGTGTGTTAGAATAATCATGCAGTTCAGAATAACTATATGTAAATGATATATAATATGTAAATGTTGTACGGATGCGAGGCGTGGGCGGTCAATAAACGAAGCCAGAGCAAGATTGGGGCAGCCGAGATGTGGTTTCAAGAGGAATGTTGAGGGTTCCATGGACAGCAAAGAAAACAAACGAGACAGTCTTGATGGAGGCAGACACAAGTAGATCACTCATAAGGAAGATTAGGAAAAGACAGGCAACATTTATAGGCCATTTTATGAGGAAGGGGGATTTGGAGCACCTGGTCACAACAGGAAAGCTGGAGGGAAAGAGAGCACCGGGTAGACCCGGAGAAAAATGCTGGACGGACTTGCAGAGTAGCTGGGGACGAGGAGGGTGGGGGGGAACCCTAGGGGCAAAGAGAGATAGAGGCAAATGGAAGTCCATGATCGCCAACGCCATGCGGAAGGGCACCTGATGATGATAATGAAATGATGTTCACATGCACCACTGTTTTGCCTGTCATATAAATTGCAGATCATTTCTGTATAGCATTAGTCTCCAAATTCATAACATGTTTTAGTGGAATACTCCTGTGGTTAGGTGAGCTGACCAGATGCCATTTTTGTTATGTAATCTGTATTTTTTGGGTGCATGTATGCTGGGTGTGTTGATGTCTCTATAAACCATGTTGGGCATGTATGCTGGGTGTGTTGATGTCTCTATAAACCATGTTGGGCATGTATGCTGGGTGTGTTGATGTCTATAAACCACGTTGGGCATGTATGCTGGGTGTGTTGATGTCTCTAAACCATGTAGGGCATGTATGCTGGGTGTGTTGATGTCTCTATAAACCATGTAGGGCATGTATGCTGGGTGTGTTCATGTCTCTATAAACCATGTTGGGCATGTATGTTGGGTGTGTTGATGTCTCTATAAACCATGTAGGGCATGTATGCTGGGTCTGTTGATGTCTATAAACAACGTTGGGCATGTATGCTGGGTGTGTTGATGTCTCTATAAACCACGTTGGGCATGTATGCTGGGTGTGTTGATGTCTCTATAAACCATGTAGGGCATGTATGCTGGGTGTGTTGATGTCTCTATAAACCATGTAGGGCATGTATGCTGGGTGTGTTGATGTCTCTATAAACCATGTTGGACATGTATGCTGTGTGTGTTCATGTCTCTATAAACCATGTTGGACATGTATGCTGGGTCTGTTGATGTCTCTATAAACCACGTTGGGCATATATGCTGGGTGTGTTGATGTCTCTATAAACCATGTAGGGCATGTATGCTGGGTGTGTTGATGTCTCTATAAACCATGTAGGGCATGTATGCTGGGTGTGCTCATGTCTATAAACCATGTTGGGCATGTATGCTGGGTGTGTTGATGTCTCTATAAACCATGTAGGGCATGTATGCTGGGTGTGTTCATGTCTCTATAAACCACGTTGGGCATGTATGCTGGGTGTGTTGATGTCTCTATAAACCATGTTGGGCATGTATGCTGGGTGTGTTCATGTCTCTATAAACCATGTAGGGCATGTATGCTGGGTCTGTTGATGTCTCTATAAACCATGTAGGGCATTATGCTGGGTGTGTTGATGTCTCTATAAACCATGTTGGGCATGTATGCTGGGTGTGTTCATGTCTCTATAAACCATGTTGGGCATGTATGCTGGGTGTGTTGATGTCTCTATAAACCATGTTGGGCATGTATGCTGGGTGTGTTGATGTCTCTATAAACCACGTTGGGCATGTATACTGGGTGTGTTGATGTCTCAATAAACCATGTTGGACATGTATGCTGGGTGTGTTCATGTCTATAAACCATGTTGGGCATGTATGCTGGGTGTGTTGATGTCTCCACAAACCATGTTGGGCATGTATGCTGGGTGTGTTGATGTCTCTATAAACCATGTTGGGCATGTATGCTGGGTGTGTTGATGTCTCTATAAACCATGTAGAGCATGTATGCTGGGTGTGTTCATGTCTATAAACCATGTTGGGCATGTATGCTGGGTGTGTTGATGTCTCTATAAACCATGTAGGGCATGTATACTGGGTGTGCTCATGTCTATAAACCATGTTGGGCATGTATGCTGGGTGTGTTGATGTCTCCACAAACCATGTTGGGCATGTATGCTGGGTGTGTTGATGTCTCTATAAACCATGTTGGGCATGTATGCTGGGTGTGTTGATGTCTCTATAAACCATGTAGGGCATGTATGCTGGGTGTGTTGATGTCTCTATAAACCATGTTGGGCATGTATGCTGGGTGTGTTGATGTCTCTATAAACCATGTTGGGCATGTATGCTGGGTGTGTTGATGTGTCTATAAACCATGTTGGGAATGTATGCTGGGTGTGTTGATGTCTCCACAAACCATGTTGGGCATGTATGCTGGGTGTGTTGATGTCTCTATAAACCATGTTGGGCATGTATGCTGGGTGTGTTGTCTCTAAACCATGTAGGGCATGTATGCTGGGTGTGTTGATGTCTCTATAAACCATGTTGGGCATGTATGCTGGGTGTGTTGATGTCTCTATAAACCATGTTGGGCATGTATGCTGGGTGTGTTGATGTCTCTATAAACCATGTTGGGCATGTACGCTGGGTGTGTTGATGTCTCTATAAACCATGTAGGGCATGTATGCTGGGTGTGTTGATGTCTCTATAAACCATGTAGGGCATGTATGCTGGGTGTGTTGATGTCTCTATAAACCATGTTGGACATGTATGCTGGGTGTGTTGATGTCTCTAAACCATGTTGGGCATGTATGCTGGGTGTATTCATGTCTCTATAAACCATGTAGGGCATGTATGCTGGGTGTGTTCATGTCTCTATAAAACATGTAGGGCATGTATGCTGGGTGTGTTGATGTCTCTATAAACCATGTAGGGCATGTATGCTGGGTGTGTTGATGTCTCTAAACCATGTTGGGCATGTATGCTGGGTGTATTCATGTCTCTATAAACCATGTTGGGCATGTATGCTGGGTGTGTTGATGTCTCTATAAACCATGTTGGACATGTATGCTGGGTGTATTCATGTCTCTATAAACCATGTTGGGCATGTATGCTGGGTGTGTTGATGTCTCTATAAACCATGTTGGGCATGTATGCTGGGTGTATTCATGTCTCTATAAACCATGTTGGACATGTATGCTGGGTGTGTTGATGTCTCTATAAACCATGTAGGGCATGTATGCTGGGTTGTTCATGTCTCTATAAACCATGTAGGACATGTATGCTGGGTGTGTTCATGTCTCTATAAAACATGTAGGGCATGTATGCTGGGTGTGTTGATGTCTCTATAAACCATGTAGGGCATGTATGCTGGGTGTGTTGATGTCTCTAAACCATGTTGGGCATGTATGCTGGGTGTATTCATGTCTCTATAAACCATGTTGGGCATGTATGCTGGGTGTGTTGTCTCTATAAACAATGTTGGGCATGTATGCTGGGTGTATTCATGTCTCTATAAACCATGTTGGACATGTATGCTGGGTGTGTTGATGTCTCTATAAACCATGTTGGACATGTATGCTGGGTGTGTTGATGTCTCTATAAACCATGTAGGACATGTATGCTGGGTGTATTCATGTCTCTATAAAACATGTAGGGCATGTATGCTGGGTGTGTTGATGTCTCTATAAACCATGTAGGGCATGTATGCTGGGTGTGTTGATGTCTCTAAACCATGTTGGGCATGTATGCTGGGTGTGTTGATGTCTCCATAAACCATGTTGGACATGTATGCTGGGTGTGTTCATGTCTATAAACCATGTTGGGCATGTATGCTGGGTGTGTTGATGTCTCTATAAACCATGTTGGACATGTATGCTGGGTGTGTTGATGTCTCTATAAACCATGTAGGGCATGTATACTGGGTGTGTTCATGTCTCTATAAACCATGTAGGGCATGTATGCTGGGTGTGTTCATGTCTCTATAAACCATGTAGGACATGTATGCTGGGTGTATTCATGTCTCTATAAAACATGCAGGGCATGTATGCTGGGTGTGTTGATGTCTCTATAAACCATGTAGGGCATGTATGCTGGGTGTGTTGATGTCTCTAAACCATGTTGGGCATGTATGCTGGGTGTGTTGATGTCTCTAAACCATGTAGGGCATGTATGCTGGGTGTGTTGATGTCTCTATAAACCATGTAGGGCATGTATGCTGGGTGTGTTCATGTCTCTATAAACCATGTTGGGCATGTATGTTGGGTGTGTTGATGTCTCTATAAACCATGTAGGGCATGTATGCTGGGTCTGTTGATGTCTATAAACAACGTTGGGCATGTATGCTGGGCGTGTTGATGTCTCTATAAACCACGTTGGGCATGTATGCTGGGTGTGTTGATGTCTCTATAAACCATGTAGGGCATGCATGCTGGGTGTGTTGATGTCTCTATAAACCATGTAGGGCATGTATGCTGGGTGTGTTGATGTCTCTATAAACCATGTTGGACATGTATGCTGTGTGTGTTCATGTCTCTATAAACCATGTTGGACATGTATGCTGGGTCTGTTGATGTCTCTATAAACCACGTTGGGCATATATGCTGGGTGTTTGATGTCTCTATAAACCATGTAGGCTGGGTGTGTTGATGTCTCTATAAACCATGTAGGGCATGTATGCTGGGTGTGTTGATGTCTCTATAAACCATGTAGGCTGGTGTGTTGATGTCTCTATAAACCATGTAGGGCATGTATGCTGGGTGTGTTGATGTCTCTATAAACCATGTTGGGCATGTATGCTGGGTGTGTTGATGTCTCTATTAACCATGTAGGGCATGTATGCTGGGTGTGCTCATAAACCATGTTGGGCATGTATGCTGGGTGTGTTGATGTCTCTATAAACCATGTAGGGCATGTATGCTGGGTGTGCTCATGTCTATAAACCATGTTGGGCATGTATGCTGGGTGTGCTGATGTCTCTATAAACCATGTAGGGCATGTATGTTGGGTGTGCTCATGTCTCTATAAACCATGTTGGGCATGTATGCTGGGTGTGCTCATGTCTATAAACCATGTAGGGCATGTATGCTGGGTGTGTTGATGTCTCTATAAACCACGTTGGGCATGTATGCTGGGTGTGTTGATGTCTCTATAAACCACGTTGGGCATGTATGCTGGGTGTGTTGATGTATCTATAAACCATGTTGGGCATGTATGCTGGGTGTGTTGTCTCTATAAACCATGTAGGGCATGTATGCTGGGTGTGTTGATGTCTCTATAAACCACGTTGGGCATGTATGCTGGGTGTGTTGATGTCTCTATAAACCATGTTGGGCATGTATGCTGGGTGTGTTGATGTCTCTATAAACCATGTAGGGCATGTATGCTGGGTGTGTTGATGTCTCTATAAACCACGTTGGGCATGTATGCTGGGTGTGTTGATGTCTCTATAAACCATGTTGGGCATGTATGCTGGGTGTGTTGATGTCTCTATAAACCATGTAGGGCATGTATTCTGGGTGTGTTGTCTCTATAAACCATGTAGGGCATGTATGCTGGGTGTGTTGATGTCTCTATAAACCACGTTGGGCATGTATACTGGGTGTGTTCATGTCTCTATAAACCACGTTGGGCATGTATGCTGGGTGTGTTGATGTCTCTATAAACCATGTTGGGCATGTATGCTGGGTGTGTTGATGTCTCTATAAACCATGTTGGGCATGTATGCCGGGTGTGTTGATGTCTCTATAAACCATGTAGAGCATGTATGCTGGGTGTGTTGTCTCTATAAACCATGTAGGGCATGTATGCTGGGTGTGTTGATGTCTCTATAAACCACGTTGGGCATGTATGCTGGGTGTGTTGATGTCTCTATAAACCATGTTGGGCATGTATGCTGGTGTGTTGATGTCTCTATAAACCATGTAGGGCATGTATGCTGGGTGTGTTGATGTCTCTATAAACCATGTTGGGCATGTATGCTGGGTGTGTTGATGTCTCTATAAACCATGTAGGGCATGTATGCTGGGTGTGTTGATGTCTCTATAAACCACGTTGGGCATGTATGCTGGGTGTGTTGATGTCTCTATAAACCATGTTGGGCATGTATGCTGGGTGTGTTGATGTCTCTATAAACCATGTAGGGCATGTATTCTGGGTGTGTTGTCTCTATAAACCATGTAGGGCATGTATGCTGGGTGTGTTGATGTCTCTATAAACCACGTTGGGCATGTATGCTGGGTGTGTTCATGTCTCTATAAACCACGTTGGGCATGTATGCTGGGTGTGTTGATGTCTCTATAAACCATGTTGGGCATGTATGCTGGGTGTGTTGATGTCTCTATAAACCATGTTGGGCATGTATGCCGGGTGTGTTGATGTCTCTATAAACCATGTAGAGCATGTATGCTGGGTGTGTTGTCTCTATAAACCATGTAGGGCATGTATGCTGGGTGTGTTGATGTCTCTATAAACCACGTTGGGCATGTATGCTGGGTGTGTTGATGTCTCTATAAACCATGTTGGGCATGTATGCTGGGTGTGTTGATGTCTCTATAAACCATGTAGGGCATGTATGCTGGGTGTGTTGATGTCTCTATAAACCATGTTGGGCATGTATGCTGGGTGTGTTGATGTCTCTATAAACCATGTTGGGCATGTATGCTGGGTGTGTTGATGTCTCTATAAACCATGTAGGGCATGTATGCTGTGTGTGTTGATGTCTCTATAGACTACGTTGGGCATGTATGCTGGGTGTGTTGATGTCTCTATAAACCACGTTGGGCATGTATGCTGGGTGTGTTGATGTCTCTATAAACCATGTTGGGCATGTATGCTGGGTGTGTTGATGTCTCTAAACCATGTTGGACATGTATGCTGGGTGTGTTCATGTCTCTATAAACCATGTTGGGCATGTATGCTGGGTGTGTTGATGTCTCTATAAACCATGTAGGGCATGTATGCTGGGTGTGTTGATGTCTCTAAACCATGTTGGACATGTATGCTGGGTGTGTTGATGTCTCTATAAACCATGTAGGGCATGTATGCTGGGTGTGTTGATGTCTCTATAAACCACGTTGGGCATGTATGCTGGGTGTGTTGATGTCTCTATAAACCACGTTGGGCATGTATGCTGGTGATTATCGCACTGGACGGATGACATGGAGGTTAGGAGTTGATTAGTTCTGACCTTAGTTAACATTGTAGAAATGCAAGTTGCCAAACAACTCCCATGATTGTCTACTACAACACATAACAAACTAGTATCACAGAGTAGAAAAAAATGACCTTGTATCCTATGTTTTTCTCTGGACAAAATTGAGTTGATAGAAGCATTCTTCCTATTTCAGAGTGCTGGAGTTGGTGTTTGAAAATTCAGTGGTCCCCTGAACTCAGTCGATAACACTGGAGACATGGTTTTGATTTCACCCTTTGACTCCTGCACTCTGTCCACTAGCATCTTGCATTGTCAATCATACCAGCAAAACAAAAAAAATTAACCCTCATCCTATCAACCAGCTTTTGTGTGTGTGTGTCCTCAATATCTTGGTTTGAGCGCCATGGTATTAACACACAGGTAATGAGTTTGACCCTCCACCAGGTCACAGCTTTCTTTTTATGCAGTCTGTTTGATACAAATCATGGACTACAAACTACTCCTCCACCAAGCTACAGCTTTCTTTTTATGCAGTCTGTTTGATACAAGCTGTGGACTACAAACTATTCCTCCACCAGGTCACAGGTTTATGCAGTCTGTTTGATACAAGCTGTGGACTACAAACTATTCCTCCACCAGGTCACAGGTTTATGCAGTCTGTTTGATACAAGCTGTGGACTACAAACTATTCCTCCACCAGGTCACAGGTTTATGCAGTCTGTTTGATACAAGTCATGGACTACAAACTATTCCTCCACCAGGTCACAGGTTTATGCAGTCTGTTTGATACAAGCTGTGGACTACAAACTATTCCTCCACCAGGTCACAGGTTTATGCAGTCTGTTTGATACAAGCTGTGGACTACAAACTATTCCTCCACCAGGTCACAGGTTTATGCAGTCTGTTTGATACAAGCTGTGGACTACAAACTATTCCTCCACCAGGTCACAGGTTTATGCAGTCTGTTTGATACAAGTCATGGACTACAAACTATTCCTCCACCAGGTCACAGGTTTATGCAGTCTGTTTGATACAAGTCATGGACTACAAACTATTCCTCCACCAGGTCACAGGTTTATTTTATGCAGTCTGTTGGTTTTCTTGATACAAGTCATGGACTTGAGGTCGACAGCCTCGAGTTCAATCTCTCAGCCTGCGTAATAAGAAATGGTCAGTTCACTGCCCATCCTAATGCTTCAATCGTTCTGGTGGTGTCAGCTTAGTGCTTCATAGGTCCCACAGACCTATATTGTCTCCCCTTTCCAATCTACAAAGAGAGGCTCTCTGCAATGTGTGTTCTCCTAATGCTTCAATCATTCTGGTGGTGTCAGCTTAGCGCTTCATAGGTCCCACAGACCCATATTGTCTCCCCTTTCCAATCTACAAGAGAGGCTCTCTGCCATGTGTGTTCTCCTAATGCTTCAATCATTCTGGTGGTGTCAGCTTAGTGCTTCATAGGTCCCACAGACCCATATTGTATCCCCTTTCCAATCTACAAAGAGAGGCTCTCTGCCATGTGTGTTCTCCTAATGCTTCAATCATTCTGGTGGTGTCAGCTTAGTGCTTCATAGGTCCCACAGACCCATATTGTATCCCCTTTCCAATCTACAAAGAGAGGCTCTCTGCCATGTGTGTTCAGGCATGCACGCAATATGTGTGTGTGAATGCATGTGTATCAGGACTTAACTCATGCAGACAAAGAACTGTGCCAACACAGCACAAATGAACAAGACAGGAGATTTATTACAAACAGAAAATTCACATACATACATCACTTGTCACAGAAATGCTGGTAACATGACAAGTGGCCAGGTCTGGAGCCGTCATCAATCTCTCAAAACATTCTCACTGGCATGTGTTTCCTGACAATCTGACCTTGCCCTTCAGGCTTGTCCAACACACACAGCACAGTAACAGACAGTCTACCTCTTCAGTACAGGTACTTGGGTAGCACACGGAAAAGACACTTATCACTTGCTGTATTATCTTTATTCACTAGGTATTAATCACTCCTGATATAACAGTAGATACAAATACTGCCTGTAACGAAAAACTTGGGAAAGATCAAGCATTTTGCCTTACCTACTGTACATCACAACGACTATAATCACTGACTGCCCTTCTGACAGGAAGGTGGGAAGTAAAGAAGAAATAAGAGGCAGGCTCAACACAAATGTAATGACATGGATATCATACAGGTAAATTCACAGACAATAACGTTATCCACCAAATAAACAAAATACATAAATAACACCACAGCCGGTTTAGCAAAAAGTGTAGGTATGCAGGGTTGACAAGAATACGATTGTACAATCTGAACACATGGCAACACCTGAGGATGAGATGACATTTGGCCATGCTCCTTGGAGCCAACAACCTGTTTGATTTGTGCTGAAAGGAGTTGGATATCTCTTGAAATCATTGCCCCACACAGCCACAACAGCCCGGGGAAAAGGTTGACGTGAAGAATGCATACTGTTAGCTCTTGTTTGTATGTCAGATAAACCCAGTGGTTGACTGCTACTCTGGCTTAGAGTCAGCAAGGCACACTTTTTCATTAACCCTCCAATTCCCTTATCTTATCCTACCTGTCCATTAACCCTTCAACTCTTCCCTTATCTTATCCTACCTTTCCATTAACCCTCCAACTCCTTCATCCTATCCTATCTTTCCATTAACCTCCAACTCCTTCATCCTATCCTACCTGTCCATTAACCCTCTGACTCCTCATCCTATCCTACCTGTCCATTAACCCTCTGACTCCCTCATCCTATCCTACCTGTCCATTAACCCTCTGACTCCCTCATCCTATCCTACCTGTTCATTAACCCTCGAACTCCTTCATCCTATCTTTCCATTAACCCTCTGACTCTCATCCTATCCTACATGTTCATTAATCCTCCAACTCCTTCATCCTATCCTACCTTTCCATTAACCCTCCAACACCTTCATCCTATCTTTCCATTAACCCTCTGACTCCCTCATCCTATCCTACAAGTAGTAGTAGTGCATAGGATGGGTGAGCAATGTAAGAGTTCATACTCACTGTAAAACAAAACTCGACTTTCAGTCACTGGAACTGCATCCATCAGACAAGAAGATGTACATGCATATGACAATGGAACTACCATCTGCGTCAATTTGTCAGAACACACACCATGAACAGGAAGATCAGGAACAAATAATATTTGTGACAGTGACAAGGCATTTTGGGCTGTCAAGCACTGAACCAGTTTTCTTCGAACTTTGCAAAATGAGGCAGTGACTAGTTTGGCTTCATCAAGATGCTGTTTCTTTCCACAATATATAACTTGGTGAAAGGTAACAATATCCGCGTGAATGTGACACAATATCTGGTCACTGGGTGTAAAATAACAATATAATGCCCACAGGGTTTACTGAGGTACGTTACGATCCCTGCTTGAAACAAATGCAAGAATACTTTAGATATTGTGATACAGAATTGGTATGACAAAAACAGTTTTGAAAACACACACACACAAAAAAAACCCTGATTTGACTAGAATAGTCTTGATCTGCGAAAAACTCACAGACAAATGCACAAAACTCTCTGTAGGCGAAAATCCCTTACACTTCACCTGGGGCTATTATTTTTCTTTTATTGTTGTTTAAAGCCCGGCCGACTGCGCAGTCATATCAGGGTTATAACCGCTTCAAAACACACAAAACTTCAACAGGAAAAAAAAAAAGAAAAGAAAATTAAGTACACATATCAATGCAAAAAAAAAGAAAGAAAATTAAGTACACATATCAATGCATTCGTGCACATAATTTAAGGACATGCCCCCGGCGTAGGACCATTCCGTCCGATTTATCGCACAGGGGGGATTTAAAAAACACACTTGAATACAAATATAAGCATACATAAGGACACAAAAACATATATAAAAACAGGCATAAATTACCTAAAATTGCTTCCGCATATCTCACCTCCTTAGAACCAAAAATGCACTTAATACATGTACCCAATTATCAATTCGAAGAAAAAGTACGTAAGACTTTATCGAAAAAATACAGGTGAATGGACCATTAAGGCAGAAAACAAGTAGAAATGACAGAAAGAAGGCAGCAAGGCAACAAGGCAGAACAAAGAGAGTGACAGAAAAGAGGAAATTTCTAGCACAGAATTTCCAGAAGGTGGGGATACTATTTATACTGAAAAAGCCCCCAGCAACCCAACGGGAGAGGGCTATTATTTAACTGGACAAACAGGTTATTATCTTCATTAATGTTTAAAGAACCAAATCAGGGCTATGACCACTACACTACACTGACCTTGAAAAAAACATCTGAAAAAAAAAAGATAGATTAAGTACATATATCAATGCATTTGTACAAATAATCTAATATGTCCCTGGCACTGACCATTCTGTCCAATTTATCACCAGGTTAAAACAAACTAAATACTGTGTACATACGTAACTACGTACACTAAAAACATGTATAAAAACCTCTCTTAATTACCTGAAATTGCTTTTGCACATCATACTTCCATAGAGCCCAAAAAAGCAGTTAATCCATGTAGCCTACCCAATTATCAAACCTAAGGTAAACATGTAAGGTTTTATGGAAAACATACTGGTCAATGGACCAGCAATGAAGAAAACAAGGAAGGAAGAGATGATGACAAAAAGCAAAGGAGGAAGACAGAAACAAACAATATGAAGGAAAAAAAGGACATTTCTAGTAATAATTTCCAGAAGGTGGGGATACTGGTTATACTGAAGAACACAAAATGATTGTATGTTCCAGCCTTTTTCTTTTATATTTCAATCCAGCCTTTTTCTTTTATATTTCAGATTTTCCTTATCAGTAACTTACTGATCTAACAATTCTTCATTCTGGATGCAAGCCGAGTGCTGCAAGTGCTACACTTTCTCACTTTGTACGATCTTTTTGTGGGGAGGCCAGGCGAGCTGATATTTATGTGTTTAAACTACTGTAGCATGACACATCACTCTGTACCTCTTACACATGCATACACGCAGGGAGAGGAAAGAGTCCTACTCTGTTACAGTAACATAACAGTCAAAGTGTGTTACAGCATGTCACAGTCAAAGTGTGTCCAGCAATGTCACAGTCAAAGTGTGTCACAGCAATGTCACAGTCAAAGTGTGTCACAGCAATGTCACAGTCAAAGTCTGTCACAGCAATGTCACAGTCAAAGTCTGTCACAGCAATGTCACAGTCAAAGTGTGTCACAGCAATGTCACAGTCAAAGTCTGTTACAGCAATGTCACAGTCAAAGTCTTCACAGCAATGTCACAGTCAAAGTCTGTCACAGCAATGTCACAGTCAAGTCTGTTACAGCAATGTCACAGTCAAAGTCTGTCACAGCAATGTCACAGTCAAAATCTGTTACAGCAATGTCACAGTCAAAGTGTGTTACAGCAATGTCACAGTCAAAGTGTGTTACAGCAATGTCACAGTCAAAGTCTGTCACAGCAACTTGCTTGCCGATTCAAGTTGGGCAGATGTTAGAATGTCTGTATCAAATTCATACACTCATCCATCTGTATTTCATGTATCAGTCAACAGACGTTCAGTGACGCTAATGACAAGATTTTATGACATAGGAATGCTACATCTTCCCACATTTCACAATTCCATCTCTTCAGCTGCCCAAAACAAGACAAAAAACGGAGTGCGAATGTGTGCTATTGTAGTTCCCTGTGCAATCTGTCTGGCAGCTGAACCATGCATGAATGTGTGTATTTGTGTGTTGTTTTCAAGTGCTGTACCAAATAACATCATTTAACCTCACTTCAACTTCCATCTCTCCCTTGATCCAAGGGAGAAAGCAGGTCGTTGGGGCACCACTTTTGATTTTCTGACAATTTTGATTTACCTCTCTTAGTTCTTTGCATTTACTATGGAATAAGTACTAATTTAGCAGCTGCTGGAATACAGTAACCCTTTGACTCCCACACCCTATCCACCACCTGCAAAAACTTAACCCTTTGACTCCCTCACCCTATCCACTAGCTTCCTGCAAGGAGCAGGTGGATAGGTGACAGAATCGAAAGGTTAAGTTTTTGCTTTGCTAGCGTGGTTGGCAAAGCAGGATGCTGATGGACAGGATGCAGAAGTCAAAGGGTTAATCCTTGATTAGGAAATCAGTAACTGGTGTGTAATACCATTTTAACCACTCCATGCTACTTGTACTTTCAGTAATTTACAACCACTAACCCCAACCAGTGCTCACATCCATATCAGGGCTGTAACCATATCAAACAAGACACAACACTTAGATGACCCTGGGGGAAAAAAAAGATGGTAAAAATTATTAAGTACACATATCAACACCTTCACACAAATAATTATGTCCCTAGCGCTGACCAGTCCGCCAGCTTTAAAAAAAAAGGATTAAAAATGCATTAACATTTAAGTACAAAAACAGGTTTAAAACTGACCAAAAATGGCTATAGTACTTCAAATTGCTACTGCGCAATTCACATTTCCTTAGAGCTAAAAATGCGTTTAGTACATGCAGCCAATTATTCATCAGAATAAGACAATGTATGTCAAGGTTTATAGAACACATACAGATCAACGGACCAGCAAGGCAGAAAACAAGAAAGGAAAAGATGACACACAATAAAAGAGTAGGAGAAACAAAGATTGTGAGAGAAAAGACTAAATTTCCGGCACAGATTTTCCAAAAGGTAGGGTTACTACATGTATTTACACTGAATGAGCCCCCAGCATCCCCATGGCGAGTTCCTTGCAACGTAACAGCACCAAGACCCAGCAAGGCCTGAGGAACAAACTGACCCAGTGACAAAACTAACAGAGACAGAAGATGAAGAAATACAGAGAAAGTCGGGTAGACCTTGGATTGCAGGAAGATTACATGTGACGCTCATCTGACACAACACATGCACATCACAGAGCATTCAGAATGCAAGTTGCTCCCTTTATGAACACAAACTGACCTCGCAAGACAAAGACTGGGACCATACAGTCAATCTAATCCACTTCAAGGGTAAGTGATTGAGGGTGTTGCTCAAATCGCCTGACCAACACCGCAGGTATCTGTATCTCTCGCGCCTGGTTGATGCTGGGATATATCATGATAGTAAGTGTGGAGTACAGCCCTGTCACACAGTCTCAATCCTAGATGGAACTCCACAGCATCATGATTATCATCCTCATCATCCTCATTGCAATACAAAAATTGTGCCGGCTTCTGTGGCCATTAAGTATAGTGGTGTAGAAAACGGAATGGCAGTGGACGGCTTTCACCGATTTCTCGACCACCTGGTTGAGTACTTTGCAATAAGTATTGTGTCTGGCATTAGCTGAGTTTATGCACCTGTAAGATATGGTAATGTTCTGTGCTGTTAAATGGTGAAAAAAGTGAGCACAAAGGAAACCCCTCTCCCGAGTGCAATGATCCTAAAAATACATTAAAAAACCCTAAATGAATAGAAATAAAAATAAATCAATCTTGCAGCACAAAGTGCCCTCACAAACAACAATGGTAAAATAAACAGTAACCTGCATCATCTGTCAACTGTAGACCAGGGCTAATCAACTGTGGCTTGCTCAAACCTGTCACACCAGTAACTCCATCTGGAGCAGAAAGGATGGGGTGAGCGAGTGATGAATAACAACACAGTCAGCACATCTTTTATATTACATCTCTCAAGAAATTCTCTAAGCAGGAAGCACTCATCCCCGCCTCCGTCAAACACGCAATGTACTAAACCAAAAGAAAAGAAGACATACCGTTGAAGATGAAGAATGCATGATGTAGAGCACACAGACGGGTAAACTACAGTGTTCCGATGACTATGGAATGTATATAGCAGTAATGTACTGCATGCGCTAAGCACAACACTCCACCAGCACACTGATGATAGCCTTCACAAAATGACTTGCAGACATCTATTCAATTCATACTGCTTATAGCCCAGCTGACCACTAGAGCCATATCAGGGCTAACACCACGTCAAAAAGAAAAGAACAATCCGTTAAGATAAAAAAACAACAGTTAAAAACCATGCTCACCATCAACCTTTGCAAATCTAAAATGCCACTAAAGAAAAACACATAAAATAACGTCAAGTTAAAAAAACTGGAAAATTGCATCAGGAGGGATGTCTCGGAATAGCTCCTTTAAGGAATCTGCCGTGTAATGCTTTTGTCTCATATCGTACAAGTCCCAGCAATCGAGGAGGAGGTGTTGGATGCTCAAACGGCTCATCACACGGGTATACACCATGGTGATTTTTCATTTTCAAAAGGTACGAGTGAGTATAGGATGTGTGACCCGTGCGTAACCTACATCACACTGTCTCTTTCTTACGGTTTCCTGCAGCAGACGGGAGAATTTCTTTCAGGTTAGGGCGGATTTGGAAAAGTTTGTTATCTGTCTGTTCATTCCAATTGCCTGCCACAGATTTCTTACGTAACTGTGTATTTTCGATTTGACATCTATGTAAGGGATCAAGGACTTTGACATCTTTGTCATTGTAGCCTGTCCAATCCAAAATGTCAAATTTCAATCTAAGCAATGCCTACAAAAGAAAAAACAGAAGAAATATCAAAATAAACCTTGGCCTTGGCCTTGGCCTCTTTTAACATTGTGCTATGGTCTGAACCTAAAGCACAGAGGACAGCGACTACACCGCGAGTACCCAAATGACGTCTGTCAAATAGGGCGAAATACAACGGCTAAACCGCAATGCACACGACCAGCCCAGTGAGTGAAACCTATGAAGTAAAACTGGAGAAGAGTGAAATATATCAGCTGTACTGAAGAGTACAAGACTAACTGATAATGACAAACGACACTGATGATCCAAGTACACAGGGATCACAAACAGGTCCAAATGAAGAGGCATACCACTTTAGACAAGACACAAACCGCAGGATACAGCTTTACTTTGTACATATACTGTACAACATCATCATCGTTATCCATACTTATTTTCTCTCGCATTCTTTCCACCAGTATACCTCCAAGTGCACAACTATACGGAACTTTTGCATCACAATAAAACAATTATTTTGAAAAGGAAACGATGGACTGATTGTCGCAAACAGAATCCAAATACTGTAAAATTTGATCCCCATGTAAGTAAGACTGTGAAAACTACAGCTATTAACCCCTATGCACCATCTACAAATTCACTTGCCATCAAGCATCATGGCAGCTGACAGGTAATACTGACCATATAGATGGGGGGAATATAAAAAGAATACCCTATGCATTTACCAGCTGTTAACAAGAGCTCAAAATGAGCAGTGCTAAGCAAGTTACAATGACCTCTGCTCAAAAGCTCCAACATAATTCCAACAGTGGTAGCGATACATGCAATGTCTACACAGTGATTGAAGTTCACCGATTCACATCATACCGCTAAGTACCGCACATGTACTCAAAATAAAACACTACACACCGCCACCACTGCCATCCCCCCCCCCCCCCCCACACATTCATGCGTACACACGCTCAACAAAATGAAGACAAATTTGCAAACACCAAAATGTCACACTGACATGGATCCAAGTTGCCCACAAGAGTGAAAGCCACACTCACAAACCTGGACAGGTTTTGATTCCAATCCAAGAAACGTTTTTTGACAAGACGATGAGGGGGACAAAAAGACAGCAAATCATCTACCAACAACAGACATGCACCAACCCACCACTGTGGCCAACATTCACCCCTCATCCTCACCCTATCTCCACATTCACCCCTCATCCTCACCCTATCTCCACAGAACATCTCACCCTACCCCTCCAACATCTCCCGAGACATTTGTTTCCCCCGCACCAAAAGCTGACCAGTAAGATAAAACAGGTAAAACACAAAGAAACAAAAACATACACACACTCCCCCAGTCAAAGCGCTCTTCACTGCCTCGGTAGTCATCCTGATCTCAGACACCCCCTGACATGCGGACAAGACATGGGAAAGGAAGGAGAGGAACTAGCTCTTGTGACAGTTCTTCAGCGTGTTGGACAGCCAGTCCAGCCCCTCGTACAGCCCGTCTCCGCTGGTGGCGCACGTCGACTGGATGTACCAGTTACGATTGCGCAGACTGTGCAGTGCCAGCTTGTCCGTGATTTCTGCGGCGTTCATGGCGTTGGGCAGGTCCTGAAAAACGGTGCGGTCAGCATCAGTTTCTGTTGGATTTGTAGTTGTAAACGCTAAGACCGGTGCGTGCATACGAAAGCTAAGTGCGCGCACTATGGCCAGCAGTTTTATAAACGCCAACACTCTCTTGGGGTTTTTTTCACTCACAAAACAGATAATTTTGAACATACGCACGTATAGAGACACACTGAGGTTCTATAGATTTCTTTCTACGGTTAATACTATAAATGTACTGGTCCAAAAGCACCAATTTTACGCTGGACAGACCCACAATTTTGCCCAAACACTATCTCCAATCAAACAAGCCCCCTCATAGAAAGTATGCAGACTGTGTTGTAACACAACACCTGCACAGAACGAGCCAAATATGCATACAAGCACCTGGAAAAAATATTGTTTAAAACAAACAAAAACAAACAACAAAATATCCACCTGTTTGTTGGCAAAGACCAGGAGAACAGCATCCCTCAGTTCGTCTTCATTCAACATGCGAGTTAACTCTTCCCTGGCCTCTCCCACTCGCTCTCTGTCATTGCTGTCCACAACAAAAATCAAACCTGCACACGCACACGCACGCGCACGCACACACACACAGAGTTTAGTTAATTCCCTCTTGAAGCCTATTAAGATATAACAAATGATTTTCAGTTACTGCTTCATCAGTTCTGTCTGAACAAGTATGGCAAGTCAAATCTTGATAAACAATCAGCTGACTTTTAAAACTGTATGCACTGAGTGAGCAGACACAGAGTCCTGTAAAGCAACGAGTCTATTTTCAAAAGTGTATGCACTGCGTGAGACACAGTTATAACAGAACCATGAATGCCGAGGATGCTTTTCTACCAGGAAGATGAAAACAAATGTTCCGCTCTCCGAGAAAAGATGGAACACTACAGATGAATTCACCTTGCTGAAGACAGAACGACAGTGGTAAGCAGGACAGCACAAATGCTGCATGTCACCAACCAATCACGGCAAATGTCATCAGCCTGTGCATCAAATAATCTATGATTCCACATCCATCTCTGATTCAGGCATGGACTCTGAAAAGTAAGCAGTTTCAGAGTTTCTATCAATCAAACTCAAAGCAATCTGAGGTTAGCATGAGGTCAATTTCAGGGTATAAAACGATCTTAACATGATCTGATGAAGTATTTTACATGTTAAATAAAACTACACATACATACACATGCAGTACACACAGTTTTCACCAGACCCCATTTCCACTTGATCTGGCAAGCCACTATATCACTGTAAGGAAATGTTGACAATGCAATGAACTTGTGAAAAGAATGCACTGAAAAAGATCCAGCAACTGTACTGGCATGGTAGCCTGCTGAAAAGGGTTAGCCAGATGTGAAGGAAGCTACGGTCATAATAATAATAATAATAATATATTTTATTTATATAGCGCAAAATCTTGATAAAATCAAATCTAAGCGCTGAGCGTATACATGCATACATACCTACATACATATGAGCGTATACATGCATACATACATGCTTACATACTTACATACATAAATCTAAGCTGAGCGTATACATGCATACATACATACATACATAAATCTAAGCGTATACATACATACATACATACATACATACGTACGCACATGCATACATAATAATTACAATATTTATATAGCGCAAATCTCGACAAAATCAAATCCAAGCGCCGAAAAGACACACACGCACACACGCACGCACGCACACACACGCACACACACACACACACATACATGGCCACAAATGGGGAGAAAAGAATAAAAGCAATAAAAGCAAGAATAAAACCAATGGAAAACCACAGACAGCACATCATTTACAATTATATATTAAAACAAAGTGATTCCCCTCCGAGCGGAGACAGGCTGCAGAGGGGGGTTGAGTGAGGTTAGGATTTTATGCAGAGGAGAAAAGGTGAGTTTTGAGAGCGGACTTGAAGGAGGCAAAAGTAGGTTGCTGACGGACCGAGAGAGGAAGTTTGTTCCAGGAGAGTGGACCAGAAACAGAGAAGGCTCGTGGACCATAGGTATTGAGCTTAGTGCGTGGAAAGCGAAAAGTCAGAGGATCGGAGGCAGAGCGGAGGGTACGTGAGGGAACATAGATCTCAAGTAGGCTTGACAGGTAATCGGGGGCTGCGTTATTGAGGCTTTTGTAGCACATGGTGTCTAGTTTGTACCGTATGCGCTTTGATACAGGGAGCCAGTGAAGTTGTGCCAGGAGAGGAGATATGTGGTCAGCTTTTTTCTTTTTGAGTACAAGGCGTACAGCATTGTTTTGAATGCGCTGTAGGATGTGAATGGTGGAGGCAGGAAGACCAGACAGGAGTGAATTGCAATAGTCAATGCGAGACATTATGAAGGAGAGAACGAGTTTTGCAGTTGTTTCGACAGAGAGATACTTCCTGATCAGGCTTATACGATGGAGATGATAGTAGCAAGATCTGGCAGTTTGAGAAACAAAGTTGTTCATGGACAGGGTAGAGTCAATGCAGACACCAAGGTTTTTAGCTGAATCAGAAATTGGGACTGATGTGTTACATAATGGGAGAGAAAGAGGAGGCAGCTGGGAAAGTTTCTGACGGGTGCCAATGAGGATAGCTTCTGTCTTGTCGTCATTAAGCTGAAGTCTATTGTGTGTCATCCAGTTCTTAATGTCTGAGTAACACTCAGTGGTGCGAGTCAACAGGCGCTGTATATTATCAGGTGAGTCACTATCTTGAAGTTGGGTGTCATCAGCATAGAAGTGGTGTTTTATAGAGTGGGAGTTGATGATGGTGGACAGGGGGGAGGTATAAAGAGTGAAAAGAACAGGGCCAAGGACAGATCCTTGTGGAACACCACAGGTCAGGTATGCAGGTTGAGAGTAAGTGCCATTGATGAGAACAGTTTGTTTTCTGTTTGATAAATACGAAGTGAAAAAGGAGAGAGCAATGTCAGAGATGCCAAAAGTATGATGAAGTCTAGAAAGGAGAATACCATGGTCAATGGTATCAAAGGCTGCAGACAGATCAAGGAGTGTGAGGAGAGAGACTTTGCCAGTATCAGTTGCAAGGAGGAGATTGTTGAGAATGTGTAGTAGGGCAGTTTCAGTGCTATGGCACTGGCGGTAGGCTGACTGGAAAGGATTGAGGAGATTGTTGGCAGACAGGTGAGAGTTCAGCTGGTTGAGGACGACCTTTTCAAGGAGTTTTGACAAGAAAGAGAGATTAGAGATAGGCCTGTAATTTTTCAGTTCATTTGGGTCTAAATTGTGTTTCTTGAGGAGAGGGTGAACAATAGCAGACTTGAAAGAATCTGGGACAGTTCCAGTTTGAAAAGAAGTGTTGATGATGTCAGTGATGAATGGGAGGAGAGTAGGGAGACAATCGGAGTAGAGAGAACCTGGAAGAGGATCCAGTTCGCAGGTTTTGAACGACATGGATCTGATTGTGTTGAAAATTTCTTCTTGTGAGACTGGGGTAAAAGTAGTGAGAGGTGTGCCAGAGAAGGAAGGGTCAGGTGGGCATGGTTGACAGGGTGTCCTGTCAAGCCTGTCACGAAGAGTTTGTATTTTGGTGGTGAAATACTTAGAGAATACAGATGGGAGTTCTTCATTTGTATGTTTTGTTGGGAGAGGTAAGTCTTTTCGTGTGCCAAGGAGATGATTCATGGTTGTAAAGAGTTCTTTTGAAGAAAAGGCATTCAGGATTTTGGTTTGGAAATAGCTTGTTTTTGCAGATGCAATGAGGGTGGATACTTTTGTTTTAGAGGCTTGGAAAAGTTGCCTGTGTACAGTGAGTTTGGATTTGCGCCAGCGGCGCTCTGCTCTGCGGCGGGCACGTTTTGCACAGGCTATCTCATGAGTGAGCCAGGGGGTAGGGGGGCGGTCAGGTAAAAGACGGGTTGTGGCTGGAGCATGAGTGTCCAGAAGATGGTGGAGAGTAGTATAGAATTCATCGGCAAGGTTATGTGACTTTTCAGAAAGGAGACGGGAGGCATCAGATGAAAATGTGGAGAGGTCGATAGATTTGAGATTGCGTCGAGTCACTGTGCGCGTGGTACGGGAAGGAGGAGAAATGTCAAGAGAACAGAGAATTGCAGAGTGGTCAGATGGAAGGGCTGAAGTTAGACGGGTAGAAAGAACTAAGCAGTTGTTAGTAGCTGAATTGTGGTGATCACGAGAAATGATCCAGTCAAGAATGTGACCTTTTTGATGGGTTGGTTCAGAAATGTGTTGAGTCATATTGTGATTGGACAGAGAGTTGATGATATGTCTTGTGTCATAACGGTGAGTGTTGTCATAGTGGACATTGATGTCACCTAGAATGATGAGATTTCCAGGTAAGAGGCAGTAGTGGTCAAGCAGTTGGTCAAAGTCAGAGAGAAACGTGGATGTGGTGAGTTTGTTGGCAGAGCTAGGTGGAGGTCGATAGACACAGGAGAAGGTGATGGGGTGAGGGGTGGATTGGAAGGATATTTCAACGTGCTCGAAAGAAGGATGGGAGAAAGGCAGAGACTGCGAGAAAGATAGGCGGGAATGGAGTGAGTCGTTGTAGAGGATGGCGATACCGCCACCTCGAGATGAGCGATGGAAAGAAGCAAGCCTGTAACCACTCGGAGTGAGGCTAGCATGTATAGGTTCATGACCAAGGGGGTTAAGCCATGTCTCTGTGATAAAAGCAATGTCAACGTGCTCATCAGCGATAAAATCGGCAATGACCTCGGCTTTGCCATCTTTGCATATTGATTGAGCGTTAAAAAGGCATAGTTTAAGTTTATCACAGTCATATGGCGGCGGCCGAGGTGGCGAAGAAGGCGGCACCGACGGGACAAAAGACGAAGGCGACACCAGCGGGGCAGAAGACGAAGGCAGCAACGATGGAACAGAAGAAGAAGACAAAGGTAGCACCGGCGGGACAGAAGACGAGGGCAGCGCCGGCGGGACAGAAGATGAAGGCAGCACCGGCGGGACAGAAGGCGAAGGCGGCACCACCAGGACAGAAGGCGAAGGCGAAGATGGCAGAGGAGGAGACAAAGCCTGCAGCAGCGAGGTCGAAGGCAGGGGCAGTGGAGGAGACGAAGAAGCAGAAAAAGAAAAGTGGCGTCGGGCTGGCACAGCAGGAGGCAGGTTGTGCCAAAGTCGGTGGAGACGTCCACCACGACAGGATCGCGCAGTGCGGGGCTTGCTACACAGCCCCAATGTACGTATGCGCTGGTAGACGCCTCCACCGAGGTAGCATTTGCTGTGTTTAAAAAGTGTCAGTCCAATTTGTTTAAGGACGGACGGATCCATAATTGAGAGCCAGTCAGGAGAGGATGATGTTTGCAGAGAACAACGAAGGTTTGGGAGCTGTAGCGTTGGGCGAACACAGTAGGCTAAAATGTTAACACAGTTCACAGGTTAATAGTTCAAGTGACTGAAACAGGCTTGAAGGCTGAAGACAGAGGTACCGGGCCAGCGTGCGCCTTCTAACAAATCACGGTACCGTGCACTTATCGCATAATGGCTACACACTCATCGAGTTCAGACGAGACATCACCCGGACTCAGCTGATTGTGTAGCAGCGTACGCCAAGAAGAAGAAGACTGAAACAGGCAGTAGTGGCATGCAAACAAAACGTTGGACTTTTCAGGGGAAATCTGCTTCAGGGGAAATCTGCTAAGAACTTAACCAGTAGACTACTTTATTTCCATTAAATTACTTTTCCCATAGGCACTCTTTTATGTTCATGGAAAATGGATTTTACTATGCACAATTCACATGCCTATTTTATTATGGGTTAGTTCAGCTCCCTCCAATTGCATCTGCCTTGTTGTGGCGGGGGAGCTTGTGTGTCCTTACGATCCCAGGAGCTATGCCGGCGGGGACTTCGTGGGCCCTGGCAGCTTCAAGCAAGCCGGACAGGTCGCTGGGGGAGGGGCCAGACTAAGGGGTGCATACAAACAAGTCCTGGCAGCAGGGGATGGGTGAAAAAGAGGGTAAAGAAGATACACTTTTCATATATGGCTTCTTTTTCAATGTCGTGAGCAGATGATTTCTTCGAAGGAACAATGGTCAGGATCTCAGCACTGTAAGTGCACTGCGCGGCAAGAAGGCACCCGCAAACTACTTGCTTGTACTTTTGCTAATTATTGCATATGATGAACTTACAAAATGGAAAACGTTATAGTTCTCTGTCCTCTGAGTCCCCCAGGGGGGACCTGAACTCAATGGCTACTGGGGAGGGAGAGTCCATGTCTGTGAAAGGTAGCTGTGATGACGGTAATGGATTACCCGACGGAGGTTATTGGAAGCGGACATGTAGAAACTCCTCAAAAATGCAAAATCACAAAAAGAAAAAAATGCAAAAAAAGGATTTGAATATAGGGACATGGAATGTACAGACTATGTTAGAATTAGGAAAGCTCTACCTACTAGTCAAAGAATTAGAAAGGAGCAAGATGAACATAACAGGGCTCTGTGAGGTTAGATGGAGTGGGCAGGGACTTTTTACTGTAGGAGAGCATACAGTTGTATATAGTGGAAATGAAAAAGGTGGCTCAAGAGGAGTAGCAATTGTGCTGGACAAAAAGCATGCTGGAGCTCTGAAAAGCTATAATCCAATTAATGACAGATTTCTCACTGTCAAAATAAATACCAAATATGCTGTTTTGAACATAGTTCAAGCCTATGCTCCAACATCCACTAGCTCAGAAGAAGAAATAGAAAATTTTTACAATGACCTCCAAACTATCAGAGACAAAATCCCCAAAAAGGAAATATGCATTGTGATGGGTGACTTCAACGCTAAAGTTGGAGAGGGGGCTGACACAGAATGTGGAATAGGACCATATGGTTTAGGAGAACGAAATGAGAGAGGTGACATGCTGGCTCTGTTTTGTCAGGCAAATGAGATGAACATCACAAATACTTTCTTCCAACAACCACTGCGCAGAAGATACACATGGATCTCTCCAGGAGACAGGTGTCGTAATCAGATTGATTATATTATCATTGACAGATCCTGGAAATCAACTGTCCTCAATGCAAAAACAAAGCCTGGAACAGACTGCGACACGGATCACATTCTTGTGACAACCAAATTAAGAATGAAAATATTGAAGAAGCCTAAAACCAAATCGACGCCAAAGTTCGACATATCAAAATTAGAAAACCCTGAGCTGGCGTTAGAATTTAGTATAGAAACAAGTAATCGTTTCTTAAAGTTACTTGAAGTTTGGGATGAAAATGACTCATATCCTGATGAAATCTGGACAGACATAAAAAACACACTGACCAAAATCTCTGAAGAAAAACTAGGAAAAGAAAAGAAAAGGAAAAAAGCTAAGCCCTACATAAGTCAGGAAGTGATAGATCTGGCAGAAAAGAAAAGTCAAGCTCGAAAGCAGGGAGAGCGGGAAAAATACTCAGCACTGAAAAGGGAAATAAAAAGTAAAGTCAGAAGAGACAAAGCAAATTGGCTGGCACAAGAATGCAGTAAAATCAATGAACACAACGAAAACAGGAAGTCGAGGGAGCTCTTCAAACAAATAAAAAAAGTGAAAAAAACAAATTTCAAAGCAACAAACCAATGCATCAACAACAAGGATGGTCACACTCTGACTGAACCAGATGATGTCTTGGATAGGTGGAACGAATATGGCACATCACTTTTTGGCAAGCCTGACAGCCATGAAAATAATTTAGAGCCAAATTTGGAATTGACCCCTGGAGATATGGAACCTGAACCTCTGCTCAGCGAAGTTGAATCTGCCATTAAAGATCTAAAATGCAGAAAGTCTCCTGGTCTTGACAATATTCCTGGAGAGTTGTTGAAACACTCAGGTGATGGTGGACTCAAAGTAATGCATCACTTATGCTGCAAGATATGGAAGACTTGTCAATGGCCTACAGACTGGAAGCTCCAAGAATTTGTCATGTTACATAAGAGTGGAAATGTCAAAGACTGCAACAATTATAGAACAATTGCACTGATCAGTCATGCCAGTAAAATACTGCTGATAATAATTTTAAACAGGTTAAAGCCAAAAGTAGAGGAAGAGCTATCCGACTGTCAGGCAGGCTATAGGAAAAACAGGGGAACAATAGATATGCTGTTTGTACTCCAGATATTGATAGAAAAGATTAGAAACACAGACCAAGAGATGTTCATCGTTTTCATTGACTACAGCAAAGCGTTTGATAGCGTGATTCACCAAAGTCTTTTCCACTTCATGATCAAAATGGGTTTTCCAAGACATCTGGTTTCCCTCATAGCTTCATTATATAATGATCAAAAAGCAACAATCAGATGGAATAATCAAAACTGCAAATTTTTTAACATCACTAAAGGGGTAAGGCAAGGTTGCATCCTGTCTCCACATCTCTTCAGCATATACACTGAACATATCATGAGAGAGGCAGACATAGAAGACATGGGAGTAAATATTGGTGGTAGAAACCTGTCAAATTTACGCTACGCAGATGACACAGGATTACTGGCAGACAACATTACAGGCTCTAGGAGGATCCTGAACAGGGTAGACCGGGTTGGAAAGGCAGCTGGGCTGGACTTAAATTCAAAGAAGACAAAGGTTATGCATGTTGCAGGCAAATATAACACTAGACAGGACCAGATCATGCTAAACCAAGTCCCTCTAGAAAATGTCAAGGACTTTAAATATTTAGGTTCAGTCAAGACACACGATGGAACATGCTCAAAAGACATAAAGATGAGAATTGGAATGGCCAAGAACAGTATGGTTCAATTGAACAATATTTGGAAAGACCACAGCATAACAGCAGACCTTAAGATAAAACTCTTAAAATGTCTTGTCTGGCCAGTGATGTTATACGGCTGTGAGGCATGGACAATGAAGAAAGAGGATGAAAGACGAGTGGAAGCAGCAGAGCTGTGGTTTTACCGAAGACTGCTGAGGGTAAAATGGACGGATAGGCGCTCAAATGAAAGCATACTGAATGAGTTGGGTACTACACGCAAGCTCCTAGTACTCATACAACGGAGGAAACTGAAATATGTTGGACACGCAATCCGTAATGAGAGAACAGACTTGATGTCCACTGTCCTCCAAGGTAAAGTGGAAGGAAAGAGAAACAGAGGACGGCCACCTGCATCACTTGCTAGAAACATCACAAACATCAGTGGCAAGAAACTCCAGGAGGTGGTCAGACTTAGCCAAGATCGAGAGTGCTGGAGGCAACTTGTGAGGACATCATGTGCAGCGGCCAACACTGTTCCCGGTGACGCCGACAGGTGAGACAGGTGAGAGTTCAGCTCACAGGCATGGTCACACTGGAATGGATAGATTGGGGTTGTGTGTGTGTGTGTGTGTGTGTGTGTGTGTGTGTGTGTGTGTGTGTGTGTGTGTGTGTGTGTGTGTGTGTGTGTGTGTGTGTGTGTGTGTGTGTGAAATGTTTGCCCTCCCCCTTTCCCTGAGAAATCATGTTGCCAAACAAGCCTCCCCCTGTTTTTCTTGTATATATCATTTTTTTTCTAACAGAAGTGGATTTTTCACACAAAGTTTTCCATACTGCACACATGACTGTGCTGTCTTATCTGCAAGACTACCACCCAGACCACGGCTCAAAGTGCAGTGACAGGAGACAGCTAATCCCTACTTGACTGGGAATCAAACCTACACCTTTGGCTTCTCAGATAGTTGCTGTACCCACTGGAGCCACCACTCCACTTGGGTCAGTATGTATATCAGCAGTCAATTGTTAAAAGACCACCAATTGGCCTAAGCCTTCACTCCCTCACCCTATTCACCAGCCGCTTGCTGGACAACAGACAGAAAGGTGTGACTCTTGAAAGTCTTACTGAATCATTAAGAAATCAATCACAATGTGTCTGGATTTGACGGATACATCAAAATGTAGCGCCTTGTAACTCTTACTAACGACAGTTGACCGTAGTGCTTGAAGAAGGAAGCTAGTGGACAGAGGGAGGCACAGAAACAGTTCAGAATCCAGTCCAGCCCAGTGAAGTGTCAGTCTCTTACCTTGGGTGTTCTGGAAGTAATGCCTCCACAAAGGTCGGATCTTGTCCTGACCTCCCACATCCCATACTGTAAAGCTGATGTTCTTGTATTCCACTGTCTCTACATTGAAACCTGAAAATGACACAAGCACTACCTGAAAATGATACACTTCAACATTAAATCGGTAATTTAACATTCCAAAGTTTCAACACTGAAACTTGAAAATGACAAAAAACTCAATAACTCAATCTGAGCCACCCACCTTTCTTTACACGTAATTCAGAGCCTGAAGCTGTGGAGATGAATTTTCCATCTACATTTCGTATAGCTCAGCTGATCACCAGGTGACATTTTCATGTGTAAAACTCCTGATCTTACCAATACTAAAACAGATCTCATTTGCGCTGGAAAATGCCAGCCTGACTGCTTACCACCTCAAGATAAAAGTCAATCCAAAAATCCCATCTTACAAGCATATGAATAAACAGCAAAATGATAAGCAGTACAGCAAAGTGGTCAGTCAGTAACCACTCCAGTGTCCACCAAAACAGAAACAGCAAAATGATAAGTAGCACTGCAGTGTGGTCAGTCAGTAACCACTCCAGTGTCCACCAAAACAGAAACAGCAAAATGATAAGTAGCACTGCAGTGTGGTCAGTCAGTAACCACTCCAGTGCCCACCAAAACAGCAAGATGATAAGTACTATTGCAGTGTGGTCAGTCAGTAACCACTCCAGTGCCCACCAAAACAGCAAAATGATAAGTACTATTGCAGTGTGGTCAGTCAGTAACCACTCCAGTACCCACCAAAACAGCAAAATGATAAGTACTATTGCAGTGTGGTCAGTCAGTAATCACTCCAGTGCCCACCAAAACAGCAAAATGATAAGTAGCACTGCAGGTATGGTCAGTCAGTAACCACTCCAGTGCCCACCAAAACAGCAAAATGATAAGTACTATTGCAGTGTGGTCAATCAGTAACCACTCCAGTGCCCACCAAAACAGCAAAATGATAAGTAGCACTGCAGTGTGGTCAGTCAGTAACCACTCCAGTGCCCACCAAAACAGCAAAATGATAAGTAGCACTGCAGTGTGGTCAGTCAGTAACCACTCCAGTGCCCACCAAAACAGCAAAATGATAAGTAGCACTGCAGTGTGGTCAGTCAGTAACCACTCCAGTGCCCACCAAAACAGCAAAATGATAAGTACTATTGCAGTGTGGTCAGTCAGTAACAACTCCAGTACCCACCAAAACAGCAAAATGATAAGTACTATTGCAGTGTGGTCAGTCAGTAACCACTCCAGTGTCCACCAAAACAGCAAGATGATAAGTATTATTGCAGTGTGGTCAGTCAGTAACCACTCCAGTGCCCACCAAAACAGCAAGATGATAAGTACTATTGCAGTGTGGTCAGTCAGTAACCACTCCAGTGCCCACCAAAACAGCAAGATGATAAGTACTATTGCAGTGTGGTCAGTCAGTAACCACTCCAGTTCCCACCAAAACAGCAAAATGATAAGTACTATTGCAGTGTGGTCAGTCAGTAACCACTCCAGTACCCACCAAAACAGCAAAATGATAAGTATTATTGCAGTGTGGTCAGTCAGTAATCACTCCAGTGCCCACCAAAACAGCAAAATGATAAGTAGCACTGCAGGTATGGTCAGTCAGTAACCACTCCAGTGCCCACCAAAACAGCAAAATGATAAGTACTATTGCAGTGTGGTCAATCAGTAACCACTCCAGTGCCCACCAAAACAGCAAAATGATAAGTAGCACTGCAGTGTGGTCAGTCAGTAACCACTCCAGTGCCCACCAAAACAGCAAAATGATAAGTACTATTGCAGTGTGGTCAGTCAGTAACAACTCCAGTACCCACCAAAACAGCAAGATGATAAGTACTATTGCAGTGTGGTCAGTCAGTAACCACTCCAGTGCCCACCAAAACAGCAAGATGATAAGTACTATTGCAGTGTGGTCAGTCAGTAACCACTCCAGTGCCCACCAAAACAGCAAGATGATAAGTACTATTGCAGTGTGGTCAGTCAGTAACCACTCCAGTGCCCACCAAAACAGCAAGATGATAAGTACTATTGCAGTGTGGTCAGTCAGTAACCACTCCAGTGCCCACCAAAACAGCAAGATGATAAGTACTATTGCAGTGTGGTCAGTCAGTAACCACTCCAGTGTCCACCAAAACAGCAAGATGATAAGTACTATTGCAGTGTGGTCAGTCAGTAACCACTCCAGTGCCCACCAAAACAGCAAGATGATAAGTACTATTGCAGTGTGGTCAGTCAGTAATCACTCCAGTGCCCACCAAAACAGCAAAATGATAAGTAGCACTGCAGTGTGGTCAGTCAGTAACCACTCCAGTGCCCACCAAAACAGCAAGATGATAAGTACTATTGCAGTGTGGTCAGTCAGTAACCACTCCAGTGCCCACCAAAACAGCAAGATGATAAGTACTATTGCAGTGTGGTCAGTCAGTAACCACTCCAGTGCCCACCAAAACAGCAAGATGATAAGTACTATTGCAGTGTGGTCAGTCAGTAACCACTCCAGTGTCCACCAAAACAGCAAGATGATAAGTACTATTGCAGTGTGGTCAGTCAGTAACCACTCCAGTGCCCACCAAAACAGCAAGATGATAAGTACTATTGCAGTGTGGTCAGTCAGTAATCACTCCAGTGCCCACCAAAACAGCAAAATGATAAGTAGCACTGCAGTGTGGTCAGTCAGTAACCACTCCAGTGCCCACCAAAACAGCAAGATGATAAGTACTATTGCAGTGTGGTCAGTCAGTAACCACTCCAGTGCCCACCAAAACAGCAAGATGATAAGTACTATTGCAGTGTGGTCAGTCAGTAACCACTCCAGTGCCCACCAAAACAGCAAGATGATAAGTACTATTGCAGTGTGGTCAGTCAGTAACCACTCCAGTGCCCACCAAAACAGCAAGATGATAAGTACTATTGCAGTGTGGTCAGTCAGTAACCACTCCAGTGCCCACCAAAACAGCAAGATGATAAGTACTATTGCAGTGTGGTCAGTCAGTAACCACTCCAGTGCCCACCAAAACAGCAAAATGATAATACTATTGCAGTGTGGTCAGTCAGTAACAACTCCAGTGCCCACCAAAACAGCAAAATGATAAGTACTATTGCAGTGTGGTCAGTCAGTAACCACTCCAGTGCCCACCAAAACAGCAAGATGATAAGTACTATTGCAGTGTGGTCAGTCAGTAACCACTCCAGTGCCCACCAAAACAGCAAGATGATAAGTACTATTGCAGTGTGGTCAGTCAGTAACCACTCCAGTGCCCACCAAAACAGCAAAATGATAATACTATTGCAGTGTGGTCAGTCAGTAACAACTCCAGTGCCCACCAAAACAGCAAAATGATAAGTACTATTGCAGTGTGGTCAGTCAGTAACCACTCCAGTGCCCACCAAAACAGCAAGATGATAATACTATTGCAGTGTGGTCAGTCAGTAACAACTCCAGTGCCCACCAAAACAGCAAAATGATAAGTACTATTGCAGTGTGGTCAGTCAGTAACCACTCCAGTGCCCACCAAAACAGCAAGATGATAATACTATTGCAGTGTGGTCAGTCAGTAACCACTCCAGTGCCCACCAAAACAGCAAGATGATAAGTACTATTGCAGTGTGGTCAGTCAGTAACCACTCCAGTGCCCACCAAAACAGCAAGATGATAAGTACTATTGCAGTGTGGTCAGTCAGTAACCACTCCAGTGCCCACCAAAACAGCAAAATGATAATACTATTGCAGTGTGGTCAGTCAGTAACAACTCCAGTGCCCACCAAAACAGCAAAATGATAAGTACTATTGCAGTGTGGTCAGTCAGTAACCACTCCAGTGCCCACCAAAACAGCAAGATGATAAGTACTATTGCAGTGTGGTCAGTCAGTAACCACTCCAGTGCCCACCAAAACAGCAAGATGATAAATACTATTGCAGTGTGGTCAGTCAGTAACAACTCCAGTGCCCACCAAAACAGCAAGATGATAAGTACTATTGCAGTGTGGTCAGTCAGTAACCACTCCAGTGCCCACCAAAACAGTGAATTCAACAAGGATCTTAAGGAATCAGTCAGGAACTTTCTGCTGGCTAAAACAAAACAAAACAAAACAAAAAAACCAAAAAACCAACAAACAGAGAAACAATCAATTCTTCTGTTTCCACCTTGTGGATGGAGATACACTTCCCCTCTTTCCACAAACAGTAAAATCACTTCATGAAAGTCTGCCTTTCTTTTCCCATGGTCCATATTAGCAGCTTCCTGCAGTTGTGATACCAACTGTGATACTGGTATCCTGCTGGTCATGCTTGAACCTTTACCAAGCTGACATCTGTTTACTCACATGTCTAATCTCATCCTTGACTGAACTTCCTTGGTACAGTTTATGAACGGAAACTGCACTGTCTAAGATCCTGCTATGGATACTTTTAATGAATGACACATCTGCTGGACATCTTGTTAGCTATGAGAAAGCTGCAAACTCTTGAAAATTATACAGACTTTCTATCCTAGTCGTATATTTACAGTTTTTGCATTGGAGGAGCAAGGTGGTTCCAATTCTGGCAAATTTCAGATAATAAGTTCAACAACAACTACCGAGTAGCAAGAAAATAATTTTGATTTAACAACAATCTTTTTTTTATTTATTTATTTATTTTACTTTATTTATCAACATTATAGATTTAGGCAATGCTTACCTGGATTATTAGAGTGTAGTGACATGTGACAATGGTGACAACACATCATGTGATTTGGAATACATCTGGAGGACTCTCTTTGTAAGAACAGATTTGTGATTTGCCAGTTTGGACATTGTGGCATGTAGGCCTACATTTTGGACACCGTCTTCACATAAACGTATTTTTTTTCCTACGAAAATGTGTGTATTTACCAGTTCTAATACTTGTGTGTCAACAACAATGTTACATACTGTGTCCAAATTGCCAACACAGTATCCTGCATTCACTGACAAACAAAATCACGTATAGTACATGAACTCAATATAGCCAACTGCTATAAAATATTTGAATTAACCCTTTCACTCCTGCACCCTGTCCACCAACTGCAAAATCTTAACCCTTTTATTCCCTCACCCTATCCACCAGCTGGCAGACAGGGTGAGGAAACCAAAGGGTTAAGTTTTAGTTTTACTAACATGATTGACAAAGCAGGATGCAAGCAGATAGGGTGCAGGAGTCAAAGGGTTAAGCAACCTACCTTCAGCAATACGATTGCTTCCAGGGTACGGGAATCAAAGGGTTAAGCAACCTATCTTCAGCAATATGATTGTTCCCAGGGTGCGGGAGTCAAAGGGTTAAGCAACCTATCTTCAGCAATACGATTGCTCTACAAACTTGGAAATAAAGGGAACTAAAGATTGTGTGGAACATGGACAGAAGGGGAAGTAACAATCCACACAATCCGAGGACTAAGAGCTATCAGCAAAGTAAAACTTGACAATGGTACATGTTGATAACACTGCAAACCCCAAAAGCCCTAGGCACCAGACATCAGACTTCCATTAGCTCCTACTGAAGACTAAGAGCTATCAGCAAAGTAAAACTTGACAATGGTACATGTTGATAACACTGCAAACCCCAAAAGCCCTAGGCACCAGACAAGTTGCTTCTGACATCAGACTTCCATTAGCTCCTACTGAAGACTAAGAGCTATCAGCAAAGTAAAACTTGACAATGGTACATGTTGATAACACTACAAACCCCAAAAGCCCTAGGCACCAGACAAGTTGCTTCTGACATCAGACTTCCATTAGCTCCTACTGAAGACTAAGAGCTATCAGCAAAGTAAAACTTGACAATGGTACATGTTCACAACACTGCAAACCCCAAAAGCCCTAGGCACCAGACATCAGACTTCCATTAGCTCCTACTGAAGACTAAGAGCTATCAGCAAAGTAAAACTTGACAATGGTACATGTTGATAACACTACAAACCCCAAAAGCCCTAGGCACCAGACAAGTTGCTTCAGACATCAGACTTCCATTAGCTCCTACTGAAGACTAAGAGCTATCAGCAAAGTAAAACTTGACAATGGTACATGTTGATAACACTGCAAACCCCAAAAGCCCTAGGCACCAGACATCAGACTTCCATTAGCTCCTACTGAAGACTAAGAGCTATCAGCAAAGTAAAACTTGACAATGGTACATGTTGATAACACTGCAAACCCCAAAAGCCCTAGGCACCAGACATCAGACTTCCATTAGCTCCTACTGAAGACTAAGAGCTATCAGCAAAGTAAAACTTGACAATGGTACATGTTGATAACACTGCAAACCCCAAAAGCCCTAGGCACCAGACATCAGACTTCCATTAGCTCCTACTGAAGACTAAGAGCTATCAGCAAAGTAAAACTTGACAATGGTACATGTTGATAACACTACAAACCCCAAAAGCCCTACGCACCAGACAAGTTGCTTCTGACATCAGACTTCCATTAGCTCCTACTGAAGACTAAGAGCTATCAGCAAAGTAAAACTTGACAATGGTACATGTTCACAACACTGCAAACCCCAAAAGCCCTAGGCACCAGACATCAGACTTCCATTAGCTCCTACTGAAGACTAAGAGCTATCAGCAAAGTAAAACTTGACAATGGTACATGTTGATAACACTACAAACCCCAAAAGCCCTAGGCACCAGACAAGTTGCTTCAGACATCAGACTTCCATTAGCTCCTACTGAAGACTAAGAGCTATCAGCAAAGTAAAACTTGACAATGGTACATGTTGATAACACTGCAAACCCCAAAAGCCCTAGGCACCAGACATCAGACTTCCATTAGCTCCTACTGAAGACTAAGAGCTATCAGCAAAGTAAAACTTGACAATGGTACATGTTGATAACACTGCAAACCCCAAAAGCCCTAGGCACCAGACATCAGACTTCCATTAGCTCCTACTGAAGACTAAGAGCTATCAGCAAAGTAAAACTTGACAATGGTACATGTTGATAACACTGCAAACCCCAAAAGCCCTAGGCACCAGACATCAGACTTCCATTAGCTCCTACTGAAGACTAAGAGCTATCAGCAAAGTAAAACTTGACAATGGTACATGTTGATAACACTGCAAACCCCAAAAGCCCTAGGCACCAGACAAGTTGCTTCTGACATCAGACTTCCATTAGCTCCTACTGAAGACTAAGAGCTATCAGCAAAGTAAAACTTGACAATGGTACATGTTGATAACACTACAAACCCCAAAAGCCCTAGGCACCAGACAAGTTGCTTCTGACATCAGACTTCCATTAGCTCCTACTGAAGACTAAGAGCTATCAGCAAAGTAAAACTTGACAATGGTACATGTTGATAACACTACAAACCCCAAAAGCCCTAGGCACCAGACAAGTTGCTTCAGACATCAGACTTCCATTAGCTCCTACTGAAGACTAAGAGCTATCAGCAAAGTAAAACTTGACAATGGTACATGTTCACAACACTGCAAACCCCAAAAGCCCTAGGCACCAGACAAGTTGCTTCTGACATCAGACTTCCATTAGCTCCTACTGAAGACTAAGAGCTATCAGCAAAGTAAAACTTGACAATGGTACATGTTGATAACACTACAAACCCCAAAAGCCCTAGACACCAGACATCAGACTTCCATTAGCTCCTACTGAAGACTAAGAGCTATCAGCAAAGTAAAACTTGACAATGGTACATGTTGATAACACTACAAACCCCAAAAGCCCTAGGCACCAGACAAGTTGCTTCTGACATCAGACTTCCATTAGCTCCTACTGAAGACTAAGAGCTATCAGCAAAGTAAAACTTGACAATGGTACATGTTGATAACACTGCAAACCCCAAAAGCCCTAGGCACCAGACATCAGACTTCCATTAGCTCCTACTGAAGACTAAGAGCTATCAGCAAAGTAAAACTTGACAATGGTACATGTTCATAACACTACAAACCCCAAAAGCCCTAGACACCAGACAAGTTGCTTCTGACATCAGACTTCCATTAGCTCCTACTGAAGACTAAGAGCTATCAGCAAAGTAAAACTTGACAATGGTACATGTTGATAACACTACAAACCCCAAAAGCCCTAGGCACCAGACAAGTTGCTTCTGACATCAGACTTCCATTAGCTCCTACTGAAGACTAAGAGCTATCAGCAAAGTAAAACTTGACAATGGTACATGTTCATAACACTGCAAACCCCAAAAGCCCTAGGCACCAGACATCAGACTTCCATTAGCTCCTACTGAAGACTAAGAACTATCAGCAAAGTAAAACTTGACAATGGTACATGTTGATAACACTACAAACCCCAAAAGCCCTAGGCACCAGACAAGTTGCTTCTGACATCAGACTTCCATTAGCTCCTACTGAAGACTAAGAGCTATCAGCAAAGTAAAACTTGACAATGGTACATGTTGATAACACTGCAAACCCCAAAAGCCCTAGGCACCAGACATCAGACTTCCATTAGCTCCTACTGAAGACTAAGAGCTATCAGCAAAGTAAAACTTGACAATGGTACATGTTGATAACACTGCAAACCCCAAAAGCCCTAGGCACCAGACATCAGACTTCCATTAGCTCCTACTGAAGACTAAGAGCTATCAGCAAAGTAAAACTTGACAATGGTACATGTTCATAACACTACAAACCCCAAAAGCCCTAGACACCAGACAAGTTGCTTCAGACATCAGACTTCCATTAGCTCCTACTGAAGACTAAGAGCTATCAGCAAAGTAAAACTTGACAATGGTACATGTTGATAACACTGCAAACCCCAAAAGCCCTAGGCACCAGACAAGTTGCTTCTGACATCAGACTTCCATTAGCTCCTACTGAAGTGTGTGAATTTAACCCTGCCTGACCGGGTATTGCTTGGTGGATAAAGGGTGGAGATTTTCCCAATTCCTAAGGCGATGCGCGTGCAGACCAGCTAGTTCCTCAACCTTTTATATGCCTTTACTGTTTACACATACAAAACAAAACAAAAACACACGTTAATTAAAAATCCTTTAAACCATGTCGGTGTTCACCGACTTGCGGAGACACACATGCACACACACACAACCCAACACAATCTGTCGTATACTAGTCATGGGGACACCCACTTACCAATGGTTGGGATGGTTGTGACAATCTCTCCCAGCTTTAGTTTGTAGAGAATGGTTGTTTTTCCTGCAGCATCCAGACCCACCATCAATATCCTCATCTCTTTCTTGCCAAACACCATCGACAGACTGCTTAAAATCTTGGTGAAGGTCTGTCCCATCTTGCTCAGTCTGAAGGAAGGAACGAAGGAAGAGACAAATCATTATCATGCTGAAACTGAACTGTCCACAAACCAAGCAACCAAAACACCACATTCAGTTCACACAACAACCTGTCCTCTCAAAGTTTAATAACAAACAATGCTATTCAGTGTGTGGGAGCAATGCATATGGTATCCACCATGTGTTGCCATTTGATGACTGATTTATATAGTCTGTAAAATGAGATAATAAACCTATGACTGATTATATAATCTGTAAAATGAGAAATACACTTCACTGATTCTACTGTCGGTTAAATGAGACAATAAACCTAGGACTGATTATATAATCTGTAAAATGAGAAATACACTTCACTGATTCTATAGTTGGTTAAATGAGACAATAAACCTAGGACTGATTATATACTCTGTTGAATGAAACAATTAACCTGTGACTGACTATATAAGACTACTATTGAATGAGACAATAAATCTATGATTTATTATAGTCTTGTTAAATGTGACAATAAACCTATGACGGATTATACAGTCTGTTAAATTAATAAACCTATGACTGATTATATAGTCTGTTAAATCATAAATAATCCAACACTGATTACATAGCCTGTTGAATTAAGACAATAAACCTAGGACTGATCATATAGTCTGTTAAATGAGACAATAAACCTGACTGATTACAGTCTTTCAATGAGACAATGTCTGTTACATCAGACAGTAAACCTATGACTGATCATATAGTCTGTTGAATTACACAATAAACCTATGACAGATCATACAATCTGTTGTATTAAACAATAAACCTACAACTGATTATACAGTCTGTTGAACTAGACAATACACCTATGACTAATTATATAGTCTGTAAAATAGCTATAACTGATTATGTAATCTTGTTAAATGAGAAAATTAACCCAGGACCGATTGTATATATATACAGCTTGCTGAATGAGATGATAAACCTATGCTCCTTTGTGCAACAAACACAACAGCACACAATCAAGATTCAACAGGAATAAAACAGCTGTCCCTGACAAAGTTCTGTAGAAAAATCCACTTCCATAGCTAAACACAAACATATGCATACAGGAAAAAAAATCATATAATATTCTTAAAAAAAAGCTGACGCAACACTGTGGGCATTCTGGGAACTCTTTCAGTATAAATAGTATCCCCACCTTCTGTGCTATAAATTTCTTTTCTGTCATTCTTTGTTTCTGCCTTATTTTGCATTCTGTCATTTCTTCCAATCATTTTCTGTCTTGCTGGTCCATTCATTTGTATGTTTTCAATAAAGCCTTACATATTTTCTCTTGGGATTCATAATTGGGTACAAGTATTTAAGTGCATTTTTGGCTCTAGGGAAATGAGATGTGCGGAAGCAATTTTCGGTACTTTAGGCTCGTTTTTATGTACGTTTTAGTGTCCTTGTTTAAATTTGTATTCAGGTGTAATAAATTAGATGGGGTGATCAACACCAGCAGCATTTTCTTAGATTATGTGTGCGAATGCATCGATGTGAGTCAGCTGGGCTTTGAACGAAAATAACAGTAACATACCCCCAACCCACAAAATGCTAACATTTTGGGCCGATCTGCTTCACTTTTTCGATGGGTCCAAAACTAAAATGTGCGAGTTATCCTATATGCCAGTTACCCTAATCCTCGGAAGGGCGAAACTTAAATTGTAGGCAAGTTAATGACACAAGTAAAATGTCCAAGCTCATTTTAGGAGAGATGCACAAAATATAGCACTGAATGTTGCTTTTTTCCCTGTTGTTGTTGTCTGTTTTATTTTTTCATGTGTAAGTGTGTGTGTGTAGGTGCATGTGTGTGTAAGGGGTGTGTGTGTGTGTGTGTGCATTTCTCATCAGCATCAGGCATATAAACACAACCAACCCTTTTGTTTCACATTCAGGCAATCTGCATACACTGATCATCTTGTTCAGGTTAAAACTGAACGAAATTCCAACAAGATGACAATCACACTAGACTCTGACAAAAATATCCATTCAACTTTCTGTCAGGCTTTGGCAAGATTTTCATGTCTTCTCCTTTTCAAGTATTCTCTAGACATTCTGTGATAATCTTCACCACAAGCTGAATGTCACACGACTACCATGTTAGTAAATCATCCCCTTCCCTCACACCCCACAGCAAAGAATTTGTTCAGATAATCACAAAATGGCAAACAATTCTTAACCCTGATATTGACTGATAAAGAGGGAAAAAACAATCTTTTTTCTTTTAACAAATCAAAGCAAAACAAAACTGCATATAGAGATGGAATTGTGTATTTGAATCAAAATTTCATGCAAGTTTTCAAAGCTCCATAAATTCTCTTGTGAAATTAAATTTGTGTGTGTGTGTATGGCGGGCAGGAGGAGAGGGGATGTCTTGCGTTGTAATTAATGTGTGTGTGCGCATGTGTGCAGGAGAGATAATAAACACAGGTGCAGAGAGAGAGAGAGAGAGAGAGAGAGAGAGAGAGAGAGAGAGAGAGAGAGAGAGAGAGAGAGAGATGGACAGACATACACAAACATACGTTCTCTCAGCATAACAAGGCACACCAAATCTGATTGTATGTTGTATTTCCTGGTCTGCAATTCATGTTTTATTAAGAATTATGACAAACCAATTCATGTTTAATTATAAACAATACTACAAGCAAATACGGTGAATGATCACCATCACTTTGTGACAGGCTGTACATTCACCTCACATCTCCATAATCAGTAGCTGTAATGTGTCTGTTCGTTCATCCACTGATTCTAGCACATTCTGAACGGCTTGACTACCTCTTGCAACAAGAACACATCCTTCATGATCATTTTGTCATAATACTCAAACAGCTAAGCGCAGGGAACAAAAAGTATGTTGCATACCATATCAACCCACAAAAAAAACCTAAACAAAAAAAAACCCTATACATTATCAACCAAGAGAAACAAAAATGTAATCATCACGTCCAACTCTAAATAAAGATTAAAATGTAAGTAAAAATATGGTATAAAGTTCAATTAACAAATGAAGAAAATGTCCACACGAGTCAGTATGAGTTACGAGTATCTGAAGAAAAATCTTTTCATCAAAAAACAATAAAGAGTATACATTTTCAGAGGGACAATTTTGGAATAAATATAAATGAGAAAAGAAAAATAAACATTAGGAAGTAAGGTAATTCAAACACACCACCACCCAAGAATTGTATTACGGGATGAAACTGGATTGCCCATATTGGTTTATGATGCACTTGGTCCTTTGATTTCCTTTCAATGATGCATTAAAAAATGCTTTGGTGTGTAAATCACAGTAACAGGCCTGCAATGCTAAATAATCTCTCTACATCAAGAACAAAAGACAACTCAATGAAACACAGTCAAAAGTGGATGAAACCAGAAGTAATGCTGGTCATCCATCTTTTAAATACCTGTCCTTAGCATCCTTCCTTACAGCAAGAACAAAGCAATCATCCAGCATCAAATGTACCAATACAACCAAGAAAAACGTCTCATGCACAACAAAGGTAATGAAATGAAACACAATCACACACGAAGGATTTTAACCCCTATACTGGACTGAGCTCTAACTCAACCTTTCCCACAGGTACATTGTAATTCAAGTAAAAGCTACAGTTATATCAAGAAGAAAATGTTTATAGCGCTTAGATTTGATTTTATCAAGATTTTGCGCTATATAAATATTGTAATTATTAATTATAAATATTGTAATTATAAATACACAGGTAGTTATACCAACAAGATTATGACATTTGGAAGGTTTGCTGTCAGCTACAAATCCTAGTTTGGTCAAAAGACGGGAAACCATATTCTGATCACTAAATGTAACACTGCATGTTCATGGACAATTCACTGTCCTTAGTTTTCAGCCATTCTGGGAAAATCTATCAGATCCTACAAATGGTCATTTTTCCACATCTAAATTCTACAATGTCCAATCTATTAAATTCTCAAGTCAAATGCAATTCTGTGATGAAACAGTCATTACATTTGCTCATTTTCTTCTGGGAAAAATTACGGATGTGTGAAGACTGCCAAACTTTAAAACAGCATCTCCACAACAGTTATCGATGACCCAGAAAGATTTTTTTTTTTTTTTTACTGAAAAAGACAGACCCCTTTTGACACACTTGACAAAGTCCATGATTTCCCAATGCACTATTATTAATTAATTCTTTTTAGTTCAAAGGGCCACTGAAATTGTCCAGCAGAGATACTCAGATAGAAGCCAAGTTGTCTGACTTCGGTTGAAACAAACAACTCACACAGCAATTAGTGTAGTCTATAACAAACCAATTCAGCCTTTGCATACTACTGTCTCAGCCGACCAGGTAACTTATGCCAAGACATAATCACATTCTGAATTGTGGGGTAGGGAGGAGATGATATGAAAAAGGATGAGGTTAGTCATATTAGTTATAAATATATGGAATGATCGCCGTGGGAATTTCAGTCTTTATCAGAGCATTGTTATCAGTCATTCAACATATACTGCATGAACATACACCCACACACACTACGCACATACAGACACGCATACATGAAACACGCTTTTCATACCATATCCACACACACATGACAAAAAGATTAAAAGGAACGAGAGAGGTTGCCAAGGTAAGAATAAAAATTGATCACTGACATGCTGACTGTTAGGCTAATGGAAATTACAAGTGAAGTTGCACACAAAACTGTTTTTAAATCATAGATGCACTGACAACTGAAAAAATATGGTTCTTGTCCTGAAGTTACTAACAGTTGCAGCTTTTGTTATAATTATCATGACCAGTTTTCACACACAAAATGGAAAGCAAAGATATGAACCAAGGACTGTGGAAAATGTCCTTCCCCTGGGAAAGGGGGAGGGGGCACACAATATCAATGGAGACAGAAAAACCAGCTTCTGTTTAGTGAAGCCTGTATTTCACCATTCTGACCCAACAGGATATGGGAAAGCAGGTGACAAATTTGACCTAATTAAATCATCGCTAGGCAAAACAGTGATCTAAATAGGGTTTACTCTAACATCAATAATAGATAAAACATTCTAGCCACACATTAACATCTGGATAGTTATCACCAGCATCAAAAGGTAAAGCCCGTTTCAGCTGCAGTATTCAATGGGCCAAATAAAATTTCTCATTCTGTCAACAAAAGTCCTTTCACTAACAATCTGGTCTTTTTTTGTTCACAGATGTCATGGTATCACCACCACCCCTCCAAGAAGAGACAAAAGAATCAAAAGCTTCAACAGATCAAATGAAGTGCAAAATGAAAGGACAATACAGGCAGACATACACAAGCCAAAGAAAAGAAAGCGAGAATTTAACATTTCTACAAAGGAAGAGAGGGACACTTTTGATAACTCAATGACACAAAAGAGAAAATAAATGAAAAGGAAACAAATGAGGAAAAAGACCCCCATGCCCCATCCGAGACCTGAAACTAAAAATGGTGACTTAACAAAGAAACTGACTCCCTAAGCCTCTCCACCAAGTTTCTATAGGAAGCTGTTGGAAACACTGAGGGAATCAAAAGAATCAACCAACAGGAGCATCAAAGGACAGGCAGACCACAGAGAGAGCCAGTTTGACAAAGTATGATCGAGGGATACAAAGAGTCAAGCACACAAACTGGTCTAGTGTGTCAACATAACAGGCAATCATGATCAATGAACAATCTATCAATAGAACAGGCAATCACAATACATGAAGAGATTGTTGCCAACATACAAGTGATAATAGTTCATCATGATGAATGAACAATTTGTCCACAGAACGCAGTCAATCAAGGTGAAAGAAGAATTTTTAATAGTACCGACAAATAACAAGATGGGACCAATGACTCCTTTCATTTTTCTCTCATGGTCATGACACCACAACATACTAACACAACTGTCATCCCACATCAGGCCGCTGCTGACAAGAGTTTCTGTCCACACTGCAGACAGGAAGTCCCAGATCAAGCAGCAACCTCCTGTCACCAGCCAACCACAAGCCCCCCCCCCCCCCCCTTCACACTGCATGGCGACACACACTAGGAACAGTCCAGGACAACTGAGTGGCTGACGAGTTCAGGGTACTGACAGTCTAGGACTTGGTCTTTTTCAATGCAGTGGACAGCCAGTCCAGTCCTTCGTACATGCCATCCCCAGAGGTGGCGCACGTCGCCTGGATATACCACTCACGGTTGCGCAGACTGTGCAGGCCTAACTTGTCCGTCACTTCTGCAGCGTTCATGGCATTGGGCAAATCCTATAACAATAGCAGTAATCATTTCATGAAAATTTTTTAAAGTTTTCTCAAGACTGTGTCTCAATGCACTCAATATTTCCATTTGCACTAACACCACTACTGCCATGTGATGGAAAATAAATAACAATGATGAGCACAATTACACCTTTACTTGCTATACATATGCTAGCACTAAACACACACACATGCAAAACAGCAGTAACAATTTATCAGCACAATTACATCCTTACATGTTAACCCTGGAAACATGTCACTGGCTTGTCGTTGAAAAAAATGTTGCCGTCTTTTCCTGACACTATAATCTCTGAAGAACGTCGGCATTCCCATCGCTAACCTTAGCTCAATAACCAAACAATGTCAACAAAACAAGAAATAACTAAAATTGAAAAACGAATTAGCACAAATTAACCATGCAGAAAAAAGTCTGTCAATAAATCTATTAGAAGACTGAAAGGAAATTTTCCTTCTAAAATTACGTTTAATCTAACATACTTACCGTGGCTCACTAATGCAATAAGCGGCAGCGATTTGCCATTCCTGCCTCATAAACAATAAAGTCCGAAGGAACCATAACTCTGAGAGTATCCATGTCTTGCGCATGCGCATGTGCTCTTCCTCTTTTCGAGGAAACCAAGACCCTGACTGTGAACGGAAGGAACCAGGAAGGCAGGGAGGACGGGAGGGACTCTGCGTGAGCCACGGTAAGTATGTTAGATTAAACGTAATTTTAGAAGGAAAATTTCCTCTTAATTACACATACTATACCGTGGCTCACTAATGCAGAATAGCACTACCCGGAAGGAGGGTTTACCTGGTTAACGCCTGGAGGAATGAGACGAGTCAGGGCGTGCAGCAGAGATGGGGTGTTGAGCCACCACAGCGGAAGCGATACCCCTAGATCCATCGTCGCGCAGACGGTATACATCGCGCCGGTAGGATGGAATGAACGTGCCCAGAGAACGCCAATGCGTGGTGTCCAGGACGCTCAGGGGGCTGGCCCTGAGTGAACGCCAGTGACAAGGCCCATGCTCCAATCTCATGGGGCCTCAGGGAGAAAACAGCCGAATCTGAGCCCGGCCTGGCATACGCATCCTTGATGACTGTTCACAGCCATCGAGAGGGGGATGCGTGGCTAATGGCCTTCTTATAACTTTCGTTGTAAGAGAGAAACAGGTGGTTCTGCTTCTGGCGAGAAGATTTTGTCATCTGGAGCAAGGATAGACGTCAGGGGATGAATGGAGATAGAGTAGGAGAACCTGGCAGCTGGTTCTTGGCCAAGAAGTCCGGGAGTAGGCGGAGAGACATTGAGCCCTCCGGTTCAAAAGCAACATCCCCGGGAGTCCGCCAAGAGCGTGCACTTCGCTACAGTGCCTCCCCAACGCTAGAGTGAGTAGAAAGGCCGTCCGAAATGAGAGAAAGTTGGGAGAACACTCCCTGATAGGCTCGTTAAGGCGAAAGTCCCAGGGAGGAGAGGACGAGAAGGAAATCCTCGGCCGGGTGCCGCGGGGAGTCAGGCTTCCCGAAGGGAAGCCCTACGGACAATATCCAGCAGGACAGGGTTGTCCGCGAATGAAGGACTACCCGACTGGCTGATGGTATTGCAGATGGCTGCCCTGCGTCCCTCCACCGAGGAGGACAAAAGGTTTTTCCCCGACGAAGAAGGCCGTGGTAGTTGGCCCACTGCGAACGCGGGGGTGACTGGAAAGTTGAGGAGCTCCCAGAAGGCCAACTGTGTCAGTGGGCACTATACGTTCCCTGAGTGTCCGGTCTCTGTGCTTGCACCACAGGGCCGATCACTGCCGGGGACAAGCCTAATGGAGACATTGAGGCCTGCACAGCAGTCAAGCAGGAAGGTTTAGAGCCTCCGGGTTGCTGTGCAGAATGCGTGACCTTGGTTGAAGCAAGGACCGGCCTGTGACAGTGTGTTTTATTGGAGGCACATGGAACAGGTGCAGCAGTTCCGGAAACCATGTTTGGGCAGGCCATCGAGGCGCCACGAGAACTATCGTGGCAGAGTCTGCCCGGACCTTCCGCGGAACTTTCCCAGTTAGGGGAACGGAGGGAAGGCGTAGCCCGAGAGGACTGACCGTGGGATGACGGAGCATCCAAGGGCCAAGCCAAAGGATCTGGGACTGGAAAGTCCTACGGATGAAGGCGGCGGTGGAATCTGGTGGCAAACAGGTCCACTTGTGAATTGGACCATGCTGCCCACACTGGCTGCAGAACTGCACAGACCAGTGCCTGTTCTAAGGGAAGAATCGTGTGGGAGCTGCGGACGGAGGCCGCAAGTATGTTCATCTTTCCCAGGACATGCATCGCTGAGATCTGAAAGGACTGTTCTACACACCAGAGTGGAAGCTGTTCCGCTCTCCGAGACAAGGAGTGGGAGTGAGTGCCCCTTTGCTTGTTGATGTAACGAGCCATAGTAGTGTTGTCCGTGTCGATGCGAACATGTTTTCCCTTAAGAAAGGGGAGAAAGTCTCTGGGGGCTTGAAAAAACTGCCTCCAGTTCCAGAATGTTGATGTGACAGGAAAGGAGGTCTTGTGACCATTGACCTGCTGCTGTTAGCAGGCCCACGTAGGCCCCCCACCCGGATTAGGACACATCCGTGAACAAGTCCACTGAGGAGGGGGTGTGTGATATGGACTCCCTGGGCTAACCGGGACTGGGAGTGCTATTTGCTCACTGATGATTGGTCCCAAGCAACCCTGGGGAAAAGCCCTGAACTGGAAGAATCGGTTCCTCGAAACGAATTGGAGGTACGTCCTGTCCCTTGGGTGAATAAAGAGATGGGAATACGCATCTCTGAGATCAATGGAAATCCCCCGGTCGTCCGGGAGCAAGGCATCACAGATGGAGCTAGGGGTTTCCATCTGAAAATGTCTATGTGTCGGGACAGACTGCCCACAGGATCGCGTGTGGAGGGGGGGGGGGTGCTTGCCCTAGCCCCTTTGGGGCTGAAGGAGGCGCAAAATGTCTCCTGTGGAGGCCCCTGGAAGGTGGGGGAGCCGCCGGAGCAGGGCGCTTTGCCGCGGGGTAAGCGGGACCAGAGTGAAGGGCGAGGTCCCTCCTGATTTCGTCCTGACTCTTGATAGTGGCCTGCACGTGGGTCCCGAAGAGGGAACCAAACCTAAGTGGCACAGCTCTCGAGGAAGCTCTGGCAGATGAAGAGCGGATGAGCAAAGATGGTAAGAGTACTGCATTTGGCCTTGACAGGACTGAATTGAGGTACAATCTGGCGAAGGCCATTGGTTGAGTGCTTGAGCTCTTTCCACCATGGAGTGAATGGAAGCAACCATTGCGGAGAGACAGGTGACTGACGGAGAGAAGCGGGCTCGTAGTCTGGGTCCTGAAGAGCGGACACCAGACCGCACCCAAGAAGGAATCCACCACTGGATCCACTTCCAGACCCCTCCTGGCAGTCTCCTCCCAGTTGCCAGGCAGCGCTGCGAGAGGGAGATATGCCGCTGCTGGGCCTGAGACCTCTCTTGCGCTAAGAGGTTATCCTGTGTGAGGGAGAGTGGCGACTCTGGAATGGCCTCATGGACCGTGAAGACCACTCTGTGGAAAGGGAGTTTCTCTGGCCTCAGGAATTTCCCGTAAGCCAGAGCTCCAAGGGAGTCGGGCACAGAGCCTGGAAGGATGCCCTGTGCCTCAGTGCCCCTCACATCACCGAGTCAGCCACCGAGCCTGACTCTTTTAGGAAAGGGGAGGCTGGGGCTGTGGAGTCAGTGTACCCCCGGCCCGCCTACAGAGGAGGCGATGGACTGTGGAGTGCCCAAGTGTGGGCAAACTCCAACGGACTGGGGTCAGAAGCCCCGGGGAGGCCCCCTTGGGGATAAATCCGACCTGGGGGGGGGGGGGGGGGATCCAGAGTGGTGGTCAGGGCAGACGCCTGCGTGGGTGGGGCGCCGGGCCACCAAGTATACCCTGCAAACGAGGCAAGGGGAAATCCCATAGCTGGGAAGTGCTGCCATGGCGCCATGTACGGTGCCATGGGAGGCGTCATGGGCTGAGCCGATGGAGTCCCCGGATCCCCAGTGCCCAAGGGGCCAGCCTGCTGGGGGTCGGTTGTCATTTGCCAAGACGACTAAGCGCTCTGTCCACAATGAGACAGAGATGTGCCAGCCCGCAGTGGGTCGCTTGGCATTTGCCAAGGCGACCAATCACTCTGTCCGGATGGGACAAAGAGGTTGGAGTGGGGGCACAAGCAGGCTGCAGGGGAGGAAAGGAGACAACCTGGGTGGATCTACGATCTGACGCCCGTAATAGGGGGGTTGTTTCCCTTGGCCCGCCTGGCGAACCAGGGGGTGAGCCATTTTCTGCCCAAGTGCTGGCCTGCCTGCCTCCCAAAGGAAACCCGTACCCGTGTCGCCCTTCAGCCATAGGGGCTGAAGCAGTAGCAGCTGAACCGGGGTTGAGCTGTACGGAGGGGGAGAGTACGGAATCGACAGAACCGCAGCTGAGTCGATTACCGTGAGGGGCAGTGTGAAGGCCGCAAAATAAGAAAAAGTCAACAGAGCTGAAGCCGAGTTGAGGGCTCGTGGTCATGGCAACAAAACCGTAGTTGAGTTGTGATTACCAAGCCAGGGCGGACCTCGGTCTGACACCCGCGGCAGGGGTGTTGTCATCCATGATCCACCTGGCTAGCAGGGTGAGCCTTTTTCTAGAGCCACAGCTGCGTTGAGGGCACAAGCAGGCTGCAGGGAGGGAGACAACCTGGGCGGATCTATGATCTGACGCCCGTAATAGGGGGGTTGTCTCCCTTGGCCCGCCTGGCGAACCAGGGGGCGTCCCGCCTGGCTAACCAGGGGGTGAGCCATTTTCTGTCAAGGTGCTGGTCTTCCTGCCTCCCAAAGGAGACCCATACCCGTGTCGCCCTTCAGCCATAGGGGCTGAAACAGTAGCAGCTGAACCGGGGTTGAGCTGTACTGAGAGGGCGAGTATGGAATCGACAGAGCCACAGCCGAGTCGATTACCGTGAGGGGCAGTGTGAAGGCCGCAAAATGACAAGAAGTCAACAGAGCCGCAGCTGAGTTGAGGGCTCGTGGTCATTGCAACAGAACCGTAGTTGAGTTGTGATGACCAGCCGGGGCGGACCTATGGTCTGACGCCCGCGGGTAATGGTCCCCGTGGGTCGGGGGTTCCCCAGTGCCCAAAGGGCCAGCCTGCTGGGGGCCGCTTGGCATTTGCCAAGGCGGCCAAGTGCTCTATCTGGAAGGGGACAGAGAGGTGCCAGCCCGCCATGGGTCGCTTGGTATTTGCCAAGGCGCCCAAGTGCTCTGTCCGGAATGGGACAGAGGTTGGGGCGGGGCGGCAGCAGCAGGCTGCGGGGAAGGAAGGGAGGCAACCGGGGCGGATCGACGATCTGACGCCCGTAATAGGTGGGTTGCCTCCCTTGGCCCACCTGGCGAACCAGGGGGTGTCCCGCCTGGCAAACCAGGGGGTGAGCCAGTTTCAGTCAAAGTGCTGGCCTTCCTGCCTCCCGAAGGAGACCCATACCCAAGTCGCCCTTCAGCCATAGGGGCTGAAACAGTATCAGCAGAACCGGAGTTGAGCTGTACGAAGGGGGCGAGCACAGAATCGACAGAACCGCAGTTAAGTCGATAACTGTGATGGGCAGTGTGAAGGCTGCAAAATGACGAAAAGTCAACTGAGCCGCAGCTGAGTTGAGGGCTCGTGGTCACCGCAACAGAACGTAGCTGAGTTGCGATGACTCGAGAGAGTGAGAGAGAGAAGACGTAGAAGGGAGAGCGGGTTTTGGTGCGCCGGTCGAACCACCGGTCTGTGGGTTGGAGAATTCGGCGGACGAAATCTTCTTAACCCTCGCTTTACCACCCAATCGCTTCACATAAGTTTCTCCCTTAAACGAAAACATAGGCAAGACACAAAAACAGCAACGAGAATCGATCGATCGTGTAGCGAAATCGAAAAATACTTAGCTGCTCAGCGAGTACGAGGCGAGGTGGAAGATGGCTGCCGAGAAAAGAGGAAGAGCACATGCGCATGCGCAAGACATGGATACTCTCAGAGTTATGGTCCCTTCGGACTTTATTGTTTATGAGGCAGGAATGGCAAATCGCTGCCGCTTATTGCATTAGTGAGCCACGGTATAGTATGTGTAATTAAATATCAGTTACTCATTTTGCAAGAATGGTGCATATTACCATAAAAAATGACTATACCAACAGCTATAAACAAAACTAGCAGCCCAACTTATGTACTTGCCTGTTTGTTGGCAAAGACCAGCAGTTTGGCATCTCGGAGTTCATCCTCATTCAACATTCTTGTCAATTCTTCACGTGCTTCTCCCAAGCGCTCCCGATCATTGCTGTCCACCACAAAGATCAGTCCTGAAAAGAGACAGTATCAACAGTATCAATACACTGCTGTGGAGAAATATACTATGTGCCGTGGCAAACAGTTCCCACTGCAACATGGCTGCAACGAATCAGTCTTAAATACACTCTAACCTCATGTAACAAGGTCTTGGTGCTGATTGTACGATGGAGTTCGCATTCTATAGCCCTTGTTTTCTTTGGAAGTGCAATGAAAATTGATTTTGACATATCTTTGGGGATTTTTCTGATGTCATAAATTTCATTTAGGAGGAGTTATTTTTTCAATATTGAATTCCTTCAGGACTTCAATCATCTCTGTAGTAATACTGTCTGGTCCTGGGGCTTTTCTTGGTTTCATCTTTTTTAATGCTGCTCTAACTTCGTCTTTCATTATGGGTAGTCTTTCAACATTCTTTCTTATAATGTGTTCTTCGTTCCTGTCATCGTTAAAAAGGTCTTTAATGTACTCTCCCCATCTAATATTTTGTCTTTCTCCATTATGAGCGTACCATCTTTCAATTTTAAGCAACCAGTTGATGTGCATGTCTTCTTCCTGTGGGCAATTTCTTCAATTTTTCTGTAAATACCCTGCGGATCTGTTTTGTGTCGGTCTTCTACTTCTTTGCACTTTGTTTTCAGCCAAGCTTCCTTAGCTTTACTGCACCTATTCCCGATTTGTTTATCTTTTTGTTTTCTTCCTCTTTTCCCTTTGCCTTCTTCCGTTCTTCCATCAAGCCTAAAATTTCCTTTGTCATCCAGTTCTTTTTTGCTTTTATATCTACTCTAGAGATTTCTTCACAAGCTTCATTTATCAAAGGTTTGTCACACTAAAACTGTCTTCCTGAATGGATATTCAATATGTAGTGTCATAATTTGTAACACTAAAACTGACTTTTTGAATGAATATTCAATTTGTAAAGTGCCATAATTTGTAACACTAAAACTAACTTTCTGCATGGATATTCAATATGTTAAGTGTCATAATTTGTTGCATCAAAACTGACTTTCTGAATGGCCATTCAATATGTAAAGTGTCATAATTTGTTGCACCAAAACCGACTTTCTGAATGGACATTCAATATGTAAAGTGTCATAATTTGTTGCACCAAAACTGACTTTCTGAATGGACATTCAATATGTAAAGTATAATTTGTCACACCAAAACTGACTTTCTGAATGGACATTCAATATGTAAAGTGTCATAATTTGTCACACCAAAACTGACTTTCTGAATGGATATTCAATATGTAAAGTGTCATAATTTGTTGCACCAAAACTGACTTTCTGAATGGACATTCAATATGTAAAGTATCATAATTTGTCACACCAAAACCGACTTTCTGAATGGATATTCAATATGTAAAATGTCTACTTTCAATTACTATGGGCCTGTATCACAGATTTTTTCCTCTTTCTGGGAGCCTTTTGTTTAACATGGTGTCGAGTCTCCTGAAAATTCGTGTTACCATGCTATTTTTCCAAAACAGAAATTCTAAACCTTTCCAAAACTATGTACATTTTACATTCATTAGTTTGCTATGTGGAATATTGTACAAATCCTTTGAACCAGGTTGTATGTAGCCCAGTTAAATATAATTCTTTTCAAAATCATCTTACTGACAAAGCATAACAAATAAGAAAAAGCAAAGCAAACAATGAAAAGAACAAGTAAACAAGAACCACCACTAACAAATGATGACAAACCTTGGGTGTTCTGGAAGTAATGCCTCCACAAAGGTCGGATCTTGTCCTGACCTCCCACATCCCATACTGTAAAGCTGATGTTCTTGTATTCCACTGTCTCTACATTGAAACCTGAAAATGACACAAAGCAGTGGTTATGCAGTCTACTGCACTACATTGAAACCTGCATATAAAATAATACATTATGAAACTATCACCAACCCCACAGCTGCCATTGTTCACAACCCTTTCAATCCACTGACCTACACACCAGTTTTATACACCTTCTACCCAATATTTTTAACCAGTGTTTTTCTGCCATGTGTTCCTGGCCTATATATCCGTCATATCTGTACAATCACACTTCTAACGGGACATGAATCTGTCAAAAATAATAGTCAGTCTTGAGGGATATATCAAAATTGTGCAACCCAAACAAAATTACATTCAGCTCATGAATCAAGAGTTATATATATATTACAAGAGCTCTGATCTCTTATTTGGGCAATCTTGTAATTGTGACACAATTCTGTCGATAAAATTAGCAGATGTATGTTATACCATAAATAGTACACACAAAATCTCTTTTAAGAGTATCTCTTCATTTCTTTGAACATATGCACCTTTTGAAAATCAAGATTTTGGAAATTCTGCAATACAGATATTTGAAATATTGGTATATCTGATATGCCAGCTCTCATGTTACGTAACTACAGACGATAATACTTCACTTGACTTTTAGTGTCTGTGAAATTTCATATGCAGATCTGGAAGTCGTCATTTTGGCTGTTTTGATTTTAACACAGGAGTAAAAACATATAAAAAAAGCATACCTCACACATCTATAGTAACAAAGCAAAGTACTTATTCTTTGTACAATTTCTTTGTTCAACACGCTCTTTTCAAATAAGTGATCAATAAAACTCCATTTTAAGTTTCAAATTTTGGCTGCTGATACCTAGTCTAGATATGGTAAAGATCCACTCACGAACAGCCAAGAAAATCCTGCAACACATTTGCATCACATACACAAATCTCTTTTCACACATTTGCATCACATACACAAATCTCTTTTCTGCTAAAAGGAAATAAATCCCCCTCTCCCTTTTTTAAATTTTTATTTTAGTAGATTTTAAACAGAGAGGTATAAAAAAAGCACTTTTCCACAACATCATTTGCAATAATTACCTATTGTGGGTATGGTTGTGACTATCTCTCCAAGCTTGAGTTTGTACAAAATAGTTGTTTTTCCTGCAGCATCCAGACCCACCATCAATATCCTCATCTCTGATTTGGACATCAAGCTTTTGAATATAGATGCAAATATCCCCATGATGATGCTCCTGTTTTACCTGCAAACAAAACCAGGAGAAAACAAATGAAACCCTTTCAACACAAACTGCACACACATCATCAATAGCGTAACAAAAGCAAATTTTCTTGACCTCAAGATGAAACGTATATATCATCACATTCTAAATCAATCCAGTACCACTGTCAATTAATCAATCATAATATATTACAAAATATAAAAAAGGACACGATATAATACATATCATCAAATAATTAGTCAATTGATGTAATCTGACTTGCAATGATTTTACCAGATTTACTTATAAACATCAGACTTATTTCTACAGTACTTCTAAACTTCTCACTTGGGGGAGAGGAATGGGCTTATGTGTAAATTAAAAAAGGAAGGGGATAATTATATATTTAGGGAAAAAAAACAAACAAAAACCACAGATCATGTGCAACAATCAGATAATAAATAAGCTAGTATAATCCACTTCATAAATAAGTGCAAACACCCTTCATATTAAAACACGATAAAAAAAAAATTAAGACAATATATAAAATACATGATACAGTGCTTGTGATCTTGTATTGTTTTGTAATAATGTAAAAAAAAAAAATCATATATAAATTATAATAATATATATACCCATATATGTTTTTTTGTGCTACAATATCTGCACCAAACAATAAAATGCACACCCAGAATTGTACCGTTTAGTGTGTGTGTGTGTGTGTGTGTCGTTCAGTTTCATTGTCCTACGATATCTAAACCACACAATAAAATGCACACCCAGCATTGTACTGTTTAGTGTAAAAACTTGCCTTGTTTTTCAATGAAGATTATCTTGAAGAGCATGCATAATCAAATCAATGCAAGGTTTCTAGTAACACAATAAAATACGTAAAACAAAATAAAGTAAAATGCATAAATAAAATTTAAAAAACGCAGTGGTGATGTTAAATCTACAGCACTACAAGCTTTTCATCTGAAAAACTGAAAGTTTACATACATAGCATAGTGAACAAAAAGTTTAAACTATAGCATAATTCATAGATCACAGAACTACCAGTAAAAAGACATTATATGACACAGTCACTACATTAGAAAAGAAAAAAAATCAGATGGTTAGAGCAATCAACAATATATAACAGATTAGAAAGTTAGACATGAGAAAGCAAATGGTCAAATCACAGCGTGAGTCCAGTTTCAACCAAATGTCAAGCTGTAAATTGGCTGGGCTTAGTACTATTTCATGTCATTGTTAAATTCTTTTTACACAGATAATGGTGGTCCCATGTGGATGGTAAGAAAGAGAGAGAGAGAGAGAGAGAGACAGAGACAGAGAGAGAGAGAAGACAGAGTGTGTGTGTGTGTGTGTATGTGTGTAGATGTGTATGTGTACATGCATTATCCCCCCCCCCCCCTACACACACATATACAAAGAATTTAATGTCTCAGGACTCACAGAACAAAAGGCACAGGAAAGAAGGTCTAGTTTTATCGATTGAGAGAGATGCCAAAAACTGATAGGCAGACATTAGATCTGAAGGTACACTTTCAAAGCTTTTACTATAAGTACATACACAGTATTGAGTATATGGGGACTTACTGTTTCAATGGTGTGGACATGTAAGCTTTCAACCCTTCGACTCCCACACCCCATCCACCAACTGCTAAAACTTAACCCTTCAACTTCCTCACCCTGCCCACCAGATTCCCGACGAAAGCTGGTAGGCGGGGTGAGGGAGTCAATGGGTTAAGTTTTTGCTTCACTAGCATGGTTGACAATGCGGGTGGTGGACAGGGTGTAGGAATCAAAGGGTTAATATAAGGAACTACACAGTATATGGAGCCTCACTGTTTTAGTGTGCACAAAATTTCAATTTAATAACATGCAGAGTATTCAGGGCCTTATTGTTTCTGTGATGAGTACAAACTTTCAATTTAACTCTAAACTTTTTAAGAACATACACAATATACAGGGCCTTACTGTTTCAGTGATGAGAACAAAATTTTGATTTAAGAACATACACTGTAAACAGAGACCTTGCTCAGTGTTTCAATGATTATTACAAGCTTTGAATTTAACTCTTTTAACTTTTGAAAAACACACAATATACAGGGCTTTACTAATTTAGTGGAGAGTACAAGATTTCACTATAACTATAAGAACATACGCAGTGTACGGGGCTTTCATGTTTCAAAGATGTAAGTGTTTATGAACATAACACAGTATACAAGGTCTGTTTCAGTGAGGTGTACAAGCTTTTAATTCATGAACATATGCAGTATTGTGCAGATAGTGGGCAGTTTTATTTCATTGCAAATACAGACAGCTGCCATAAAACTTACAATTGCACACGGTATCACGCACCATTTTACCTCAGTAAAACTTAAGTCAAAGGCAGCAAGTTTATCTCACGATTCAGTTGAAACCTATCTATGGACAATATATGCATGCACATGCACACTTCTGTATGTGTGTGAGCTTTGTATAAGCATTTTTCCATCATCTATTGCAAGTTTCTGCAAAAACATGTGTTGAAAACTGACTGCAGGGATGGCAGTTTGTAAAATGACAATATGTGACATCATGTCTATACCTATGTGCAAAAAATGGGGGGGGGGGGGGGGGAGAAGAAAACATGTTTTAACAAAGAGTCAATGACAGGCTTGGGTGCAGGAAAGGAACCTAATCTTTACTATGGGATGAAATCTTTTATCTTTTTCTTAAAAAAAATATTCAGCTCATCTATTTTCACATAATCATATACCTCACTTTATTTGATGTTCCAATATGGTTTTCCACAACTGTTATATCAAGAGTTATAAAATGGCTTTTTTAGTCATGAAATATTTCTTGGAAAGCTTGCATGAAATCAACCATTCTATGCCATGGCTGTTTCTCTTCCCAATCCCCAAACAAACTAAACAAATCCTGTATTCAGATTTCGCTATAATCAAAACAAAACAAAACAAAAAAAACCCAAAAGAAAAAACTGCATGCACTAACACAAAACCACTGTATATAAACAGTTGTATTTGTAATTTGCTTAAACACACACAAACACACATACAAAAAAACAAAACAAAACAAAAACCAAAAAAAACCAAAAAAACACACACACACAGAAATAAACACAGCAAGCTTCCATCTCGGCATCAAGTTTTAGCTTCTCACGAGACCCTCGGTAGTGAACTCAAAATTCACAAAAAAAATTAAGCTGGAGCCAATTCTAGCAAAATAAACCAGTCTTTACTTTTCATCCTGGTTTGCTGCATGGTCTGCCTCTCTGCCCGCCGGAACAATCTCAGGATGATATGATCTACAATTCCACCAGTACAAGCCAGTTTTTGTTTTGTACCCTTTAGGTTTTATTCATGATTATTTTCCCCGTTATAACTCATTTTGCTTGTAGCATGTGATTCACTCATTTATGCCTTGATATTTATATGCAGCACACAAAAACACAAACCACTCTTTTGCCTCTACAAAGACCAGCGAAAGACGTTTAAAAATGCTGACCAAATTATTACACTTTCTAACGTAACTAGAGGCAAGCTCAGTAGCAATTCATTATACAAGTACAGTAGAAGACAATGTAATCTTCCAAAAGTTATTTCAGATACAGCACTGAAAAGACATCAAGAGATCAGATCATGAAAGAAAAATATACAACCGATCATTACAAGTCAAGATCATTACGAGTCAATCCACTAGAATGAAGTGTATGATTCTCACGTTTCTACAATTAAATAAACAGGACATGAAGCATCAAGCACTTTGGTTTTGTGAGGATAACCCAGAAATACCCAAGCACTTGACAGCAAATCAATTGTTTGTTTGTTTCTTTCTTTCTTTCTTTTATCTTCAGTCTGAGGATGGTGGGGTGATGGTGGAGAAAAAGATCAGACGTCATTTCTATCACTGGTAGTGGTAGTGATAGCTTGAAATAACCGAGATCAGAAACCACAACACTGTCCTCTATTTACAGCTCAATAGGATCCACTTTACAAAAAAGAGAGAACACACACATGCACATGCACTTACAAACATTGGTGGTGGAGGAGATAGAGAAATGAGGAGATTGAGAAAACAAGATATTCAAGCCATGCTTTGCTGGATAGTTAAATTATACCTACTACTGTTGAACATTTACTATCAAATATCAGTCTAAAGACTGTATAGTATGAGGTCAGTTTTATTCATGTTTTTGTCTAAATTTTTGAAATGTCACGACTCTTCCGAGTCTACATAAAAACAAACCTCTAATTGACAGAGGGTAATACTAACAGCTGCCGCAAATTCCATGCCAAAACATATGTTCTGTCCTGTTCACTAAGATTACTAAAAGCTAAATACATAGAAGCCTTGCAATGAATTTCAACCCCTACCCCACTTCAATGGAGAGGTATGGGCGTTTCCACCTTGTTTACAATCAAGACATCCTCTGATGAAAAAGTACTGACAAGGGCTTCTTTGCTGCTAGATACATAAGAACTAAACTAAATAACTTCTATACATTATGACCAACTCAACAAAGGCTCATAAGCGAAGAAACGACATGGGCATGTGCCATTCAACAATAATATAGGCTTATCGTATTAACAATAAGTGAATAACATCAGTGTGTACCACTGATTAACAGTTTACTCCCAAATTTCTTCATCATACAAATCCACACCAAGAGTAAGACTAACAATAGTAACAACTAACATACATGTATAAAAACTTTAATGTATCAGAATTCATGCAAACCCCCCACACACATACAAAATGTACCAAATTAATACAAAGAAAACCTTTTCTCCCTCCCTTCTTTCATTTTTTTCTGTTATATTTTAAATACTTTTTTCTCCTAAAATCTAGAGAATCAGATGAATAAAATGACAAGCCATTATGCAAACAAAATCAATTTTCCATTTGCTCTTGCAAAGATATTCAAAAGCAGATTTTTTTTCCAAATGAACAGCAAGACACAAAACAATGGGCAACTTCACAGTACTAGTTGAGGTACTTAAAATCTACATTTCCATTCTCAGCTTCAGAAAAGTTATCTGTAGCTTAATCTCTTATTACATTATTATAAAAAGTGAACCATGCATCCACAATTTGATATGAATTTGTCATAAAACAACTATTAATGTCATAACTGCTTTAATCATAGTAATGGTAAAGAATACATTTTCAAGAGATAGAAAACATTCTAATGAGAAAAAAAACCTAACCAGATACAAAAGAAAAACAACAGAGAAAGAGGATTACCTGTGAAAGAGAGTCCAATGTACAAAGAGCCATAACAAGCTATGGCTATAAGCAAACACGAAGCAAAGCTCAGAAAAGCCCATGGAATGGGCAAGCTGATTCCTCGATCGGTTACCATCGTCATCATTCCGAAATCCGACCCTCTGTAATCGACAGCTGGCAAGGTTCAGTCATGATACAGGCATTACAGAAACCCTTTCGATCACCCAACCCATGAGTGGGTTAAAGCTTTCTCAACATCCCAGCTGGTTTTTTTTGTTTTGTTTTTGTCCCTTCAAAGAAACAAACCCAACCTCATAGCAACATACTGTCAAATGCATGGCAGAGAAACAGTGGTGGTACAAAAAATGAACAAGCAAAGTATATATATATATATATACACACATGATACGTAAAAGCTGTTAGTAATGAAAAAAATTTTAAAAACTGAAAAAAAAAGACAACTAAAAAGAGAGGTACACATGGAAACGTAACTAAAACAAAAGAAAGGTCTACATGAATGACCAAAACAGAATGTCTTTATCTGTCACCATGTGATGTTATGTGTAAACACACAACACACAGAAAATGCACCCAATAATTTATAAGCAAATAAAAAGCAAAGAAAACAAATGAAAATGAAATCCCATCTGGAACATTTTACTTTTTTAGTCTGAATATAAACATCTAACAAGAAAATCTTATCTGGACTAGAGGCCTAATACTGAATTTGTTACATGGCTGCTATATTTTATAATCATTTTTTCTCTCTACCCACATTTGTTTTTTAAACTCTATCTTGACCGCCACCACCACCCCTCCAGCCCCCCTAAAAAAAATCTAGTGATTTCCACAAGAGAAACTTTTTGTCTTTCCCTGGACAGCTGTAGTGTTAGTGTTGTTATAACTAATCTGCACTTTCTGAGATTTTTATTTTTGACACCTTGTTTCCCATGACCCAACAAGTTGTTTAGTTTTGTTTTGAAAAATGACATTTTACCTCATATTCTCTATTTCAAGACCACTACACAACATTTACAATTGAACTATTAAAAATATAGCCTACTCAGGTTAATAACATTTGTCCTCATACATACCTGAATTTTCTGACATTATGATTGACCATCATAGCTCTTCATGCTTCCAGAAAGAAACCCAAGTTCATCGAAATTGATGCATAATGTCTGCTTGACTATTGCCAGTAGAGAAGTCAAACTCAAAATACTCACGATGAATCCATGCCCATCATATAACTTATTATAAGACTACTTCTACTTGACTGCCACTGCAGACTAGTAAAACATAGTTCAGCTACATATCTTTACAGATGATGGGAGGTGAAAGGTGGGATGTGGGAGGGTGCAGGAGGCAGAGAGGTAGTGCAACATAATGGGGGTGAACAAGATTGTGATTTGATGGTTTCTTCTATTCTGTATTGCTGTGATTTGATACTTTCTTCTATTCTGTATTGCTCAGAACAGCTCAACTGTTCTACAAAGGTGTGGCAAGTGGCATGCACATATATGCCCTCTAATGACAGTGTAAAGAACGTAAAATTATCTGTAACTGGGAGAACAACGTGTCCAGGGTGGCATTCTACAAACTAGACAGCAGAATATAGTAGGCCTATACATCAAAGCTGGTAATTTTTGGGGGGCGGTTTGGGGGTGTCACTGCCCAAGGCAGATCACTCTTACTGTACTTTGTGGGGCTGAAATCTACACATGTTATTTCAATTACCTAATTCAAACTCCTTGTTTAAAATGAAAATGCCCATAAAAAAAGCAAATATTCCACTGCCTAATCCTGTACATGTTACTGTTTCTGTTAAGATAGGCCCGAATCATATCCATCTTTTTAACAACATCTGGATTCCGGGGGGGGGGGGGGGGGCCATGAGCCATTGAGGCACTAATTAAACTGGATCTCAAGTAAATAAAGATCTCATGATCAGTGCCAAGTTGGTGAAACACAAAATCTGAAAACGACAGAGCAAAACTCTTTGTGATGTCCTAGTCTATGTTCTGTGCAAACTGTAGCACAAAGCTAATGAAATAAATCCAACAGCATAATGACAGTAAACTACTACTAAAAGTAAAACCAATTAAGGACAGAAATATACCAGTTTTGGCAAACTTGGATCTGGCATCCCCTTCACTTGACAATGACAGTGACTTTTCTTTTCAAATTAAAGATCAAGTTTATAAAACTTCACTCTAGACCTACTGACAGTAACATTAACAACACAAAATACATGATGCCTTTAGAAACGAAAGGATTTAGCTCATTGTAGTGCTGACAGTGATGAAAACAAATTAAAATATAGGCCCTAGGCCTACGAGTATGACGCTTGATTGTTAGATCGTCTGGTATTAGGCCTACAGCAGCAATCAGCAGCCTACTTCACTATGAAATCGAGAAACTAGTGTCTAGAAATTAGATTATTAGACCGATCTGTGATCACATGTAGTAGTATCTACAATTTTTTATTTATTTTTTTTTGGAAAGAGCGTTAGACTTTTAACGCAACTTTGTGTTACTATTTTCTAAAATTCACACACAGATCTTTCGATTTTGAAGTAGCCTGGGAATAGACCTAGCTTATAATTTTAATTATGAGACCTCGCTGGCTGACTGGGCGTGACACTGACAGCAGTGAGCATCCCGGAACTAGCACAGTCCACCGAGTAGCAGACGATAACTAAAACATTACTGCTGATCAAATCGCGCTTGAGTGACATTCAGGCATCACAGAAAACATGTTAGAACACAAATGTAGTACACTTCTGATATGTTCAAAATGATCTCAAACCACGAGTGTTAGCTTTCTTATTTTTTAACGAGAAACTATCATAGTTACTATGACAGGCACATGATAGAGGTTTCAGTATAGCACCAAGTACTTTCACTATTTTCAGTATTCACTCCACAGCAACCAATCACACAGACACTTACACGGCTAATTCCAAGTTCGGAGACAGACGATCACTTCAGTACTAAGGAAAGACCTGTTTTGACAAAAGAAATGCTTTTACAACGAATAAATACTCACTTTCCTGTCGCTAACCAGACAAAATGGCGGACGTGGAAATTATTTCGTTGCACTCGCCACGTCAATACCCCGACAATAGGGGTCCGATCGTATTCATAAGCGCTATCCCTGTCACGTGACAGACCATCTGTGTTCTGCTGTGGTTAGACACCATCAATACGACGAAACGCGCAAATCTCAACAACTAACATTCTTTTGGGGGGTTGGGGGTGAGAGGATGGGTGGGTACGTGCAGCTGAAATACATCAAGTGCACTGGTATTTATATTAGTCGGCCAAGCGAAATGTTAACTTCAAAACAGTGACAGTGATAACTGTAGAATAATGGTTCACATTATTAGCCAATCAGCAAATAGATGTCTGTATTCAGACCGGGATAGTGATCGACTCCTAGGCAACCTAACGACGGATGCCGAGACAACATAATACGACATGGTGTCAGAACCGGGATCGAATTCACTGCATTGATGGTTCTACTGAATTTTTTTACTCGATTGGTTGTATGGGAGAAAAGAAATGGGCATCATTGGTTTATTCCACCCTGACAAATGCACTACGCTCCCGGTCACAAGAAATGAAAACCCCATTCAAAGCGAATACAAGCTCCATGGCCATACCCTAGCGACCGTGCAAACAGCAAAATACCTAGGCGTCACCCTCCAGGCAAACATGGAATGGGACAAACACGTGAAGAGCATAGTGGCAAAAGCAGGACGCACCCTTGGATTTCTCCGCCGAAACCTCAAGATAGCCTCCATTAGGCTCAGAGAGAAAGCCTACCTGGTATTTGTGCGGCCACTCCTTGAGTATGCCAGCTCAGTCTGGGACCCCTACCTTGAGAGCGACATAAACCAGATAGAAGCCATCCAAAGGAGAGCGGCAAGGTTCGTCACCAACCGATATCACAGGACAGCCAGTGTGACACAGATGTTGGAAAGGCTGGGATGGCCGACCCTGCAGCAACGGAGACAGGCAGTACGACTCGCATGCTGTATAAAATACACCACGACCTGGCTCGAGTAGACAAAACCAAGATGAAACCTGTCCCTGAGCGCGGTCGCAGAGGCCACAACCGGCAGTTCCGGCGCATCACCTTCCAGGGTGCCAACAGATACAGACACTTCTCGTTCCTGCCAGTACCATCAGGGAATGGGACCAGCTCCCACAGTCCATCGTGGATGCAGAGACTGTAGCCACATTCAGGATCAGAGTAAACCACCACCTGAAGGACACTGCGCTGGACGCGCTCGCAAGGGGCCTCCAGCAGACATGACAATGATCTATAGGCAGATGGAGGGAGGGGAGGGAAGGGAAGGGCGGAGATGGTGACACTGAAATCAATAAGCTCGGCCTGGCTAACTGGGTTACTCTGGGGATTGGCTCTGGGGGGCCCAGGGGAGATGAAATGGCGGAGTAAAAATGTAGACATCAACCAAAACTAAGTTAAGAAGAGAGAGAAAAAATAGTGGATCATGTGTGTGAGGGGACTGCTTTTGGACCAAATGATGTGTCTTGGTGGCAGCAAGACTGGCTATGTGTGTGGATGGGTCTTGTGAGAGGAGAATCGAGACTGTCTGGTGTGCCCTGGTGGCAGCAGGCTGCAATGTTTTTTTTTTTTTTTTTTTTTTTTAAGCGCTGATCGGTAGACCCCCCTTTCAAAAGCGGCAGGAGAATCAGTGTGTTGATTGTGGTCGCTCTACGGAAGAAGAAGAACGATGGAGGTAACATCGTCAGTAAGCCAAGTGAAGCAGTTCACAGCCAGTGTGCCTGCTCCAGCCAAACTAGACACTAGATCTACTATCATCTAGCGATTTGGGAAGCAACTGGAAAAGATTCCGAAGGCAATGGGAAAATTATGCAATTGCAACCAGGCTGAACAAAGAAGACCCTGAATTTCAGAGAGCAGTCTTCCTAGCAACAATTGGAGAAGATGCTTTTGACATTTTTGAAGGGTTTAGATTTGAAAATGAAGATGATGACAAAAACGTGAACAAGATTATAGAGAAGTTCCAAGAGTTCTGTGTTGGTGAAACGCAAGAAGGGTATGAAGCTTACAAATTTCATTGCAGACGACAAGAAGTCTCAGAATCTATTGAAGCTTTTGTTTCTGTTCTTCGCCAGTTAGCAAAGAACTGCAACTTTGGCCAACAAGAGGACAGAATGATTCGAAATCAAGTTGTTGTAGGCGTAAGAGATCACAGTCTCCGTGAGAAAATGTTGGAAGTCAGGAAGCTTGATTTAGCTAAATGTCTGTGTTTAGGGAGAGCCCATGAGACCTCCAAGCAACAAGCACACGCAATGACAAGCCAAGAAGAGGACAGTCTCCATGTCAACAGAATCCCAGCAATGAAAAGAAGAAACCAACCTGCAAAGTTTCACTCCCAAGGAAACAAGAAATGTCCACGTTGCGGAAAGAGTCCATGGCATGGAAGAAAAGACTGCCCAGCAAAAGATGCTGAGTGCCGAAACTGCTCTGCAAAGGGACACTATGCTGTCATGTGTAGAAGCAAGAAGAAAGTCCACAACATAGATGAAGGTGAAGAAGAAACAACCTTAGGCTCCATTGTGGAATGCAAAGACAAAGACGGTGTCAACTCAGTGAAAGAAGATCTGTGGCATGCTACATTGCAAATCAATGGAAAATCAGTCAAATTTCGTGTCAATACAGGTGCTGATGTCTCAGTTGTTCCAAGATGACTTTTCAGAAAGAACTCTCCTTTAATTGAGAAAACCAACAAGAAACTGTTAGGTCCAGGGAAGACAGAAATCAAGGTTGTAGGAAAATACACTGCCACTCTCAAGACTGAGAAGACAGAGACTGAGCAAGATCTCTACATAGTGGAAAATCTGCAAGAGCCACTACTTGGAAGGCCTGCCATAGAAGCGCTTCATCTTATTGAAAGGGTGAACTCTGCACAGCAAAAAGAGAGTCCACAATCCAAGTTCCCCAAACTCTTCACTGGTCTGGGAAAGATGAAGACTGTCTACAAAATCGGACTGAGAGAAGACGCGCAACCATTCTCCATAGCAGCGCCTAGACGTCTGCCGCTCCCCATGAAGACAAAAGTAAAGGAAGAACTGGCTCGACTGGAAAAAGAAGACATCACCAGACCTGTCACCACTCCGACTGATTGGTGTGCACTGATAGTGGTTGTACCGAAATCAAATGGGAAAGTGAGGCTGTGCATCGATTTCACAAAGCTCAATGAAAGAGTGCGTCGAGAGAACTTTCCACTTCCCACAAGTGATCAGTTACTAGCCCAGTTGGATGGTGCCAAGGTGTTCACAAAACTGGATTGTAACAGTGGTTTCCATCAAATACCCCTTCATTCAGACAGCCAGGAGCTGACAACATTCATAACTCCGTTCGGGCGATATTGCTACAAGCGTCTGCTGTTTGGTATCAGCTCAGGACCAGAGGTTTTCCACCGAGAGATGACACGCATCCTCGAAGAAATACCTGGAGTCATCTGTGACATCGATGATGTTCTGGTTTTTGGAAGAAACCAGAAGGAACACGATGAGAGACTAAAAAGAGTGTTGCAGAAGATGGAAGCAGAAAATATCACACTGAACGAGAAATGTGTCTTTTCAACGGACACAGTGACATTTCTGGGTCACATCATCACATCTGAAGGCATCAAAGTGGACCCAAGAAAGGTGGAAGCGATCAGCAATTTTCCAAAGCCGCAAAACATTCCAGAGTTGAGAAGATATCTCGGAATGGTGAACCATGTGGGAAAATTCATTCCAAATCTTGCGGACAGTCAAAGCCCCTGCGAGATCTACTCAAGGAAGAAAATGAATAGACTTGGGGTCACCGACAGGAAGAAGCTTTCCAGAAACTCAAGGCACAGCTGAGTTCAGCTCCAGTTTTGGCTCACTACAACCCTGCAAAAGAGACCAAGATATCTGCAGATGCTTCATTCTATGGGCTAGGTGGAGTCTTACTTCAAAAGGAAGGACAAAATTGGAGGCCTGTGTTCTACGCGTCACGATCACTGATGTCAACCGAGCAGAGATATGCTCAGGTAGAAAAAGAAGCCTTGGCATCAACTTGGTGTTGCGAGAAGTTTGCGGATTTCTTGATTGGACTGAAAAAGTTCACTATAGAAACCGACCACAAACCTCTGCTATCCTTATGAAGAAGAATTTGGATGAATTGACACCAAGGATCCAACGCTTCAGGATGAGACTGCTACGCTTCTCCTATGATGTTGAATACACACCAGGAAAGACACTTGTGATCGCTGACACACTGTCACGCGCCCCTGGAAGTGTTCCAGCTCAACAAGATCATGAGATGGAAGATGAGACGAATCAGTTCATCAACTGTCTAGTTGAGAGTCTTCCTGTCAGTGACAAACTCAGAGAGAAGATCTGCATCAAACAACTGAAAGACAAAGTCTGCAGTCAAGTCTCAAATTTCTGCAAGACTGACACATGGCCCGAAACAGCACGACGAGATCCTCACTTGAAAAAGTACTGGTTTGTCCGTCAAGATCTCTCAGTGCAGGAGGGATTGCTGCTGTTTCAGAGCCGCATTGTCGTTCCAACAGATCTGCAAGAGGAAGTTCTGCAAAATATTCACGAAGGGCATCAACTGATCAAGGTATAGTGAAATGTAGGGCACTGGCTAGACAATGTGTTTGGTGGCCAGGCCTCTCAAAACAAATTGAAGAGAAAATCTCCAGCTGCAGTATCTGTGAAAAGGAACGAATTCATCACCCCGAACCACTCAAACCAACGAAAACCCCTGACTATCCTTGGCAACGTGTGGGAATAGATCTGTTTGAGTACAAAGGTTGAAAATATCTGCTGATAGTCGACTATTTTCCAAGATGGATAGAAATATCTCACCTGCCAACAACCACATCAGTCTCAGTGATTTCACACTGCAAATCCATTTTTGGAAGACAAGGCATTCCAGAAACTGTTGTCTCAGACAATGGACCTCAGTTCAGTTCCAGAGACTTTGCCAAATTTGCAGAAAAGTATGGCTTCACCCATCTGACAAGCAGCCCTCTTCATCCTCAAGGAAATGGCGAGGCAGAGAGAGCAGTACAAACTGTGAAGAACTTGTTGAAGAAAGCTGAAGATCCAAACATCGCTCTTCTGAACTACAGAGCTACACCTCTACGACATGGACTGAGTCCAGCTGAACTCATGATGGGAAGAAAGCTGAGAACGAAAATCCCCTGCATGCCAAGTCATCATCTTCCAGTCAACAGAAACTTTCAAAAGTTCCAGGAAATTGATGCCCGCATCAAACAGAAACAGAAAAAGAACTCTGACCATCGACACAGAACAAAGTCACTGAAACCCCTGGAGAAAGAAGAGAAGGTGTGGATGAAAACTCCTAGAGATGAAGAAGCAATCGTAGTCAACAAACCGACATCATCCTCGTACACTCTGAAAACCCGTACCGGTCATCAAAGGAGGAACAGATGGCACTTACGAAGACGATACAAGGCATACAAAGAATCAGAAGAAGCTGTTACTACGTCAACAGTTCCAGAAGAACCTGAACCAGAACCACAACCAGAATCAGAACCTGAACCAGAACCTGGGCCACTACTGACAACAAATCCACGAGGTTGTGAAATGAGAGAACAAACTGAACTGGCCACTCGTACGAAATCAGGAAGACGTGTGAAACCTCGAGATATTCTAGATCTCTGACAGTGCATGATACAGTGAACATTAGTGAAACTTCAGATTTTGAGTGCACACTGGTTATGATATTAGTTTCAGTTTATATGTTGGTGGTGAACAAAGTTGATGTTGAATTCATTAGTTTACTGTTCAGATGTAGATACACTGATCGAACAGGACTTGTAGACCTAAATCTAGTTTTTCTTACAAACTTGAAAAGGAGGGATGTAGAATAATGGTTCACATTATTAGTCAATCAGCAAATAAATGTCTGTACTCAGCCCGGGATAGTGATCGACTCCTAGGCAACCTAACGACGGATGCCAAGACAACAACATAATACGACAATAATGAGTGGTCTGTGACAACCATTGTCTCAGTCTAATAAGAAAAAACAAAACAAAACAAAACAAAACATGCAACCCCATTCAACCTCTACAAATATTGGAACTATTTCATTACTGGAGTTTAGTCAGAAAAGATTCTCGCGCATGGATAATTCCATATATGCTCTACCCTGACAGTCTACCAGTTATATCTTACAGACTCCTTCAGCCTGGTCAAAATCTATTAGCACGTATTCAAGTTTCATATATATACATTACACACACACACACACACACAC
>CM060309.1:99903461-99930961 GCA_030674185.1 Monoplex corrugatus | reverse complement strand
TCACCTGTCTTCTCTACACCATCTCTAACTATATCAATGCATTTGCACACATAATCTAAGGATATTCCCATGACGTTGACCACTCCATCCAGTTTATCACCAGGGGATTTTAAAAAAATAAACATGAATACAAATACAAACATAACTATGGACGCTAGAACATTTATAAAAACAGGCCTAAATTACCTGAAAACTGTTTCTGTACCTGACATTTCCCTGAAGCCCAAAACGCACTTACTGTTATCTTTTTGTTTAAAGCCTGGCCGACTGTGCACAGCCATACCAAGGCTATAACCGTTTCAAAACACACAATACTTCAACAGGTTTAAAAAGAAGGAAAAGAAAATTAAGTACACATATCGATGCATTCACGCACATGATCTAAAGAGATGCCCCTGGTTTGACCACTCCGTCCAATGTTATCTCATAGGGGATTTAAAAAAACATACTCAAATACAAATTTAAACATAACTAAAGACACTAAAATTATATATAAAAACAGACCTAACTTACCTAAAATTGCTTTTGCATATTTCATTTCTCTAGAGCCAAAAATAAACATAATACGCGCACCCAATTATCGATCCTAAGAGCAAGTACGCAAGACTTTATCAAACGCATACAGGTGAATGGACCAGCAAGGTAGAAAATGGTAGGAAGAAATGACAACAAGCAAAGGAACAAGGCAGAAACAACGTGACAAAAGAGGAAATTTCTAGCACAGAATTTCCAGGAGGTGGGAATACTATTTACAATGGAAGACCCCTGGCATTCCCCATTCCCACTGGAGAAAACATAAATGTTCCCCTCTAACAAAACCATTCAACATCAGCTGACAAGCTATAATTAATATGAAATGTGAACGACTGTCCCATCACCCTGAAGTCATACAAGGAAGTGAAACAACTTGACTCATGGACAGCAGTATAACTATAAGGTGCTCCTTTATCATTTGCTGTGTTATCTTCCCCCACCCCGAGCATGGTCATGGTGGCCTTCAGCTGGGTGCTATGTAGGCCACAGATTTTCTGGTGCCAGATTCAAACCCAAGAAATGATTGGTTGGTCAGGGCTTTCTTAACAAGGCCTCAAGAACTGCATAAGTTTTAAATTATAATAATTAATAATAATAATTACTATATTTATATTGCGCAAAATCTTGATAAAATCAAATCGAAGCGCTGAAACAGACACACACACACGCACGCACACACACACAACGCACGCACGTACACACACACACACACACACGCGCGCGCGCGCGCGCATGCACACACACACATGCACACGGCTATAAATGGGGAGAAAGAATAAAAGCAATGGAAAATTATAGAGAGCGTATTTTACCATTTACATCAAATGTACACTATGAATGAATGGTCAGTAAGACCTTTCTCTACATTAACAAAGCCACATGAATAGTTTTGTATTTAAAAAAAAAATTACAGTTTACATTAAATGTATACTATTATTATATACTATAAACAGTCACTGAGTCAGTCAGATGTTTTATGTTAATGTTTCATGAACTGCATATTGTATAGTTTACATTAAACGTACACCAACATAATCACACATTTTCTGAAACCAGATTCAAACTATCAGTCAATCACTGGCCGAATGTTTCCACGAAAGTATAATCATGAACATCTCCGGGCTGCAGTGAATCAGGGCGGGGCTCATAAGTTGTGGGGAATGTCGTGGAACAAATACTGACAGGCTATCCTAGATCTATCGTAGACTAGATCAGTGTATCACACCCGATTTAGTTTACAAAGTAAACTACTTGGGTCGAGTTCTAAACTGCACTTTCCCACAGGCATAGGGTCGCTGTAAATCAATATTAAAGAGCAACTAGAGTGTAATAAACTTACCCAATCGGCCAATGCAATGGAGAAGCAGACGACATGTGAAGACGGAGAAAGCTACAGCCAATCAAGTGAAAGCTACAGCCAATCAAAGTGAAGATAACAACTGAGTAGGATTTTTTCGCGAGAATGTCATGGACTAATTACTTGCTAAGTAGGCTACTTGCCAGCACTTCTTCTTCTCTTCTTGAAACATCCACCATCATCATTTTGATTGTTCTGATGCGTATAGAAACTGGGGATTTCCGCTGGCTAGGACGCTGGTATGTAGAACTGGCTTTGGGGGTGGGGTGGTGGTGGTAGAGGATGGGGGAAGGGGGGCTGGCTGGTCAGATTCGGGACTTGAAACACTCCACCGAGGCTGAAGAGATAACCTCGGGGGGTAGACTGTTCCAGTCCCTGACAGTCCTCGGGGAAAAATGAATATTTCCTGTAGTTCGTTTTACAGGCAGGGAGGAGATACGTCTCCCTGTGTGACTGTAGCAACACGCCATTCTTACTTCCATCGTTCCGTTCCTGGCAAATTTCTGACTAAAAACGATATAAACATTGTTTTGTCGGTGTAATTAGCGTTGTGGCATACAGTTGAGGACAGCCTGCGAATTTAGATCTAGGCTAAGCCCGATCGACTCCTGAGTCTAGTTGTGGCGACCGTCAGCACTATGCACACACGACTACATCTCAAACCGAACCGGCCATTGATTGGTTGATATTTTGGTTGCTGCAGCAGACATCTTGCTTATGCATATGTATAAACCATGACCTGAGAGAACTTTACTATCACCACGTGCGTGGCATCATATCTCGAATGTATACACACATATTCTGTTATATCTCGTGGTTAGTCTGGAAGCGCATGTTCCCCGCGTAATTGCATCCAGTTGTTCCGACGACTAGATCTGTCCCACATTTTTACGCACTGTGTCCTCAGCAATTTTGTCCAGAGTGACGGCAAAGAAGTGTTCAACACGCCTCTTACGTCATGCGACTATTCCTTCAGGTCATGGTTGATACATATGCATAAGCAAGATGTCTGCCGTATGACCCAAAAATATCAACCAACCACTGGCCGGTTCGGTTTGAGATGTAGTCGCATGTGCACTATGTATATGATATCCCTCTGCTCCGAATCAAAAAAAAAAAAAAAAAGGAAAGAAAAGAAAAAGCCAGGCCATTCTAATTTTTGTGTTCCAACTTGACATTTTTCATCTATTACTTTTCTTTATCTTCTTATACATTTTTTTTGGGGGGGGGGGGAGAGGGAGTTTAAGGGACATTAACCAATCACAGCCTGGAGGATGAGAAGCCGCACGCACAGTCGCTAATTGGGAGTACGTACAGACGTACGGAAAGGTGAGTATACATGTACATCTACTCCAAACGAAAATTTTGGATGAATTAATTTTATAACATGTTTGTTTTATGTAATTCAGTCTTTTGCCGACCATGGGACGGGATTTTGTCAATACCATTCAGTCGGTTTGCAAGACTAGGCCGTGCCCACAACACCAAATTCAAATTATGGGTTCGATCCCTACTGCATCATGATCATACATCGAACTGTTCATGGACTGATGGCGGGGTTCAGTCCCAACCTACAACATAACTGGCCCGTTTGCCATTTGTATGCTCCTGTCATTCCGGTGGCGTCATCTTTTAGCATCTCAGGCGTAAGTCATCCCCATCACCCCTTTCCCATTTCAAGGATTTTGCACAGGCTCAAAGGCAGTCTGCCAGATAGGCATAATTAAATTTAAGGGTTTCTCTGGATATCGGATGAACGCACATGGAACTTTCTTGGTGCAATGAATCCCTAGTTAAACCGTCAGTTCCAAACATCCCGAAAACAAGCTTCGCTTCTCGAATGGGCATATTCAGATATTGGATGATATTCCGGTCCCACCACCGGATTCTCACCTCCCTTAGGCCTGCTGAGAACAGTTGTAGAATAGAAACACTGAAATTTAAAAAAATCAAAAATCGACATACGGCAGCTGACGGTCCAACGTTATATTAAATCTTTGTTGATTGTTTTATTTAGATTTACGCGGATACGCAATCCCAGTTGAATTGGCAGCAGATGGAATTTTTGATGAGCACGTTTCATTTTACGTTTATGACGAAAACGTTATCATGACGGGCACAGGTGTGTGTTCGCGTTTCTTCACCAACATCGTAGGCTCTTTTCCTTGTGCAATTCAGGTTGCTCTCAACGGGAAGGGCGTCTCGCCATAGTACAGCGCTATCTTACTTTTCTGCGTGCGTTCTTTCTGCTAAGGACTATGTTAACGACTGCTGTATGTTTGTTTCTCACTTTTTCTCCTCCTTAGCAGGGTATTGTCAGCTATGCAGAATGCTTAAAATATAAGTTGTAAATGAATGAATGAGTAAATAAATAAATAAATAAATAATTGAATAAATATATAAGTAAACAAACAAATAGATAAATCATTTGCGCAGGATCAAGAAATCTGCCACATAATTGTTGGTGTATGGGCCAACTTAACTGTTCAAGTTTTCTGATACTCTTATGGATTTTTTTTCATCTATTTTGCTCTTTAAAAAGAAGAGGAAAGAAACAAACAAACAAAAACAAGCCAAAACAAAAAAAGAAGCCAAACAAACCCGTCCATTTTGATGAAGAAACGAAGCCACACGCATAAACAAACAAACACAGACACACACACAGACACACACACACACACACACACACACACACACACACACACACACACACACACACACACACACACACAGTGCATAAGAATTAACACAAGCTCAGGGAGTCTGCCAGATAACAGATGGCGGGCAGATTGGGTGGAGCGCTTAAGGACTTGCCTGAACACGATGAATCCTGTAATGTCTGTCTTTCGCTCCATCCACTTAATCGTTTGCCGATACTAACAAAGTGGATGTCCACACCAGTCTGTGACATACACGGGATGAAAAGGCTTTCAGCTGAGGCACGTTTTGCAATGTTCACAAGAGTCAGTTATTGTGCAGAGCATGTGAGGAGTGGACATCACGCCAGCACGCACGATGTGGACGTTGTGTGTGAAAAAATTGTGGACAGGCAAAACACCACATTAACAGTAGAAGTGTTGGTCCCAGTGATAATAAAGAATTTGACTGAGTCAGCTCAAGATGAGGTATGTACAAATACAACCCTTGCCCCCCCCCCCCCCCCCTTACCCCCGTCCGTCTCCTGATTCCAGTCTGTCTTTATGTCTAAGATTGTAGTTTTTCTCTCACAGAACATGGACTGTCTGTGATCTAAACTCGATGACCCGACTTCCTTTCGCAAATGTCCAGTTGTTGAGAGACTACTTTTGGCTTTATTCGTTGTTGTATCCGAATCTCCGAAGTGGGGATGCCGGGTGCTCTTTCAGTACAAAAGAAAATTTGAATAGGATCATTGCACTCAGGGAGGTTACCTTTGTGTCCACCTTTCTTTTTGTCCCATTTTCTAAGCCACCTGAATGGCCACAGAAGCTGGCACAGTTTTTACAATGCGATGATGATGATGTCGATGAGGATGATAACCATGATGCTGTTGAGTTCCATCTAGGATTGAGACTGCATGACAGGGCTGTACTCTACGCTCACTATCATAATATAGCCTGGTGTCAATCAGGACCGAGAGATACAGACACCTGCGGTGCTGGTCAGAAGATTTGAGCAACATCCACAGTGACACATCCTGAAGTGGATGAGACTCGACTGTGTGGTTCCAGTCTTCCCAATGAGCTCATAGCACGCCCAACTCTGGGTAGGAGCCGGTTAGAGCCGAGAAATCCCACAATGATTTTTGAAGGGACTGATGGGGATTCGAACCCACAACCTTACCGTCAGTAGTCCGTTGCGCTGACCACTACACCACGACGACTGGTCTCTTTCAGTATAAATAGTATCCCTGCCTTCTGTAAATTCTGTGCTAGAAATGTCCTCTTGTCTGTCACTGATGCGTTACGTGCATGCCATTCACTACGATTATGATGACATGTTATTGTTTCATATTGATGAAAATGTGTTGGTTTCTTGGCAAATGTTATCAAGATTTGAACACACATTCCCCTCGTCGGTCACTTCTTTTCATGAGTTCAGTAGTTTGGATAATGGCGTCAGCGTTTTACTTTTAGAATGTTTGATATCCCGAGTTTTGGTCCCAGCCCACAACATTCAAAACTACACTGTTGTCTGCCTGTCATAATGTTTCAATCAGTCTGATGGTGTCAGCTTAGTGTTTCATAGGTCCTCTCTCGCTACTAACCCGTTTCAAACCTTGCCATTGCATAGCGTTTTGCGCAGACTCAGGGAACCAGCCAGGTGAGTGCTGGCAGATTTGGGTTGTAACGCATATGGACTTGTCCGAGTGCGATTAAACTGTCCTGAACAAAGTCCAAAGTCATTTCAAGATGTAGACACCCGTTGAGTTGTATGTAACACAAAGGACGGAGTCCAGACATCTTGCCTGTGGAATGTAGTATCAGGAATGCTTACTGAAGGAGAACAGTGGCAGAATGGTTCAGACTTTCGCCTGCCAATAACAAAACTCGAGGTTCCAGGGTTCGCTCCCCGTAGAGGCCTGACTTTTCTCCTCAGTTTGACCAGAAAATGGAACTGAATGTCTAGTCCTTTGGAAGGAGACGAAAATTGGTCTGACCCCGAGTGCCTTCTGGTCTGCACACGCTAAAGATCCCATGACGGTTAAAAATCGTGAAGAGCAGGGCATTCGTCCGGCTGCCCTAGTATAAAACATTGGAGAGACAGTTTGATTTCCCAGGTCCCTCTCCTTGAAGGCCAATTTTCTTTATGGTCTTTTCTAAAGTCTTGGTAAGAAAACTGGGTGGCGCTGCTCTGTGGCGATGCGCTGTCAAAGAGAAGAGCAGCCCGAGTTTCACATGATAAAACCATTTTGTGACGAAAGAAATGAATATGAATATGATACGAACAAAGAGCTGCGGATGATATTATTTACTCAAAGCAATCAATCTGGAAGAATGATTAGAAAGATTGAAACAAGAAAAATCAAAGAAATATCGAAATGATGCTTTCAGTCTTATTGATGAAGGCTGAAGGCAGAGGTACCGGGCCAGCGTGCGCCTTCTAACAAACCACGGTACCATGCACTTATCGCATAATGGCTACACACTCATCGAGTTCAGACGAGACATCACCCGGACTCAGCTGATTGTGTAGCAGCGTACGCCAAGAAGAAGAAAGAAGAAGTCTTATTGATACAGATGTGAGCGATATTTTGAACACTTTCAAAGAATGTCGAAGTTAAAGTGTAGCACTAATCGAGAAAACGTTTGTTAGGGGTGGTGGTGGGTGTCGTTTATTTATTTGTTTATTTATTCAGTTTTCTCGTTTGTTTGCTGGTCATTTGCTTGAACACCCCTGTGAGGAATCCGGCGGCTCTTTCAGTATAAATAGTATCCCCACCTTCTGGAAGTTTCTCTGCTAGAAATTTCCTCTTTACTGTCGCTCTCTTTGTTTCTTTCTTCCTCCTTTGCTTTCTGTCATTTCTTCCTATCACTTTCTGTATTGCTGATCCATTCACCTGTATGTGTTCGATAAAGTCTTACGTACTTTCTCACATATTAAGTGCATTTTGGCTTTAGGGAAGTGAGATATGCGGAAGCAATTTTAGGTAATTTAGACTCGTTTTTGTGTGTTTTAGTGTCGTTACTTATGTTTAAATTTGTATTCAGGTGGGTTTTGTTTAAAATCCCGTGTGATAAATTGAAGGGAGTGGTCAGCTCCAGGGGCATTTCTTTAGATTATGTGCGCGAATGCATTGACATGTGTATTTAATTTTGTTTTCCATTTTTTTCATGTCGAAGTATTGTGTGTTTTGAAACGGTTACAGCCCTGATATGGCTCTACGCAGTCGGCTGGGCTTTAAGCATCAATAACAATACCAGTTTGCTTGAACGTTGGCAGTAAGATTGATTCAGACGTGTAGTCAGATCAGTCGCTCAGATCAGCGTACTCAGCACTATTTCTATTTGTTGACGTAAACTGGCAGCCTGACCAAAAGAAGTATAACATCTCGTGTCACTCATCCCCTCTCGACCCCCACGCCCGCATAACCCCACACATACCGCACCAGCCCCATATACACTAAATTGTTCAGGTAATACTTGTCGACATTGACAAGCTTATTGTTCAGGTAATACTTGTCGACATTGACAAGCTTATTGTTCAGGTAATACTTTTCGACATTGACAAGCTTATTGTTCAGGTAATACTTGTCGACATTGACAAGCTTATTGTTCAGGTAATACTTGTCGACATTGACAAGCTTATTGTTCAGGTAATACTTGTCGACATTGACAAGCTTATTGTTCAGGTAATACTTGTCGACATTGACAAGCTTATTGTTCAGGTAATACTTGTCGACATTGACAAGCTTATTGTTCAGGTAATACTTTTCGACATTGACAAGCTTATTGTTCAGGTAATACTTGTCGACATTGACAAGCTTATTGTTCAGGTAATACTTGTCGACATTGACAAGCTTATTGTTCAGGTAATACTTGTCGACATTGACAAGCTTATTGTTCAGGTAATACTTGTCGATATTGTCAAGCTTATTGTTCAGGTAATACTTGTCGATATTGACAAGCTTATTGTTCAGGTAATACTTGTCGATATTGACAAGCTTATTGTTCAGGTAATACTTGTCGACATTGACAAGCTTATTGTTCAGGTAATACTTGTCGATATTGACAAGCTTATTGTTCAGGTAATACTTGTCGACATTGACAAGCTTATTGTTCAGGTAATACTTGTCGACATTGACAAGCTTATTGTTCAGGTAATACTTGTCGACATTGACAAGCTTATTGTTCAGGTAATACTTGTCGATATTGTCAAGCTTATTGTTCAGGTAATACTTGTCGATATTGACAAGCTTATTGTTCAGGTAATACTTGTCGATATTGACAAGCTTATTGTTCAGGTAATACTTGTCGACATTGACAAGCTTATTGTTCAGGTAATACTTGTCGATATTGACAAGCTTATTGTTCAGGTAATACTTGTCGATATTGACAAGCTTATTGTTCAGGTAATACTTGTCGACATTGACAAGCTTATTGTTCAGGTAATACTTGTCGACATTGACAAGCTTATTGTTCAGGTAATACTTGTCGATATTGACAAGCTTATTGTTCAGGTAATACTTGTCGACATTGACAAGCTTATTGTTCAGGTAATACTTGTCGACATTGACAAGCTTATTGTTCAGGTAATACTTGTCGATATTGACAAGCTTATTGTTCAGGTAATACTTGTCGATATTGACAAGCTAAGCGGGCGGTAAGACCCCTTCTATTCCCCCACCACGTTATGTGATTAGACGTGAAAAACGAGTGCCAGAAAGTCGACTATATGTAGCTCCACTGTGGAAACTCCTCTTCGTCTTCTTTGCCTTCGTCTTCGTCTTCGTCTTCGTCTTCTTCTTCTTCTTCTTCTTCTTCTTCTTCTTCTTCTTCTTCTTCTTCTTCTTCTTCTTCTTCTTCTTCTTCTTCTTCTCTCTCTCTCTCTCTCTCTCTCTCACTCTCTCTCGCTCTCTGTCTCTGTCTGTCTCTGTCTGTCTGTCTGTCTCTCTCTCTCCCCCTTCTTCTTCTTTTCTTTTTCTTAGAAACCACATCTCGGCTGCCTCAATCTCAATACTGTTGTACGGACGCGAGGCGTGGACAGTCAACAAACATAACTTTACAACACGAAAAAAAGATAATGGATGGGGATCCTTTCCGTGATATTGAGGGTGGTGGTTTCTGTTTATGATGGTCTCCTTCCTTCTGTGATGGAGATGGGGGTGTTGCTGTTGTCGTCTGCTTCCTGCCTTCAGTCAGTCAGCGCCAGAGATTCATCCTGTTCGTTTTCCCTGATGCCGCGTAGAGCAGGAAGATAATCTTCACGGTACAGGGTAGGTTGCTTGTGGTGCCTCCTCCGCCTTAGACCTACGCTGGCCAGAGCCATGTGCTCCAGCGGTGGGCTTACCCAACCCAGAACAGGTCAAAAGGTAGAGGTCAGAGGCGATAGTTATCCACCCACTAAAGACCGAAGACTGCAAACTATGCAGCAGGACATGGTGCGTTTTCAGTGTGGGCCACAGTACATCAGGGCCTACAGTCATCAGATTTAACCCTTTCATTCCCGCACCCTATCTACCAACTGCAAAAACTTCACCCTTTGACTCGCTTACCCTACCCACCAGGGTGAGGGAGTCAAAGGGTTAAGTTTTTGCTTGGCTAACATGGTTGACAAGGCAGGATGTTAAGGGAGTCAAAGGGTTAAGTTTTTGCTTGATTAACATGGTTGACAAGGCAGGATGTTAAGGGAGTCAAAGGGTTAAGTTTTTGCTTGGCTAGCATGGTTGACAAGGCAGGATGTTAAGGGAGTCAAAGGGTTAAGTTTTCGCTCGGCTAACATGGTTGACAAGGCAGGATGTTAAGGGAGTCAAAGGGTTAAGTTTTTGCTTGGCTAACATGGTTGACAAGGCAGGATGTTAAGGGAGTCAAAGGGTTAAGTTTTTGCTTGGCTAACATAGTTGACAAGGCAGGATGTTAAGGGAGTCAAAGGGTTAAGTTTTTGCTTGGCTAACATAGTTGACAAGGCAGGATGTTAAGGGAGTCAAAGGGTTAAGTTTTTGCTTGGCTAACATAGTTGACAAGGCAGGATGTTAAGGGAGTCAAAGGGTTAAGTTTTTGCTTGGCTAGCATGGTTGACAAGGCAGGATGTTAAGGGAGTCAAAGGGTTAAGTTTTTGCTTGGCTAACATAGTTGACAAGGCAGGATGTTAAGGGAGTCAAAGGGTTAAGTTTTTGCTTGGCTAGCATGGTTGACAAGGCAGGATGTTAAGGGAGTCAAAGGGTTAAGTTTTTGCTTGGCTAACATAGTTGACAAGGCAGGATGTTAAGGGAGTCAAAGGGTTAAGTTTTTGCTTGGCTAACATAGTTGACAAGGCAGGATGTTAAGGGAGTCAAAGGGTTAAGTTTTTGCTTGGCTAGCATAGTTGACAAGGCAGGATGTTAAGGGAGTCAAAGGGTTAAGTTTTTGCTTGGCTAGCATGGTTGACAAGGCAGGATGTTAAGGGAGTCAAAGGGTTAAGTTTTTGCTTGGCTAGCATAGTTGACAAGGCAGGATGTTAAGGGAGTCAAAGGGTTAAGTTTTTGCTTGGCTAGCATGGTTGACAAGGCAGGATGTTAAGGGAGTCAAAGGGTTAAGTTTTTGCTTGGCTAACATAGTTGACAAGGCAGGATGTTAAGGGAGTCAAAGGGTTAAGTTTTTGCTTGGCTAACATAGTTGACAAGGCAGGATGTTAAGGGAGTCAAAGGGTTAAGTTTTTGCTTGGCTAACATAGTTGACAAGGCAGGATGTTAAGGGAGTCAAAGGGTTAAGTTTTTGCTTGGCTAACATAGTTGACAAGGCAGGATGTTAAGGGAGTCAAAGGGTTAAGTTTTTGCTTGGCTAACATGGTTGACAAGGCAGGATGTTAAGGGAGTCAAAGGGTTAAGTTTTTGCTTGGCTAACATAGTTGACAAGGCAGGATGTTAAGGGAGTCAAAGGGTTAAGTTTTTGCTTGGCTAACATGGTTGACAAGGCAGGATGTTAAGGGAGTCAAAGGGTTAAGTTTTTGCTTGGCTAACATGGTTGACAAGGCAGGATGTTAAGGGAGTCAAAGGGTTAAGTTTTTGCTTGGCTAACATGGTTGACAAGGCAGGATGTTAAGGGAGTCAAAGGGTTAAGTTTTTGCTTGGCTAACATGGTTGACAAGGCAGGATGTTAAGGGAGTCAAAGGGTTAAGTTTTTGCTTGGCTAACATGGTTGACAAGGCAGGATGTTAAGGGAGTCAAAGGGTTAAGTTTTTGCTTGGCTAACATGGTTGACAAGGCAGGATGTTAAGGGAGTCAAAGGGTTAAGTTTTTGCTTGGCTAACATGGTTGACAAGGCAGGATGTTAAGGGAGTCAAAGGGTTAAGTTTTTGCTTGTGCTAAATCATAAGTTGACAAGGCAGGATGTTAAGGGAGTCAAAGGGTTAAGTTTTTGCTTGGCTAACATAGTTGACAAGGCAGGATGTTAAGGGAGTCAAAGGGTTAAGTTTTTGCTTGGCTAACATAGTTGACAAGGCAGGATGTTAAGGGAGTCAAAGGGTTAAGTTTTTGCTTGGCTAACATAGTTGACAAGGCAGGATGTTAAGGGAGTCAAAGGGTTAAGTTTTTGCTTGGCTAACATAGTTGACAAGGCAGGATGTTAAGGGAGTCAAAGGGTTAAGTTTTTGCTTGGCTAACATAGTTGACAAGGCAGGATGTTAAGGGAGTCAAAGGAATAAGAGGGAAGCGGGGAGAATTTTTATAATATAATGAAAGGACATAAACTCTTGAGAATTATCTCCCATGTTGTATCGAACTTCTCAAATCTAACACAGTTTGCGCTACCCATAGAAGCAGATACAAAGTACAAAAACAGTAAGGTCAGAACACTCCTCAAAGGGTTAAGTTTTAGCTGATGGATAAGAGTGAGGGAGTCAAAGGGTTAAGTATTGCTTTGCTAGCATGGCAGTACAGGATGCTGGTGGACAGCGTGCGGGAGTCGAAGTGATAATATGTCCTTTACAGACAATATCACTTGATCTCTGTTGCACGAAGATACATGAAACACCGGTTCCCGTCTGCGTTTTCTTTGGTATACAAAGTTCTCATTAGTACGCTCTACCGTTATAATTAGCCGTAAAATACTCGGTTCACTGCCTCAAAATGTGGAACACTCTCATTGTTAGAAAAGCAAAACCTTCAAGTTTCCACATGTTATCAGATTAGACGTGAAACCGGTTTGTTTTCTGAACGAGAATGTACGTGTAACAACATGGCAAGGTTCTGGCCTTCTAAGGGAAAATTCTCATTATTACACAGACACAGTCCTAGAACGCGCGCGGCGCGCGCGCGACACACACACACACACACACACACACACACACACACACACACACACACACCACACACACACACACACCACCTCCACCATCACCACCAAATAACACAAAACAACACACACATACACACAGCACAACACACACACACACACACACACACACACACACACCACAACCACACCACACCACACCACACCACACCACACACACACACACACACACACACACACACACACACACACACACACACACACACACACACACACACACACACACACACAGGCACACATACGTATACGTATACATACGTGTACACATACACACACATACAAACAGACAAATACACACACACGCATGATTTATCAGGTAATACGGAAACAAGTTTGTTTCCTGCGTGAGAATGTGTGTTTGTGTGTAACACTGTGGCAAAATACACCTGGTTTTAATGGAAAATTCTCATTATTACACAACCTTAGCACACACACACACACACACACACACACACACACACACACACACACACACACACACACACACACACACACACACACACACACACACACACACACACACACACACACACACACAACACACACACAACGCACACGCGTTTATCCGATTAAACTGGAAACAAGTCTGTTTCCTTCAAGATAATGTGAGGGCAACACTATGGCAAGATCAGTGCGTTTTAAGAAGAAAATTCTCATTATGAGCCAACACAGTTTCAGTTTCTCAAGATGGCGTCTCCGCGCTCAGAGTAAAGTCCATATGCGCTGATGCCACAAATGCCACTCGAACTTCACTCTGTGTATTTTCAGCATGGTCAAAGAGAATAGTATCTACCGTAGATAGGCCTACATGTATTAATCTCTTTGGCATGGCGTTCTAATCCACTGAGCTATCGGGGCCAGAAACACAAGCATAATCTTATCCTAGCACATGCACACCATCATTTTCGGATTAGGCCTGAAACGCTTTTTTCCCCTGAAACTTTTTAATGCTTGCTTTTACTCGAAATGGGGCGTGGAATAGTTTGGCTACTGCTGTAGGATATGTATGTAACACTATGGCTAAATTCTTGTGTAATATTGGAAAAAATTGTTACACAGGATTACACAGGAACAATCTTATGGCAACACATACACGCAAATTATTTTCAGATTAGGCCTGAAACACTTTTTTTTCCATCAAACTTTTTAATACTTGCTTTTAGTCGAAATAGGGCGTGGAATAGTTTGGGTACTGCTTGAGGATATGTATGAAACACTATGACAAAATTTTTGCGTTAAAAGGAAACTTTTCATCATTACACAGGCACAGTTCTTTGGCAAACACCACCACACACACACACACACACACACACACACACACACACACACACACACACACACACACACACACACACACACCACACACACACACACACATTGCCAGAATAGGCGTTAATACTTTTTCCCTCCAACTTGTCAATACTTCCTTTTAATGGAAACGAGGCGTGGAATAGTTTGATTACAGCTCGAGGTATGTAGGAAACAGTATGGCAACATTTTTGCGTGAGAAAGGATAGGCATCTTTTTTCCACAAGCACAATTTCATGGCAACACCTACACACAAAACCATTATGGAATTAGACGTGAAACGGTTTTTCACTCCAACTGTTTTTATGCTTGCTTTGAATTGAAATAGGACACGGAACAATTTGTTTTACTGCTCGAGGATATGTATATGACTATGGAAAAAGTGTTATATCATAACAGAAAATATCATTTTTACACAGGCACAATCTTATAACAACTCACATACACAAACAATCATTAGCGCATTAAGCGTAAAGCACTACTCCCCTCAAATTGTTTTTACGGTTGCTTTTGGTGGAAGATGGTCGTGGGATAGAGTTGTTTACTGTGCAAAGATGCGTGGCAGATTTCTTGCGTTTCAAGTGGAAAATTATCAGTACTACACAACTACGATCTGGAGGTTAACACACACACTCATCCGTTATAAAAGGTTACGCGCGAAAGTTTGTTTTCTGGGCCAAAAAATGTGTGTGTTTAACACTATGGCGAAATTCTTCTTTTTAAAGTAGATAAACTTGACATTTTTACGAATAGGTCCAGTGGTTGTGGCCAAGGACAACAGTTATTGGTCAAGGGTGGGTGGGTGGGTGGAGTGTTAATTCTCATTGATCGCAGCCCCCACATCAACGTAACTTCCCTTTAGAGAACTGTCCAGTGTTTCTATAACACATGCATATATGTTACAGAGCTTTGTGAGGTACAGTGTCAAGCTTCTTTCACAAACCAAAGACTGCAGAGAGGAATGAGGTGGTAGAGATCAGCGGGCTGCTTGGTACTTTTTGATACAGTTGTGGACTCAAGGTCTGCTATCTCGGAATTCACTTCCAAACCGCAGCATTTTTGAAATGAAAAAGTGGCCAATTCGCTGCCCATCTTAAGGTTTCCATCATTCTGGTGTGTCAGCTTTTCGTTTCATAAGTTCATCTCTCCCCTCCTTCCCCCCCCCCCCCCCCTCCCTGTTTCAGGACCTTGCCAGGCTCAGGGAATCTGCCAAACAATTGTGGCTTACTTTGGGTGGAGCACATATTGGAATTATCTGAGTGCGACGAGTCCCTCTTGAAAAAAACTCCAAACAATAAGGTGGTGGGGAGTTAATTCTCATTGATGGTAGCCGCCATATCAACCTATTTCCCCATTAGAGAACTGTGAAAGTTCTTCAGTATCACGTGCGTTTGTTAGAGAGCTTTGTGAGGACAAAATGTTCAGCTTGTTCCACAAAGCAAGGGCAGTAGAGGAGAGTTTAGTCCTAGAGACCGCGACCTTCTCTTTTCTCGGAGTGCAGTGCGGTGGGGTGGGGTGGGGGGATATCATTAGAAGGATGGTGTCCATTTTCTGTCTTTCCAGCTTTATCTTCCCAGACTCTAAAGAGGGTCAGGTTCCCATTCACTGCTGGGTGGACTGGAGGCTGCACGCACAATGTTTCTTTTCCGAGTCATTGTCGAACTGGAGGGAACTGTATATGCACGCCAAATGGCCTGTTTTAAGGGGAAGACTGGCAAGCAAACTTTGTCGTCTTCTGCAGTCATTCGCCATCTAGATGGTCAGGCCATATTTGGCCGTGGATGTGACTTCAGCGGGTGAGCGCCACAGTTATGTGGTATAGATGATCGTGTAGACATTTGCAGTATACTGCATGGTACGGTGGTTTGTTGGGAGGCCCCTGCGTGCTCCGTACCATTAGCTTCAACCTTCTAGTTTTTCTACAGGGATTACCCCGCCCTTAGCTCATGACCAGAAGACCCACCCTGTGAGCACAAGGGGCTAGGGCTGTAGGTGACCCTTATCCACTTGATGTGTCCGTCATATGCACGTGCAGGGCAGTGGCCAGTGAGCACAAGGGGCTAGGACTGTAGGTGACCCTTATCCACTTGATGTGTCCGTCATTGCACGTGCAGAGCAGTGGCCAGTGAGCACAAGGGACTAGGGCTGTAGGTGACCCTTATCCACTTGATGTGTCCGTCATTGCACGTGCAGGGCAGTGGCCAGAAGACCTACCCTGTGAGCACAAGGGGCTGGGGCTGCAGGTGACCCTTATCCACTTGATGTGTCCGTCATTGCACGTGCAGAGTAGTGGCCAGTGAGCACAAGGGGCTAGGGCTGTAGGTGACCCTTATCCACTTGATGTGTCCGTCATTGCACGTGCAGGGCAGTGGCCAGAAGACCTACCCTGTCAGCACAAGGGGCCAGAGCTGTAGGTGACCCTTATCCACTTGATGTGTCCGTCATTGCACGTGCAGGGAGTGGCCAGAAGACCTACCATGTGAGCACAAGGGGCTAGAGCTGTATGTGACCCTTATCCACTTGATGTGTCCGCCATAGGACGTGTAGGGTATTTTCTAGGTGTGGCCTTGTCAAATGCCACCTGCCCCATCTTGATAGAGACCATCATCGGTAGGTCCAGGGTCCAGGACTAGATTCGTCCAAGCAAGCCTGGATTACTTCCCAGGTATCTCCAGATCTGAAGGCCATGCGCTACCTAGGACCCGCGTGGTTGGGGGTGGTCTCTGAACTAACCCTTTGACTCCTGCACCCTGTCCACCGGCATCATACATTGTCAACCATGCAAGCAAAACAGAAAAACACCACAACAGAATTAGAACACGTATTTAATATAACTAGACAAAACAGGTGCAAATTTTCGGCCAACTGGACTTTGCCAAATGTGAATGTAAGATCACAAAGGAACAAACACCAAATACAAAACTTAGAGAAAAAACTTCCCTGCTGCTTCGTCCAGTGTTAGAAAAGGATTAAATGACATCATACTGTGTGTGTGAGTAATGGTACGCTGGTAAGAAATGGGGAGAGGGGAGGCAAATACGATGTCAGAGGGGAAGTGAGATGAATTGTGCAATTTGACAAGTGGTCATGCCATATTAGTATTGTTTTATGCTGAAGAGGATCCAGGGCTAAAACTGTGAACACAATGATGCACTAGCTAAGAGTAGTTTTTGGAATGTAAAGTATCTTACTATTAAATAATGCATAAATATACATACGAATTCATACAAACACACACATATCCATATGTACACATACATATACATACATATACATATATATATATATATATATATAATATCTGCATACATACATACTATATCTACACACATGCATACATATGGATACACATACATCCCCACATAAATATAAAAATAAGAGAAAATGTAAGCATATGATCGACTGAATGGGAAAATATATAATCAAGAGGTGTGGCTGATGTAAAGCTGATGTAAACGCTTTGACGCCCTCACCCTATCCAACAGCTTCCTTTAAGACTCCCTCACTCTATCCATCACCTTCCTGCAGGAAGCTGGTGGACAATGTTAGGGAGTCAGGGGGTTAAGTTTTTGCAGCTGGTGGATAGGATGCGGAGGTCAAAGGGCTAATAAGACGGAGGTCTAGAACGCTAACCACAGGTAACACACTCATGTAGCACATGTAAGTCTGTAAGACCAAAGGTCAGGCCGCCAGCTGGCACACACTGGTATGTCAGGATTGTCTGGAACCAACGTCTGGGTCCGACTCCCATCATCATTCCAGCCGCCGATTACGTTCTGCCAGAGACATAAATGAAGAGACCGGCAACCATACAGTAACGCTGCTGACCATTGTCTCACTTTACTTGATCGGCGCAAATAATAATAATAAATAATAATATATTTTATTTATATAGCGCAAAATCTTGATAAAATCAAATCTAAGCGCTGAGCGTATACATGCATACATACCTACATACATATGAGCGTATACATGCATACATACATGCTTACATACTTACATACATAAATCTAAGCTGAGCGTATACATGCATACATACATAAATCTAAGCGTATACATACATACATACATACATACATACGTACGCACATGCATACATAATAATTACAATATTTATATAGCGCAAATCTCGACAAAATCAAATCCAAGCGCCGAAAAGACACACACGCACACACGCACGCACGCACACACACGCACACACACACACACACACACACACACACACACACACACACACACACACACACACACACACACACACACACACACATGCATGGCCACAAATGGGGAGAAAAGAATAAAAGCAATAAAAGCAAGAATAAAACCAATGGAAAACCACAGAGAGCACATCATATACAATTATATATTAAAACAAAGTGATTCCCCTCCGAGCGGAGACAGGCTGCAGAGGGGGGTTGAGTGAGGTTAGGATTTTATGCAGAGGAGAATAGGTGAGTTTTGAGAGCGGACTTGAAGGAGGCAAAAGTAGGTTGCTGACGGACTGAGAGAGGAAGTTTGTTCCAGGAGAGTGGACCAGAAACAGAGAAGGCTCGTGGACCATAGGTATTGAGCTTAGTGCGTGGAAAGCGAAAAGTCAGAGGATCGGAGGCAGAGCGGAGGGTACGTGAGGGAAGATAGATCTCAAGTAGGCTTGACAGGTAATCGGGGGCTGCGTTATTGAGGCTTTTGTAGCACATGGTGTCTAGTTTGTACTGTATGCGCTTTGATACAGGGAGCCAGTGAAGTTGTGCCAGGAGAGGAGATATGTGTCAGCTTTTTTCTTTTTGAGTACAAGGCGTACAGCATTGTTTTGAATGCGCTGTAGGATGTGAATGGTGGAGGCAGGAAGACCAGACAGGAGTGAATTGCAATAGTCAATGCGAGACATTATGAAGGAGAGAACGAGTTTTGCAGTTGTTTCGACAGAGAGATACTTCCTGATCAGGCTTATACGATGGAGATGATAGTAGCAAGATCTGACAGTTTGAGAAACAAAGTTGTTCATGGACGAGGGTAGAGTCAATGCAGACACCAAGGTTTTTAGCTGAATCAGAAATTGGGACTGATGTGTTACATAATGGGAGAGAAAGAGGAGGCAGCTGGGAAAGTTTCTGACGGGTGCCAATGAGGATAGCTTCTGTCTTGTCGTCATTAAGCTGAGTCTATTGTGTGTCATCCAGTTCTTAATGTCCGAGTAACACTCAGTGGTGCAGTCAACAGGCGCTGTATATTATCAGGTGAGTCACTGTCTTGAAGTTGGGTGTCATCAGCATAGAAGTGGTGTTTTATAGAGTGGGAGTTGATGATGGTGGACAGGGGGGAGGTATAAAGAGTGAAAAGAACAGGGCCAAGGACAGATCCTTGTGGAACACCACAGGTCAGGTATGCAGGTTGAGAGTAAGTGCCATTGATGAGAACAGTTTGTTTTCTGTTTGATAAATACGAAGTGAAAAAGGAGAGAGCAATGTCAGAGATGCCAAAAGTATGATGAAGTCTAGAAAGGAGAATACCATGGTCAATGGTATCGAAGGCTGCAGACAGATCAAGGAGTGTGAGGAGAGAGACTTTGCCAGTATCAGTTGCAAGGAGGAGATTGTTGAGAATGTGTAGTAGGGCAGTTTCAGTGCTGTGGCACTGGCGGTAGGCTGACTGGAAAGGATTGAGGAGATTGTTGGCAGACAGGTGAGAGTTCAGCTGGTTGAGGACACCTTTTCAAGGAGTTTTGACAAGAAAGAGAGATTAGAGATAGGCCGGTAATTTTTCAGTTCATTTGGGTCTAAATTGTGTTTCTTGAGGAGAGGGTGAACAATAGCAGACTTGAAAGAATCTGGGACAGTTCCAGTTTGAAAAGAAGTGTTGATGATGTCAGTGATGAATGGGAGGAGAGTAGGGAGACAATCGGAGTAGAGAGAACCTGGAAGAGGATCCAGTTCGCAGGTTTTGAACGACATGGATCTGATTGTGTTGAAATTTCTTCTTGTGAGACTGGGGTAAAAGTAGTGAGAGGTGTGCCAGAGAAGGAAGGGTCAGGTGGGCATGGTTGACAGGGTGTCCTGTCAAGCCTGTCACGAAGAGTTTGTATTTTGGTGGTGAAATACTTGGAGAATACAGATGGGAGTTCTTCATTTGTATGTTTTGTTGGGAGAGGTAAGTCTTTTCGTGTGCCAAGGAGATGATTCATGGTTTTAAAGAGTTCTTTTGAAGAAGAGGCATTCAGGATTTTGGTTTGGAAATAGCTTGTTTTTGCAGATGCAATGAGGGTGGATACTTTTGTTTTAGAGGCTTGGAAAAGTTGCCTGTGTACAGTGAGTTTGGATTTGCGCCAGCGGCGCTCTGCTCTGCGGCGGGCACGTTTTGCACAGGCAATCTCATGAGTGAGCCAGGGGGTAGGGGGGCGGTCAGGTAAAAGACGGGTTGTGGCTGGGGCATGAGTGTCCAGAAGATGGTGGAGAGTAGTATAGAATTCATCGGCAAGGTTATGTGACTTTTCAGAAAGGAGACGGGAGGCATCAGATGAAAATGTGGAGAGGTCGATAGATTTGAGATTGCGTCGAGTCATTGTGCGCGTGGTACGGGAAGGAGGAGAAATGTCAAGAGAACAGTCGGACAGTGTGTGTATGCTCTCACAGCTACAAAACTGTTGTGGCTTGCATTGTCCCCAGCTCTCTGTGGCGCTGCAGATTTTTGATATACAGCTTAATATTTTTGTTATTCTTTTAGCGTTCTGGTTTTTCAGATGTACGTGTGCTTGTTGCCGTTTTGTCCACGCTGCGCAGACGGTACGTTGCTGCACAGTTTGCATAGTTTGTTTTCGAGGAGCTGGGCGTTTTTTATGTTTCCATAAACCACCAGGCACTGACATGACTTTCAGGGTCTTCAACATTGTACCCCCACCCCCCACCCCCCGTGGAAATGCCGGGGGCTCTTTCAGTATAAATAGTTTTCCCACCTTCTGGAAATTCTGTGCTAGAAATTTCCTCTTCTCTGCCACTCTCTTTGTTTCTGCCTTACTCCTTTGCTTTCTGTCTTTTCTTCCTGTCATTTTCTGCCTTGCTGGTCCATTCGCCTGTATGTGTTCGATAAAGTCTTATGTAGTTTCTCTTAGGATTGATGATTGGGTACATGTGTTAAGTGCATTTGTTTGGCTCTTGGGAAATGAGATATGGGAAAGTAATTTCAGGTAATTTAGGCCCGTATTTTAGACATGCTTATAGTGTCCTTGTTTATGTTTAAATTTGTATTGAGGTTTGTTTTTTTTAAATCCCCATATGCCATAAATTGGACGGAATGGTCTACGCCAGGGCATGTCCTTAGATTATGTGGGCGAATGCACTGATAAGTGCACTTACTTTTCTTTTCTTTTTTTTTCCTGTTGAAGTATTGTACATGCGCAGTCGGCTGGCTTAAACAACAATAGCAAAACATTGTACTGTAATGCGTGTGTTTATACATGAAGGAGCAAATGCACTAAGGTTATATATGAAGGAGTTAATGCACTAACGGGTTTACATAGGGAGCAATGCACTAACGGTTATACATGAAGGGAGTTTAAAGCACTAACGGTTACATGAAGGGAGCAAATGCACTAACGGTTATACATGAGGGAGTTAATGCACTACGGTTTACATGAAGGGAGTTAATGCACTACGGTTTACATAAGGGAGTTATGCACTAACGGTTACAGGAGTTATGACTACGGTTCATGAAGGTTGAAGGTTAAATGCACTAACGGGTTTACATGAAGGGAGTTAATGCACTAACGGGGTTATACTAGTTGAAGGGAGTTAATGCACTAACGGGTTTACATGAGGAGTTAATGCACTAAGGGTTTACATGAAGGGAGTTAATGCACTAAGGTTTACATGAGGGAGTTAATGCACTAACGGTTTACACACGTTGACCAGGGAGGGGGGAAACATCGCCACCCTTTGTCCACCAGGCTTCCGTGAAGGTATTCACACAGATTGGAACCCAAGCCTTTCCATTGGCAGTCCGGTGTTTTACCCACTTGACAATCAAGTGTGTCAGACATGTGTATAAAGGCTGTGTTTTACATAAACCCCTGACTGATTGGCTGTTGGATAATGAGGAATTTAACCGCCGCCATCTTGATTTTGTCGTCTGCTGCACTTTCCGATTGAGAAAGCTCTTCTTCACACTCAGGGCGGATTTTTTCTTTTTTTGGGTGGTGGTGGTTGTTGGTGGTGGTGGTGGTGGTAGAGCGGAATCACTGCTCATTCACTTAACATCGCCGTCAATGTTGTTTGGAGAGGATGCACGCTCCGGCAGGTTTTTAATTTTTTTAAATTTTTTATTCCAGTCTCTGCTCGTTCACTTTTCGTGGCATTCAGTGTTGTTTGGACAGAATGCAGGCCTCAGCAAATGAGCTTCATATACTTCGTACTTACTCATAAGTGTGTATCGTTCTAAGCGCTGGATTCTCTCATGGTACCTAATTGGACTCCGGAGTTTTTCACATTCAGGAGGAATTCATTGCACTCGGACAACTCCATATGCACTCCACCCAAATCTGCTAGCACTTTCTGTCTGCCATATGCCTGTAAAGCTGATGGCAAAAGAATGGAGGCAGCAAAGATGTGGTTTTATCGGAGGCTACTACGTGTCAAATGGACAGATAGAAGAACTTATGAATGTGTACTGCAAAAACTTGATACCAGTAGAAAATTACTCGCAGACAGTAAACAAAAGAAGACCAAAAACACATTGGTCATGTATCACACAGCAAGAACACAGACTTCATGGCAGACTTCATGATACACCGAGAACATAACCAACATCAGCGGCCTAAACACTCAAGAAATTGTCCACAAAAGTCAAGACAGAGCTGTTTGAAGGAGAGTAGCGGTGTCAAAGAGTGCAGTGGCCAACACTGAACCCAGTGACGCTGACAGGTGAGACAGGTGATGGACGACACACTGGCATGGTCTTGAAGTGGGGAGGTAGGGGGAGAAGTCTGTCAAATTCGTACTCTTCATCGGAAGTGCTTGTGATGCTGTGGCGGCAATCTGGACATTGGAACCAACACACGCATTATCTTTATCTTAGTATATTAATGTTGAATATTTGAAGAAGATCCTACATCCGATCGATATTCAGACATTCTTCTTCTCCCTTAACTCCGAGAAGGGTCATTGGGCTCGGCGTTAAATAATTGTTATCAGCTTCCTCCAGCTCTGTCGGTTGTGCGCTAAAACCTGGGTCTCTGCAGATGGTTTCTCTGTCCATTCCGCAGTGTTGTCAGTCCATCGTTTTCATTGTCTACCCCCTCCCTCCCTCCTTCCCTCCTTCCCTCAACAGTTCCCTGATTTAGCGAAGCCACTGGATCTTGTTACGTGATCGTACCAACAAAGTTTTCTTTTCTTTATTGGAAGTCAGCAGATCTTGGCATGGTCCATTGTGCTGCCTGATGGTTTAGCACACCTGTTGTTTGGTTATGTGATCAGTGTGTCTGATGGTTTAACACACCTGTTGTTTGGTTATGTGATCAGTGTGTCTGATGGTTTAACACACCTGTTGTTTGGTTATGTGATCAGTGTGCCTGATGGTTTAACACACCTGTTGTTTGGTTATGTGATCAGTGTGCCTGATGGTTTAACACACCTGTTGTTTGGTTATGTGATCAGTGTATCTGATGGTTTAACACACCTGTTGTTTGGTTATGTGATCAGTGTGCCTGATGGTTTAACACACCTGTTGTTTGGTTATGTGATCAGTGTGCCTGATGGTTTAGCACACCTGTTGTTTGGTTATGTGATCAGTGAGTCTGATGGTTTAGCACACCTGTTGTTTGGTTATGTGATCAGTGTGTCTGATGGTTTAACACACCTGTTGTTTGGTTATGTGATCAGTGTGTCTGATGGTTTAACACACCTGTTGTTTGGTTATGTGATCAGTGTATCTGATGTTTAGCATCTTGATGGTTTAGCACACCTGTTGTTTGGTTATGTGATCAGTGTGTCTGATGGTTTAGCACACCTGTTGTTTGGTTATGTGATCAGTGTGTCTGATGGTTTAGCACACCTGTTGTTTGGTTATGTGATCAGTGTGTCTGATGGTTTAACACACCTGTTGTTTGGTTATGTGATCAGTGTGTCTGATGGTTTAACACACCTGTTGTTTGGTTATGTGATCAGTGTGTCTGATGGTTTAACACACCTGTTGTTTGGTTATGTGATCAGTGTATCTGATGTTTAGCATCTTGATGGTTTGGCACACCTGTTGTTTGGTTAGATCTATGTGATCAGTGTGTCTGATGTTTAGCACACCTGTTGTTTTGTTATGTGATCAGTGTATCTTAGCACACCTGTTGTTTGGTGATGTGATCAGTGTATCTGATGTTTAGCACACCTGTTGTTTGGTTATGTGATCAGTGTATCTTAGCACACCTGTTGTTTGGTTATGTGATCAGTGTATCTTAGCACACCTGTTGTTTGGTTATGTGATCAGTGTGTCTGATGTTTAGCATCTTGATGGTTTAGCACACCTGTTGTTTGGTTATGTGATCAGTGTGTCTTAGCACACCTGTTGTTTGGTTATGTGATCAGTGTGTCTGATGTTTAACATCTTATAATAATAATAATAATAATTACAATATTTATATAGCGCAAAATCTTGATAAAATCAAATCTAAGCGCTGAAACAGACACACACGCACGCACGCACGCACGCACGTACGCACGCACGCACACACACACACACACACACACACACACACACACACACACACACACACACACACACACACACACACACACACACACGCGCGCGCGCGCGCGCGCATGGCTATAAATGGGGAGAAAGAATAAAAGCAATAAAAGCAAGAATAAAAGCAATGGAAAATTATAGAGAGCATATCATATACAATTATATATTATAACAATGTGATTCCCCTTCCGAGCGGAGACAGGCTGCAGAGGGGGGTTGAGTGAGGTTAGGATTTTATGCAGAGGAGAAATGGTGAGTTTTGAGAGCGGACTTGAAGGAGACAAAAGTAGGTTGCTGACGGACTGAGAGAGGAAGTTTGTTCCAGGAGAGTGGACCAGAAACAGAGAAGGCTCGTGGACCATAGGTATTGAGCTTAGTGCGTGGAAAGCGAAAAGTCAGAGGATCGGAGGCAGAGCGGAGGGTACGTGAGGGAAGATAGATCTCAAGTAGGCTTGACAGGTAATCGGGGACTGCGTTATTGAGGCTTTTGTAGCACATGGTGTCTAGTTTGTACTGTATGCGCTTTGATACAGGGAGCCAGTGAAGTTGTGCCAGGAGAGGAGATATGTGTCAGCTTTTTTCTTTTTGAGTACAAGGCGTACAGCATTGTTTTGAATGCGCTGTAGGATGTGAATGGTGGAGGCAGGAAGACCAGACAGGAGTGAATTGCAATAGTCAATGCGAGACATTATGAAGGAGAGAACGAGTTTTGCAGTTGTTTCGACAGAGAGATACTTCCTGATCAGGCTTATACGATGGAGATGATAGTAGCAAGATCTGGCAGTTTGAGAAACAAAGTTGTTCATGGAGAGGGTAGAGTCAATGCAGACACCAAGGTTTTTAGCTGAATCAGAAATTGGGACTGATGTGTTACATAATGGGAGAGAAAGAGGAGGCAGCTGAGAAAGTTTCTGACGGGTGCCAATGAGGATAGCTACTGTCTTGTCGTCATTAAGCTGAAGTTTGTTGAACGTCATCCAGTTCTTAATGTCCGAGTAACACTCAGTGGTGCGAGTCAACAGGCGCTGTATATTATCAGGTGAGTCACTGTCTTGAAGTTGGGTGTCATCAGCATAGAAGTGGTGTTTTATAGAGTGGGAGTTGATGATGGTGGACAGGGGGGAGGTATAAAGAGTGAAAAGAACAGGGCCAAGGACAGATCCTTATGGAACACCACAGGTCAGGTATGCAGGTTGAGAGTAAGTGCCATTGATGAGAACAGTTTGTTTTCTGTTTGATAGATATGAAGTGAACCAGGAGAGAGCAATGTCAGAGATGCCAAAAGTATGATGAAGTCTAGAAAGAATACCATGGTCAATGGTATCAAAGGCTGCAGACAGATCAAGGAGTGTGAGGAGAGAGACTTTGCCAGTATCAGTTGCAAGGAGGAGATTGTTGAGAATGTGTAGTAGGGCAGTTTCAGTGCTATGGCACTGGCGGTAGGCTGACTGGAAAGGATTGAGGAGATTGTTGGCAGACAGGTGAGAGTTCAGCTGGTTGAGGACGACTTTTTCAAGGAGTTTTGACAAGAAAGAGAGATTAGAGATAGGCCGGTAATTTTTCAGTTCATTTGGGTCTAAATTGTGTTTCTTGAGGAGATAACACCTGTTTTCCATGGCTTAGATTCAGATCATTTAGACAATATGCTTTTGAAAACCCGACAGTAAATCACGGTCGGCAAATTCAGCTACGATAAACCATCACCACAGATGTTAGATATTGTCGGTAGTTCCTGAGAAAGTTCTGTTCCCACACCCTCCTAACAAAAAAACAAAAAAAAAAAACAAAAAAAGAAAGGGCATATTTCTAATTGTGACCCTGATCTTTATGTTTGTTGTCGTCCAAATGCCTTTGTTCGCGCTTCCACTGGGGTCCACAATTTGAACCCTAATTTAATAAAGATCCATTGAGAAACAGTTCAGAAAATCCCAGTTAACACATTTTAGTCACACACACACACACACACACACACACACACACACACACACACACACACACACACACACACACACACACACACACACACACACACACACACACACACACACACACATACACACACACACACACACACGAGCACAAATACACTCATTGAATTTCATGTCGTTTACTTATCTTTTTTTTTTTTTTAAACAGGCACTAATATTTCCATAGTGGAGATGTGACCACTTAAAAGGCAGAACCATTTACAACATAAAGTTTGTGGACAAAATAACTCACAAACAGTCGTCTGATTTGGGCGCCCATCACTTTGGCATACAACTTCAAGGGAAGGCGGGAGGGGGGGGGGGGTGTAGAAGGGAAGGGAGAAGGGAAAAAAAAAAAAAAAAAAAAAAAAAAGAAAACCCTACGATATTACAACAGCCTCTGTGACTCAACCTAGAGGAGTTTGGAATTTGTTCAAGAAGGGAGAAGAAGGGAGAGTGAAGAGTAAGATAATTGAAGGAAGAAGGAACGAGAGGAGAAGAGAAAGACAAATGAAGGAAAAACGGAGATGGAGGGAGAGGAGAAGAGTAAGACAAATGAAGGAAAAAGGGAGATGGAGGGAGAGGGGAAGAGTAAGACAAATGAAGGAAAAAGGGAGATGGAGGGAGAGGGGAAGAGAA
>CM060309.1:99890961-99898461 GCA_030674185.1 Monoplex corrugatus | reverse complement strand
AGCCCTCAGACCTCGTTCTACAACGTCTCGTTCTGGTGAGGACTCGTTCTGGTCTGAGGTCTCCTCAGTTGGTTGCAGAGTTCTCAGACTGTGATTCCGCCTCAAGCGATTTCTGATCTGACGACCGATGGACAGGTCTGCTTCCCCGCCCCTCGTGGTGCCTGCCACACGCGTCTCTGAGCGCTGTCGGCGTGCGCGTCTCCTGCGTGCTGGTGGTGGTGGTGCTGGTTCTGGTGTTGCTTCGTACAAGTCTTCATCATCAAAGCTTAACATCTGCACAGCACACAAAGGCCATGTGTCATTAAGTGAATATTTGTTTCTGAGCAATGTTTTGACTGGTCTTGGATGTACGTTGTATGCATGTTGTTTTGCTTACTCCATGCAGGCAGTATGTCGCTGCACAGTCTGCATACTCCATCTTCGGTTGGCGTGCATGCTGGGTGTTTTCATGTTTCCATAAGCCAGCCACTGACATGATTTACACAGGATCTTTTACGTGCATATTTGATGTTCTGCAGGCGTCAATACATGAAAGGTGGTTGTGGTAGGTAGGTACTGAAAGGTCTGCACACATGTTGACTTAAGAGACAGGAAACATGGCCACCAGGTGGAAGCGTGTGGGCGGGTGTCCAAGTGCACCATTTACCCACCATTTACACTAGTCGTGTAGTGTTTTCCCTGCTAGTGTATGCGTGTTATGGGCACACACTAGTCATCGTGTAGTGTTTTCCCTGCTAGTGTATGCGTGTTATTGGGCACACACTAGTCTCGGTATGTTTCCCTGTAGGTATCTGTTATTGGGCACACACTAGTCATCGTGTAGTGTTTCCCTGCTAGTATGCGTGACATGGCCACACTATCTCGTGTAGTATTTACCCTGCTAGTAATCTGTATATTGCACAGGCTTCACGTGTATGATGTTTCCCGCTATGATGGTGTTATTGGCACACACAGTACGTGTAGTGTCCCTGCTAGTGTATCGTGTTACTGCACACACTAGCATCGTGTAGTTGTTTTCCGCTAGTGTATGCGGTTATGGCACACACTAGCATCGTGTAGTGTTTCCCTGCTATGTATGCGTGTTATTGGGCACCACACTGTGCAGGGTACTTTGCTGCACAGTCTGTGTACTCTGACGTCAGTGAGAATGAGTCATTCTGTATCGCCATAATTAAACCACCCAACACTGACATGACTTACGTTCTTTAACGTGTTGATGTCTGTGTGTGTACTCCACAAAGAAGGTGTAGAACACTGGCAGCCTGCACATATTGTTGACTGGAGATAGAAACAATCTCCACATATTACCCAACATGTACAGACAGCTCCAACCAGACCTTTACAATTGGAATCTGATGTCTAACCACTGGGCTCTTGCTTCACTAAATGATTAAAAAAAAAGTTTGTTTTTTCATATAGTTTCCACAAGCACCACTGGCACAACGTGGTCCCTCGAAAAAAACAGACAAAGCAGTAGACCGATTACCTACCATTTCATTTCCTGACACCGTAAGTTAAGAATAACCTTGAACTCACCCCTCCCCTTACCAGGCGATGACTGAGGGTAGGTGTGAATTCCTCAACTTGTGTCAGGCCAGCATTATCAGTGATGTCCATCTCCTCTCCCTTTACCTTTTCCGTCCCTAAAGAGGGATAGGTAACCATTTACAGCTGGGTTGACCAGGACCATGTCTTCACACTAGGATGGAGATCTGGTCACCTATCCATGGGGTAACCACGTTCGACATGCGCTTAATGGGCAATAAGTCATTTTACTAAATGTCACATTCTCCTTCAGTCTTCCTGGATTCATGATATCCCTTCCGATACCCCCCCCCCCCCCCACACACACACACATACACACTTGATCCTTACCTGAGTAGATCGTGCATTGCGAGGGGAAGACACACGGCGACGAGGCACAGAAGAGGAGAGGGGGGAGGAGGAGGACCATGTCTGAGAAGTGGAGAACATGGACAGGGCAAAGTCGGAGGCAGCGTCCAAGTTATTCCTGCTACGCTGAGGGCCTCTCTGGCTGGACTCCCCTCGTTCTCTGGGGGCCGGAGGAGGTGTGGGCTGAACTGAGGCGCTGGAGCCGGACGTGATGATGAGGTCGCCGAAGTTGCTGATGGTGGTGGACAAGAGCTGGCTCTCCGCCGACAGCTGCATGTTTCTGGGGGCCGGGGTTCGCAGCGTCCCGTCCTCGTAACGACGCAAGGTCTCCATGGTGTTGACACACTGGCGTTTCATCTCCACCACGTCTCCGTCCGTCACGCGGCGCGTGCGACTCATGCTGGACTCTGTGGCGTCACAGAAGCTGGCCATGCTGGCTAGTTCCACTTCTAGGTTCTCCTGAAAACAATGTGCAATATGTACAATTCCCGGTATAGTCACAATTCCTTTAGCTTTCATTTTGGTTCTCCTGAAAACAATGTGCAATATGTACAATTCCCAGTATAGTCACAATTCCTTTAGGTTTTAGTTTGGTTCTCCTGAAAACATTGTGCAATATGTACAATTCCCGGTATAGTCACAATTCCTTTAGCTTTCATTTTGGTTCTCCTGAAAACAATGTGCAATATGTACAATTCCCGGTATAGTCACAATTCCTTTAGGTTTTAGTTTGGTTCTCCTGAAAACATTGTGCAATATGTACAATTCCCGGTATAGTCACAATTCCTTTAGCTTTCATTTTGGTTCTCCTGAAAACAATGTGCAATATGTACAATTCCCGGTATAGTCACAATTCCTTTAGGTTTTAGTTTGGTTCTCCTGAAAACAATGTGCAATATGTACAATTCCCGGTATAGTCACCATTCTTTAGGTTTTAGTTTGGTTCTCCTGAAAACATTGTGCAATATGTACAATTCCCAGTGTGGTCACAATTCCTTTAGGTTTTAGTTTGGTTCTCCTGAAAACAATGTGCAATATGTACAATTCCCGGTATGGTCACAATTCTTTAGGTTTTAGTTTGGTTCTCATGAAAACAATGTGCAATATGTACAATTCCGGTATAGTCACAATTCCTTTAGTTTTAGTTTGGTTCTCCTGAAAACATTGTGCAATATGTACAATTCCAGTATGGTCCAATTCCTTTAGGTTTAGTTTGGTTCTCCTGAAACTTTGTGCAATATGTACAATCCCAGTGTGGTCACAATTCTTTTAGGTTTTAGTTTGGTTCTCTGAAAACATTGTGCAATAGTACAATTCCCAGTATGGTCACAATTCTTTTAGGTTTTAGTTTGGTTCTCTGAAAAACAATGTGCAATATGTACAATTCCCGGTATAGTCACCATTCCTTTAGGTTTTAGTTTGGTTCTCCTGAAAACATTGTGCAATATGTACAATTCCCAGTATGGTCACAATTCTTTTAGGTTTTAGTTTGGTTCTCCTGAAAACAATGTGCAATATGTACAATTCCCGGTATAGTCACCATTCCTTTAGGTTTTAGTTTGGTTCTCCTGAAAACATTGTGCAATATGTACAATTCCCGGTATAGTCACAATTCCTTTAGGTTTCACTTTGGTTAAGGCAACGTTTTCGCACTAAGACTAAATTCCAAGTGTACCATATGCACTTTCATTAATCTATCAATTTTTCCCTCTGTGAAGTCGAAGAAGCTGGCTATGCTGGTTAGCTCTGCTTCTAAGTTCTCGTGGAACAATAAATTACTTTAAAAGGCAACCAACCAACCAATTCACCAACTAATCAAGTAACTGACAGACCGAAACAACAACAACAGAACTAACCAACCAGCGAATCAACCGGTCAACCAACCAGTTAACAGATAGAATGGCCTGGCTTTCTGACCAAGCAACCAAGCAGCCAAGCAAGTAACCGACTGATTAACCAACAAAGCAATGAACTAATCAGTAGACCAGTCAGTCAACCAGTTAAGCCGCCCTCACCTTCCCCGTGGGAATGCGGGGGCTTTTTCAGAATAAATAGTATCCCCACCTTCTGATAATTCTATGCTAGAGATTTGCTCTTTTTGTCACTCTCTGTGTGTCTGCCTTCCTTCTTTGCTTGTCTGCCTTGCTGGTCCATTCACCTGTATGTGTTCGATAAAGTCTTACATACTTTTGCGTAAGATTGATAATTGGGTATATGTATTTTGTGTATTTTTGGCTCTAAGGAAATGTGATGTGTAGAACCAGTGTTAGGTAATTAAGGCCAGTTTTATATATATGTGTTCGTGTCTTTAGTTGTGTTGAAATGTGTATTTAGATATGTTTTTTTTTTAAATCCCCTGTGTGATAAATTGGACGGAATGGTCAAAGCCATAGATTATGTGTGCGAATGCTTTGATACGTGTACTTACTTTTCTTTTCCATTTTGTCCTGTTGAAGCATTGTGTATGAAGTATTGTGCATGTTTTGAAGTAGTCATGGCCCTGATGTGGTTCTATGCAGTGGGCTGGGCTTTAAATAAAAATAACGGTAACAACAACAAGCCCCTCCAGCCACAGTTCCATATCATGCTTTTTTCCAGTAAAATCTGAGTAAGAATATGTAACATTTTCTTTTAGTAAGAGTCTGAGTAAGAATATGTAACATTTTCTTTTAGTAAGAGTCTGAGTAAGAAAATGTAACATTTTCTTTTAGTAAGAGTCTGAGTAAGAATATGTAACATTGTCTTTCAGTAAGAGTCTGAGTAAGAATATGTAACATTGTCTTTTAGTAAGAGTCTGAATAAGAATATGTAACATTGTCTTTTAGTAAGAGTGTGAGTAAGAATATGTAACATTGTCTTTCAGTAAGAGTGTGAGTAAGAATATGTAACATTGTCTTTTAGTAAGAGTTTAGTAAGAATATGTAACATTTTCTTTCAGTAAGAGTCTGAGTAAGAATATGTAACATTGTCTTTAGTAAGAGTGTGAGTAAGAATATATAACATTTTCTTTAGTAAGAGTGTGAGTAAGAAAATGTAACATTTTCTTTTAGTAAGAGTCTGAGTAAGAATATGTGACATTGTCTTTCAGTAAGAGTCTGAGTAAGAATATGTAACATTGTCTTTCAGTAAGAGTCTGAGTAAGAATATGTGACATTGTCTTTCAGTAAGAGTCTGAGTAAGAATATGTAACATTGTCTTTCAGTAAGAGTCTGAGTAAGAATATGTAGCATTGTCTTTCAGTAAGAGTCTGAGTAAGAATATATAACATTGTCTTTCAGTAAGAGTCTGAGTAAGAATATATAACATTGTCTTTCAGTAAGAGTCTGAGTAAGAATATATAACATTGTCTTTTAGTAAGAGTGAGTAAGAATATGTAACATTGTCTTTCAGTAAGAGTCTGAGTAAGAATATGTAACATTGTCTTTTAGTAAGAGTCTGAGTAAGAATATGTAACATTGTCTTTCAGTAAGAGTCTGAGTAAGAATATATAACATTGTCTTTTAGTAAGAGTCTGAGTAAGAATACATAACATTGTCTTTCAGTAAGAGTGAGTAAGAATATGTAACATTGTCTTTTAGTAAGAGTGAGTAAGAATATATAACATTGTCTTTCAGTAAGAGTGAGTAAGAATATGTAACATTGTCTTTTAGTAAGAGTGAGTAAGAATATATAACATTGTCTTTCAGTAAGAGTGAGTAAGAATACATAACATTGTCTTTTAGTAAGAGTGAGTAAGAATATGTAACATTGTCTTTTAGTAAGAGTGAGTAAGAATATATAACATTGTCTTTCAGTAAGAGTGTGAGTAAGAATATATAACATTGTCTTTCAGTAAGAGTCTGAGTAAGAATATGTAACATTGTCTTTTAGTAAGAGTGAGTAAGAATACATAACATTGTCTTTTAGTAAGAGTGTGAGTAAGAATATGTAACATTGTCTTTCAGTAAGAGTGTGAGTAAGAATATGTAACATTGTCTTTCAGTAAGAGTCTGAGTAAGAATATGTAACATTGTCTTTCAGTAAGAGTGTGAGTAAGAATACATAACATTGTCTTTCAGTAAGAGTCTGAGTAAGAATACATAACACTGTCTTTCAGTAAGAGTCTGAGTAAGAATACATAACATTGTCTTTCAGTAAGAGTCTGAGTAAGAATACATAACAATGTCTTTCAGTAAGAGTGTGAGTAAGAATACATAACTGTTATCATCTTGAAGAAACAAGATAAAAGAAGAGACGTTAACCTGTGGTAGGCCCCTTCAGTACAGACAAACACAACAATCACAAGCCAGGCCAGGCCATATTGATCAGTGCCATTCCCAGAACAGACAGACAATACATCATTATCATCATTTCCACCAGTGCTCTGTCTATAACGATAATGATGGCCCAAGGAGTCAGAAACCCCAAGCCTAACTCTTGCCATGACACATTATCCACGTCTGTCCATTTTCACTGATAAACAAGGCGATACAGGCAATGTATGAAATTGTCTACACAATTAACAACTGTCACAGTTATGAACATGACAACTCCATTCGAGAGACACAGAGAGAGAGAGAGAAAAGAAAATGTTTCCATTCCATTTTCCGTTCAATTTCAGGAAGAGAGAGAGGGAAGGGGAGAGAGAGAGACAGAGAGAGAGAGAGAGGGAAGGGGAGAGAAGAGAGAGAGAGGGAGGGAAGGGGGAAAGAAAGAGAAAGAGAGAGGGAGGGAAGGGGAGAGAGAGAGAGAGAGAGAGAGAGATGAGCATGCACACTACCTGATGTGTACGTAGTCCCCTGAGTTCCCCCACCAGAAAGACGTCAACATCGTCATGCAGAAGTCGCTCCCTAGTCTTCAACTCTCGTATATGTTTCTCCACCGTTTCCGTAATGTCCCCCTTCAAGCTCTCACACCTGTTCTGCAGTTGCGCCCCCTTCCTACCCACCTGGTTGATCAGTTCGGTGATGTTTGGCAGGGCACGGCGGATCTGGCTCACCAGGCGGTTAACGTCGGTATGCACCATGTCCATATGGGCGCGCTTGCACGATTCGCACAGCAGCTGGTCGCAGTGACAGCAGCGCGCCAGGCGACCTTCCGTGTGACAGGCCGCGCACCCACCTCCTACCGCTGCCCCTTCCGCAACGTCCCTCCCCATACCTTCCGCGTTGGCCGCCCTGTCCGGAGCCCGGGACCGTCTTGCCGCGTTGGAGCGGATAGATTCCGCCACGGCGGCGTTCAGGGGCACGGCCCTGGAGGCTTCAGCGGCGGCGCCAGGGTTGGGTCTGTCGCCCTGGATTCTGGGAAGGTCGAGGAAGCTGATGATGGTGAGGTTGTTGGGGAAGTTGGAGGGACCTCCGCGCGGAATCAGGTGGTCGGCCCGACACTCGGGACAGCGCAACATGCGGGTCAGTCTGTTGACCAGGCCTTCCAGGCAAGGTCTGAGACAGAAGGTGTGTTGGCATGGTAACAGTTTGGGTTGTTTGAAGCGTTCCAAACACACGGAACATTGCAGCAAGCGCTGGACGTGTTCTGCCGGGTAGGCCATCTCTGTGTCGGACATGGTGACCTGCGTGTGATGTTTGGCTTCACCCTTGTTTCGATCCCTTCTTTCTGGGCTGTTTGACT
>CM060309.1:99825961-99885961 GCA_030674185.1 Monoplex corrugatus | reverse complement strand
CCCTGTGCGATAAATTGGACAGAGTGGTTAGCACCAGGGGCATCTCCTAAGATTATGTGCGCGAATGCATTGATATGTGTACTTAATTTTCTTTTCCTTTTTTTTCTTGTTGAAGTGTTGTGTATTGTTTTGAAACGGTTATAGCCCTGATATGGCTATACGCAGTCGGCTGGCTTTAATCAAAAATAAGTAACTCATGCTCATTCAGATTTAGCTTACTCGTGGTGTCTTGTGCAAAACTGTCAAAATGTGGTATGCATATTCTGACTGACTGAGCGACTGACTGCCTACTATGCCATAGGTATGTGGGGTAGCAACAGTTGGTGTTTTACTTCTGTCTGTTGTGGCCCAGACAGTGTAAAGCTAGAGTACTCCAGGTGTGTTTGATTGAAGGTCTTCAGCTCTCCTGTTGGTCATCGCCAGCTGTTCTCTTGTATCACTCTCTTGTGTCTTCCTTCTGCTGTCAAATGGTACACAGTGATTTAAAATATCATATAACTCGGGACAGGCAGGCAGGCAGGCAGGCAGCAGCAGGCAGCAGACGGGACAGACAGACAGACAGACAGCTCCATGGCGTCGTGCCATTCTGAGGGAGCTGAAGTCCCTTGTCCTGATGAGTCACCGTCTGTAAGAGTCGTGGAGTTTGGAATTTGTTGAAGAAGGATTCATCATCACACTCAGACAATTCCATTTGCGCTCCATTCAGATCTGCCAGCTGATATTTGGCAGGGCAGGCATAACCCTATGCCTGGCAAGGTCTTGACAAAGGCAGGGGGACAAGACTTATGAAACACTGGCATCACCACAATGATGGAAACATTGGGATGTGCAGCGAAAAGGCCAGTTATTATGTTGCAAGATGGGATTAAACTGGAGAGATCAGATGGAGTCCACGGCTCTATCAAAAGTGCTAACAGCCCGCTTGATTAAAAAACAACAACATATACAGGGGGGTGCAAAAGTAGGTATACAGTTATGAAAAAAGAAAACACGTACAATACTCATTCCATTTATTATACAAACAAATGAATATTGCATATACATGTAATAACAAGCACAGCCTTAATTCTTCAGATACTCAAACTGCTTGCCATCGGTATTCACACACTCCTCTAATCGAGAGCGGACACTCATGCACACTCTAGCACAAAGATCTTTATCAGCATCAATTTCTTGACAAGCCTGCAAGATGAACTGAATCTGTCATTAACAGCGAGGGGCTTGCGTGTGAAAACCCTGTCATTTTCATATCCCCCCCAAAAAGAAGTCCATCTGTCTTCCAGTATTGCCTTAAAATCCATTTGCGCTCCTCGACTGTCAAATTACCAGCCATGGTTAAATTAAATTGCCGCTTAGATCTAAATTAAATTCGCCGCTTTACCTGCAAAAAGTGAAAAAAAATTAATAGTTAGGATAAAAGTACATGCATATGATTAGTTACGATAAAATATAATTTATGACACTGAAAATATCGAAAATAAGGCCAACTAACTTAATGTGCTAATAATTTTAATGAATAAGCATTACAATAATGATGTGATACTTACTGTATACCTACTTTTGCACCCCCCTGTATTGCCGTCACCAGAATGATAGTGATGGAGAGACAGAGGACACTCTGTGAACTGTGGCCTGGCTCTTGGTCAGAATGAAATGCGGGTGCCCCCCCCCCTCATCCCCTTAGTTCGGTTGGTTAACCCTTTGACTCCTCACCCTGTCCACAAGCTACCTGCATGACTTCAAAAGGTCAAATGTTTGCTTTGCTGTCATACATTTAATTCTTTGACTCCTTCACCCTGTCCACCTGCTTCCTGAATGACTTCCTGCAGGAAGCAGGTGGATAGGGTGAGGGAAGTCAAAGGGTTAAATTTTTGCTTTGCTGTCATGGTTGTTAAGGCAGGATGCTAGAGAACAGGCTGATGGGTGTCAAAGGTTAAAGCGTTATGCTAATAATACAGGGGTGATGGGTTTGACCCTCAGCGGGTCACAGCTTCTTCTTCTTCGTTTTTTTTTTTCTTTAGTGAAAGGCTGGTTAGCGTTTTGGCAGGGCTGTGGACTGTAGATTTGGTGTTTTGACTTCAGTTCCATCCTGTGACATCAAAGTCCGCCAGCTCTTTGACTGGAGTATCTGAATATTCCAGAGTTCAATCAGTCTGGTGATGTCAGTGTTTCTTGCAGACCCCCTCCATCTCCCTCCCTCCCCCTCCCTGTCCAGAGTTGAATCAGTCTGGTGATGTCAGTGTTTCTTACAGACCCCCCACCCATTACCCTCCCTCCCCCTCCCTCTCAGAGTACAATCAGTCTGGTGATGTCAGTGTTTCTTACAGACCCCCTCCATTACCCTCCCTCCCCCTCCTCCAGAGGGACAATCAGTCTGGCGATGTCAGTGTATCTTACAGACCCCCTCCACTACCCTCCCTCCCCCCTCTCCAGAGTTCAATCAGTCTGGCGATGTCAGTGTTTCTTACAGAACCCCCTCCATTACCCTCCCTCCCCCTCCCTCTCCAGAATTTCAATCAGTCTGGTGATGTCGGTGTTTCTTACAGACCCCTCCACTACCCTCCCCTCTCCAGAATCAATCAGTCTGGTGATGTCAGTGTTTCTTACAGACCCCCTCCACTACCCTCCCCTCCCAGAATGCCAATTTAGTCTGGTGATGTCAATGTTTCTTACAGACCCCCTCCACTACCCTCCCCTCGTCCAGAATGCAATCAGTCTGGTGATGTCGTGTTTCTTACAGACCCCCTCCACTCCTCCCTCCCCTCCCTCAGAGTGCAATCAGTCTGGTGATGTCAATGTTTCTTACAGACCCCCTCCACTGCACCCTCCCTCTCCAGAGTTGCAATCAGTCTGGTGATGTCATGTTTCTTACAGACCCCCTCCATCCTACCCTCCCTCTCCAGAGTGCAATCAGTCTGGTGATGTCAAGTGTTTCTTACAGACCCCCTCCACTACCCTCCCTCTCCAGAGTGCAATCAGTCTGGTGATGTCATGTTTCTTACAGACCCCCTCCACTACCCTCCCGCTCCAGAGTTTCAATCAGTCTGGTGATGTCAATGTTTCTTACAGACCCCCTCCACTACCCTCCCTCCCTCCTCCAGAGTCAATCAGTCTGGTGATGTCAATGTTTCTTACAGACCCCCTCCACTACCCTCCCTCTCCAGAGTTTCAATCAGTCTGGTGATGTCATGTTTCTTACAGACCCCCTCCACTACCCTCCCCTCTCCAGATGCAATCAGTCTGGTGATGTCAATGTTTCTTACAGACCCCCTCCACTCCCTCCCCTCTCTCAGATTCAATCAGTCTGGTGATGTCAGTGTTTCTTACAGACCCCCTCCACTACCCTCCCTCTCCAGAGTGCAATCAGTCTGGTGATGTCAGTGTTTCTTACAGACCCCCTCCATACCCTCCCTCCCCTCTCCTTCCAGAGTTCAATCAGTCTGGTGATGTCAGTGTTTCTTACAGACCCCCTCCCCTCTCCCCTCCCTGTCCAGAGTTCAATCAGTCTGGTGATGTCAGTGTTTCTTACAGACCCCCTCCATTACCCTCCCTCCCCCTCCCTCTCCAGAGTTCAATCAGTCTGGTGATGTCAGTGTTCTTACAGCACCCCCTCCACTGCCCTCCCTCTTCCTCTCCCCATTCCAGGCCAGCGCAGTGGGTTTTCAGTGCACAGCTGATGGCATCTGCCAGCTGATGACGATGATCAGACTTGGGCGGGTCGCATATGGAAGGGTCTGGGTGCAATACATTCCCCTTGAACGCTCTGTGAACTCTGGTACCAGCGTGAGAGCGATGAAGTGAGAGCATGGCTGGCTGGTTAGGACTTAACCCTTTGACTTCCTCAGTCTGTCCACTATCATCCTGCTGTATCAACCATGGCAGCAAAGCAGAAATTTAACCCTTTGACTGTCTCACCCTACCCACTATCATCCTGCTGTATCAACCATGGCAGCAAAGCAGAAATTTAACCCTTTGACTGTCTCACCCTACCCACTATCATCCTGCTGTATCAACCATGGCAGCAAAGCAGAAATTTAACCCTTTGACTTCCTCAGTCTGTCCACTATCATCCTGCTGTATCAACCATGGCAGCAAAGCAGAAATTTAACCCTTTGACTGTCTCACCCTACCCACTATCATCCTGCTGTATCAACCATGGCAGCAAAGCAGAAATTTAACCCTTTGACTGTCTCACCCTACCCACTATCATCCTGCTGTATCAACCATGGCAGCAAAGCAGAAATTTAACCCTTTGATTGTCTCACCCTACCCACTGTCATCCTGCTGTATCAACCATGGCAGCAAAGCAGAAATTTAACCCTTTGATTGTCTCACCCTACCCACTGTCATCCTGCTGTATCAACCATGGCAGCAAAGCAGAAATTTAACCCCTGTCATTCCCCTTGTGATTAAGGGAGAGTCCGTAGAAGCTGTAGACACATTCAAGATTCTAGGTACGACGATATCAAGCTCGTTGAAGTGGGAGGAAAACACCAGCAACATTGTGTCAAAATCCCAACAAAGACTGTTCTTCCTCCGCCAACTCAAAAAGTTCGGTGTGGGTCAAAATATACTCGTGCAGTTCTACCGGGAGGTGACCGAGAGCGTACTGACCTTTTCGATCACTGCCTGGTACGGCGCCCTCCCCGCAGCCGAGAGGGAGAGGCTCAATAGAGTTGTCCGGACCGCCTCGAAAATTATTGGGACCACTTTGGAGCCCCTTGAGTCCATCTATCTTAGAAGAATGAAAAAGGTCAAATCCATTGTGGCCGACGAGGGCCATCCGGCAAATATTTTATTCTCCCCCCTCCTTTCCGGTAAACGATTCAGGTCCTTTAAGACCAGGACAAGCCGGTTAAGCAACAGCTTCTATGTGAAGGCGGCCCGTGACACTGTCCCTACTTAGACTTGTTCACGTGAGATGTGCCGGGGCTTTGGAGTTAAGGATGAGCAGAGGAGAGAGCGTGTAGATGTGTATTATTGACTTATGTTGGAGCAAACATTGTGTACATAGCATTGTGGGGTTGTATGTGAGGGTATAGAGAGGGTGTGTGGGTGCGTGCGTGTGCATGTGTATGTGTATGTGTGTGTGTTGACTCCGCGCACATGCGTGTGTGTGCGTGCGGGTGTGGGTGTGTGTATGTGTGCGTGTGTGTGTGTGTGTGTGTGCGTGTGTGGGTGTGGGTGGGTGGTGGGAGGGGGGTCGGCTGTTGCTTGTATGTGTTTCTGTCGGCTGACTTAAAAAGTTTAACCTTGTCCTCTTAGTCTACATACTCATTTTATTGTATTTAACTCATTTTGATTTTAATGTGCATATCGCATTGCATCTTTAATCAAATGTTTCTATACCTACCAATGTTGTTTTTCAATGAGTATTGCCCTTTTTGTCCATTGTTAAAAGTCCTAACCAAGGTATCTGACTCTTACGATGTGCTTTTTTAACCGTACATTTTTAGAATTAGTCATAATCTTTGATATTGTGTTCGACAAAGAGGGAGGGGGAGAGAGATGAGGGGAGGGAGAGGGTGAGAGAGGGGTGAAAGAGAGAGTGAGAGAGAGTAAGAGCATGTGTGTGTACATTTGTTTATGCGTTCTTGTTCCTGTATGTATTTTAATGCGAATGCCAAAACAATTTCCCATTGTGATGTTCTGGGCTAAATAAAATCTTGTATCTTTGACTCTCTCACCCTATCCACTGTTTTCATGCTGTATCAACCATGGCAGCAAAGCAAAAATTTAACCCTTTGACTCTCTCACCCTATCCACTGTTTTCATGCTGTATCAACCATGGCAGCAAAGCAAAAATTTAACCCTTTGACTCTCTCACCCTATCCACTGTTTTCATGCTGTATCAACCATGGCAGCAAAGCAAAAATTTAACCCTTTGACTCTCTCACCCTATCCACTGTTTTCATGCTGTATCAACCATGGCAGCAAAGCAAAAATTTAACCCTTTGACTCTCTCACCCTATCCACTGTTTTCATGCTGTATCAACCATGGCAGCAAAGCAAAAATTTAACCCTTTGACTCTCTCACCCTATCCACTGTTTCATGCTGTATCAACCATGGCAGCAAAGCAAAAATTTAACCCTTTGACTCTCTCACCCTATCCACTGTTTTCATGCTGTATCAACCATGGCAGCAAAGCAAAAATTTAACCCTTTGACTCTCTCACCCTATCCACCAGCATTCTACTTTGTCAACCATGACAGCAAAGCAAAAAATTTAACCCTTCGACTCTCTCACCCTATCCACCAGCATGTTGTTTTATCAACCATGACAGCAAAGCAAAAAATTTAACCCTTTGACTCTCTCACCCTATCCACTATCATCCTGCTGTGTCAACCATGGCAGCAAAGCAAACATTTAACCCTTTGACTCTCTCACCCTATCCACCAGCAATCTGCTTTGTCAACCATGACAGCAGAGCAGAAATTTAACCCTTTGACTGTCTCACCTTATCCACAAGCATCCGTCTTTGTTAACCATGACAGCAAAGCAAAAACTTAATCCTTTGACTTTCTCACCCTATCCACAAACATTCTGCTTTGTCAACCATGACAGCAAAGCAACAATTTAACTCTTTGACCGTCACCCTATCCACCAGCATCCTGTTTTATCAACCATGGCAGCAAAGCAAAAAATTTAACCCTGTGACTTTTTCACCCTATCCACCAGCTTCCTGCAGGAAGCTGGTGGATAGGGTGAAGAAGTCACAGGGTTAATTTTTTCCTGGTGGTAGATAGGGTGCAGGAGTGAAAGGGTTAATGTCGTAGATGAACACTCAGGCTGACCTCTCGCCTGGCAAGGACTGACTTGTTTACTGCACATTACGCCATTGGTATGTAGGACACCAGGCAAGCTTCTACACTTGGGTCTGTTGTGGGCTATCAGTCTCCAGTCTATACATACAATGTATACTGTGTTTGTACCTCAAGTACTTATGTTTTAGGGCCGTACGTTTTGACTGGCACAGTACTCTGTGTTTGATTTAACATAAAACAGAGAGAGAGGGAAGGGGATAGAGAGGGGGGAAAGAGAGAAGAAAGAGAGAAGGAAGGACAGATAGAAGGAGAGGGGGGAAGGGGAGAGAGAGGGGGAAGGGCAGAGAGAGAGAGAGGGAAGGGGATAGAGAGAGAGAAGGAAGGACAGATAGAAGGAGAGGGGGGAAGGGGAGAGAGAGGGGGAAGGTCAGAGAGAGAGAGAGAGGGAAGGGGATAGAGAGGGGGGAAAGAGAGAAGAAAGAGAGAAGGAAGGACAGATAGAAGGAGAGGGGGGAAGGGGGAGAGAGGGGAGGGCAAGAGAGGAGAGAGAGGGAAGGGGAAAGAGAGAGAGAAGGAAGGACAGATAGAAGGAGAGGGGGAAGGGGAGAGAGAGGGGGAAGGGCAGAGAGAGAGGGAAGGGGATAGAGAGAGAGAAGGAAGGACAGATAGAAGGAGAGGGGAAGGGGAGAGAGAGGGGGAAGGGCAGAGAGAGAGAGAGAGAGGGAAGGGGATAGAGAGGGGGGAAAGAGAGAAGAGAGAGAGAAGGAAGGACAGATAGAAGGAGAGGGGGAGGGGAGAGAGAGGGGGAAGGGCAGAGAGAGAGGGAAGGGGATAGAGAGAGAGAAGGAAGGACAGATAGAAGGAGAGGGGAAGGGGAGAGAGAGGGGGAAGGTCAGAGAGAGAGAGAGGGAAGGGGATAGAGAGGGGGGAAAGAGAGAAGAGAGAGAGGAGAAGTAAGGAAGATAGAAGGGAGAGGGGGAAGGGAGAGAGGGAGGGGATAGAGAGAGAGAAGGAAGGACAGATAGAAGGAGAGGGGAAGGGAGAGAGAGAGAGGAAAGGACAGAAGAAGGAGAGAGGGAAGGGGATGAGAGAGGGGGGAAGGAGAAGAGAGAGAGAAAGGGAAAGGAAGGATGAAGAGAGGGGAGGGAAGAGAGGGGAAGGAGAGAGAGAGGAGGGATAGAAGGGGAAAGGAAGGACAGATAGAAGGAGAGGGGAAGGGAGAGAGAGAGAGGGAAGGGGATAGAGAGAGGGGAAAGAGGAGATGAGAGAAGAAGGAAAAAGAAGGAAGGGGAAGGGGAAGAGAGGGGAAGGGCAGAGAGAGAGAGGGAAGGGGAAGAGAGGGGGGAAAAGAGAGAAGGAGAGAGAAGGAAGGAGAGAAGAGAGGGGAGGGGAGAGGAGGGGAGGCAGAGGAGGAGAGGGAAGGGGAGAGAGGGAGGAAGAGATGGGAGGAGAGGAAGGGGAAAGAGGAGAGAGAGAGGGGGAAGGGGAGAGGGGGAGGGAGAGAGAGGGAAGGGGAGAGGAGAGGGGAGGAGAGAGAGAGGAAGAGAGAGGAGAGAGGAAGGGCAGACAGACAACACGCATCACACAAAATAGGACATACACAGACGCACATGGATTAAAACACTTCGTCTTTATGCTCACCTGCACTGGAAGTAATACACACACACACACACACACACACACACACACACATACACACACACACACACACACACACACACATACACACACACGCGTGCGCGCGCACGCACACACACACACGCACGCACGCAAACACGCACGCACACACGGCCATACACATAAAGCCCAATCGTAGCGGCATATTGAGTGCACACAGGAGCTGTAAACGACAAACGAGAGGGACAAAAACCACAGAACAGTCACCATCACTGTTACACACATATCTGCCATTTTCTCCTGCTGGACACCACGTGTGGGTAATTGTCTGTTTTAATGTGCTGAGTTGTGTGTTTATTCTTTGTACGGTCTTTTGTGTACGTTTGATGAAAGCCACTTGGCCAAAAATTGCGTCTCTCTTCTTTTGTTAAATCAAATGTGTGTTCTGATTCTAGTGTGTGTGTCTGTGTGTTGTGTGTCGTGTGTGTTGAGAGAGAGAGAGAGTGTGTGTTGTGTGTGTGTGTGTGTGTGTGTGGATGTGTGTGTGTGTGTGTGTGTGTGTGTGGTGGTGTGTGTGTGTTGTGTTGTGTGTGTGTGTGTGTGTGGAGAGTAGTGTGTGGAGAGAGATGAGAGAGAGAGTGGTTGTGTTGAGTAGTGTAGGATGGTGTGTGAGGTATGTGGAGGTGTGGATGTGTGTGGTGTGTGTGTGTGGTCAGAATTACGTTTAGTATTGTGGTGTGTGACACGTCCAGTGGCATGAGAAATTCACTGTCACACTGAGATGAGTAATGAACAAACTGATATGTGATGCTGCCTTGACCTGCAGGTTTGGAGTGTATCGATCTATCAGTTACATATAATCTTTTAGTCCAGGCATGCAGAGGCCACAAAGTGTTGGACTGGTTGGTTCAGTTAATAGAGCCCTGGACTGAAGATCTGAAAACTATCTTAAATTCAACCCCATACACCCCTCCCCCAAGCGAGCGAGCGAGCAAGCAAGCAAGCAAGCTAAAATCAGAACTGGCCTGTGGTCACTGTCCATGTTAATGTTTCCATCATTCTGGTGGTGTCAACTTAGTCGTTGTGTCCCTCTGGCCCCCTCCCCCACCTCAGACCTTGCCAGCGTTTACCGTTTTAGTAGTTTTAGTTTTAAAGTGAATTAGAACATTGATGCTTTATATATCGTCTGTAACTCCAAAATGCTAGCACAACAACGACGAAATAGATCTTTTTACACAAGGCAGCCGAGAAATACATGAAAATAAAGGTCATATTGTACAATACAGAAATTCATATGTCATAAAAATCAGCAATAAACTGGAACTTACAGGCAATACAAGAAGCAGTGACAACAGCACCTTCCTCCAGTAAATGACCTGCTGAAACATCGATCCCCCACCCCCCTACCCTTTTCCGTCGCATTTATGCAAATCGTAGATTTTGGGACGTACAGTCAAGATAAAAATCAAAAGAACGGGTATATGATTAATAAAGAAAATCAAGACGCGCGCAAATGTTCATCTTTCTATTTACAATAAGCTCAGTTGAATCTAGCAGTTTCGCTGATTCCGATTTCGTAGCAATAGATCTAGCCTTTTTCGAGCATTTTATCATTTTGTTTGGAGGAGGGGTGTGTGTGTTAAACTATTAATTCTAATCCAGTCTTTTACACTGTAGCCACAAGCAATCAGACTCAAGCTTGTAGTTGTTAAATGAAAGCCAAACTATGTAAGGTTTGAGAATCAAGTTTTTATATTTTCGACTCTTATCATGTACCATACCTGGATTGTTGGGTTTCCCGATGGCACGTGTAAAAGAGCTTATATCTGCACTCAGCATCCCTGCTGCACAGAAAGTACAGCTGAGAAACTTGAGTACGCCTGCACCGATCTGTGATACACTGATACACGGCTTGCAGTGTGTTCATGGTGATGAAGACTAGCGCACGCTTTCTGGCAAGTCGTTTACGTTACACCTCGCAAAAGAAGAAGGAGCCAAGAGAAGATTGTTTCAAAACAAATGTTGACATATAAGTGACTAAAATGATGCAAATGATGCATATGTCAAGAAAAATTTACGTCAAACTTGTATGTCGCAAAATATTACATTTTGATTGGGCGCATCGTGATCGTCTGCTGGCAAGTGTGTGAAAGAAACGTGTAGGCCCTACGTATTGAGGTTGGTTCGCATTCTAAATCGAAAACTTTTCATCATGACTGTGATGGTGGATGCTTGTTATTAACGCATCGGCACATTATGTGATGATCAGTACGACGGAGAACAAAATCTTTCTGTGATCTATGATACATTTCAGTCATAATCTAGTTACTGACATACTTAGTAAGTTTTGGTGCAGGCGGATCTTCTAATTTTTAGACTTCGGGGAAAACCACAAATAGAAGCAGTCCTCTTTGGACCCTAAATCTTTGTCGAAAAAACATCAAATATCATCAAAGCAGGAGAACACTCCCTTTTACATAAGGTAAACCCTAAAATACTGCAGAAATAAGATTGGCAGCCACAACAGTCGGTTATCCGAATCTTGCAGAGCTGTATTACGTCGGATGAGTTTGGAGTTTGTTCAAGAGGTCATCGGACTCAGTTCCTCCCGCACTTCACTCAAATCTACCAGCAGTTATCAAACAGAATTCCCAAGTCTGCGCAAAACTGTGTGTGCTGGCAAGGTCTTGAAATGGGGAGAAGAAGAAGAAGTATCCATGAAATGCTGTGCTGACAGAACCAGAATGGTGGTTCCAAACATTAAGATAGGCAGTGAACAGGCCAGATTTTAATGTTGCGGGCAAGGACTAAACTTTAGATATCAAATCTTGACAACATAGCAGTATCAAAAGAACCAGCTAACTCAAGCAGAACTCAAGACTAAACATCAGATACACTGATGATATCACCAATAAGCAAGTGAGCCAAACCATCAAGAAAACTGTATGTTGTTATGGCCATGTAGCAAGCTCCAGTGACCTATATCAATCCTTCAGGGAACTGTTGAGGGAGGGAAGTGGAGTGGAAGACAGAAAAAAAAAATGGATTGACAACATTTTTTAATGGACAGAGAAAGGATTCACAGAGACCCAAGTCATTGGCACACACTGATACTATGTGATAGAGCTGGAGGAATCTAGTAAACAGTTCTTTAGTACAGTGCTGCAATATATCTTCATGGAGTTAAGGGAGATGAACAAGACAACTGCTGAGTAAATCTTAAAATGATACAGAAATGTTACTGATGAGTTATGACTTATGTAACCATAATTTTGAATTTTTACTGTACACAACAGCCGAACACCTTGTTGTAGAGGGGTCAAATTTTCGACTTTAAAGTCTTTCTCAAGAAACTCAGAATGTCGACTAACAACTTTCTGAGTTTCTTGAGAAAGACTTTAAAGTCGAAAATTTGACCCCTCTACAACAAGGTGTTCGGCTGTTGTGTACAGTAAGAATAATTTTGAATTTTACAATTGTTTGCAGGCCGAGGTAATAATTTCACAATTAAAAAAACACTGACATAATTATTTCGAACACTGGCATATGACCTTAATTACCCATACCGAGACACTGACACATACTTTATAAAAACCATTGATCTGTGCACAAAATGATATACTCTTTTCATCTCTTGGGGAGAGATGAAGGTAAAGAAAAGGAAGGGGATGAATACAGATGAGGGTGGGGAAGGGGACTGGGAAATAACAGATGGGGAACAGACAGGGGTCATAATTACTTACAGAGAGGGTGCAGGTTATAGATGATCTTTTGTATGTTTTTAGAGTTATATGATTTTATATAGTATATATATCTCCTGTTATTTTTCTTTGCTGTGCAGGGAGCAATGGAGTCAGATGCTGAAGGAGGTGGAGAGCTGCATGAGATAGAGCTTGAAGACCTGTTGTTTTATGAACGATGTGGGGGTGGTACCTTTGGCAGTGTGTACCGTGCCTTGTGGCGATCACAGAACATGATCGTCGCTGTCAAACGACTCTTGGTGCTAGAGAAAGAGGTAGACTGTGTGTTTGTGTGTGTGTGTGTGTGTGTGTTTGTATTTGTGTATGTATGTATATATATTATGTGTGTTTGTGTGTGTGTGTATGTGTGTGTGACAGCCACTCTATGCATGTGTATTCTGTGCATATGTATGTATATGTTTTGTGCGTACTGTGTGTGTGTGTGTGTGTGTGTGTGTGCACATGTGCATGTGTATGTGTGTGTACTGTGTGTGTGTGTGTGTGTGTGTGTGTATTTGTATGTCACATGTGATTACTTAATATTTGTATATATGTGTGTGTGTGTGTGTGTGTGTGTGTGTGTGTGAAATGATTACATATTCATTAATTTGTACTTTATATTATAATCATGAATTTTTTTCATGTCACAGTAGATTTATCTTATGAAATTTGGGCTGCTATCCTTGGGGAGAGCCTATTGTCACAGTGCAACACCATTTTTTCCCTGTATGTGTATATATATATATATCATGGACGTAGATTCTTCTGCAGGGTTATACTAGGGACAACTCCTTTGTTGCCAGAGGATTTTTAACATGAACGAAAGTGTGTGCTGGTCACAAGATCTGGGATAATCATCTCATCTGAAAGATTGGAAGAAGGGGAAGACAGATTGCTGCTTTGTCCAGGATTTGAACCCTGGGTTCTTGCTTCCCAGGCTGGTGCTTTAACTGCTAGGACACACACTGCACTAGAATTGTGCTTGTGATGGATATGTACCATAGTGAACCATGTATGGCTAATACAGTAAAAGTAGTTTTACAGAGAAAGACAAGGAGAGACAGAAGCTAAGTAGTATGAGGTCAAATGAAAAGTAATGACAGTTGTATAAAGCTACATTATGTTGAGTGTTACAGATTGGTTATGTCTTGATTGTTGATGAATTATGTTTATGCTTCTTGGATATACAGGTTTATGTGTTTGACTGTGTTTGTACTGCTTTAGTGAATGTGTTGTTAGTAGTGTTTGACTATGTTTGTACTGCTTTAGTGAATGTGTTGTTAGTAGTGTTTGACTATGTTTGTACTGCTTTAGTGAATGTGTTGTTAGTAGTGTTTGACTATGTTTGTACTGCTTTAGTGAATGTGTTGTTAGTAGTGTTTGACTATGTTTGTATTGCTTTAGTGAATGTCTTGTTATGGTAACCCTTCCCCTCACCCTCCATTCATTTTTGTTTTGTTTTAAGTGCAACAAACATTATCTGACATGGACTGTTTACAAACAGAATTGTTATGGATATTATTACAGGCACAGGTGCTGAGCGTGTTGAGTCATAAAAACATTATCCGCTTCTTTGGTGCAGTCATCCATGATCCCAACTTTTGTCTGGTCACAGGTCTGTATGTCACACTCTCTAGGACAGTTTTCCACAGTGCTGTGATGATACGCTATGATGATGATAACAGGGATGATGATAATGATGATTCCCTGAAGTTCCATTTGTATGACAAGACTGTACTCTACATTTCCTTTGATCATGCATCCAAGAGGTACAGACACCTGCAGTTTTGATCGGGAGATTTGAGCAATGTGTCAGTGGGTGAGACTCAACTGTGTGGTCCCGCTGGTCCCAACAAGCTCTTTGCAGGCACAACTCTGGGAGGGAGGCGGTCAGGATTGAAAACAAAGTTTGTTTTGTATGGGTTGATATATGACAGAACATTGCAGTAATGTTAGCTGAATGTCTTATAATTTGTATAGAAATTACTTCTGTATTCTCAATGGATTTATAAATCATAATATTAATTTATGTATAGTACAAGAACTCAGTATTTCTTATGAAAGGGAACTGGTTTCATTGTGTTGTATAAGTAGATATGTGATAGAACATTGTAGTAAATAAGTAATGTTACTTCAAGAAAAGTTTCATAAACTGAATATGATTTACTCTTAGTCTTATATTCTGAATGTGTTTATAAATTATACATGCTATATATAATACAAGGACTTCAGTTTTTTTTATTAAAGGAAAATAATTTCATTGTTTTGTGTAGGTAGATATATATATGTTAGAACATTGCATAATTAGTTAGATAGTTACATTCGCCTGACAGGCTGAGTTTTTGTCTCTCTACTATTATTTAATGGATTATTGTGGTTATGGTGCTTTGTTTGTGGTGAAAGTTATACCAACTGTTTTGTGATGATGTGGACTATTATCTGGTCATTGTTTTGTGCCTCCCTTCCCCTGCATCTTCGACTTTTGTGGTTTTTGTTTTTGGCGCGACTGACGGATACTGTACTGTTGAAGAATCATGCCTGTCCTCCATCTTGTTTCGCCTGCGTGCCGCGCGTGCGGTTTCAGGGTCATTCTCACGCTTCACCCATGCTTGCTGCTGTACCACCTCGCTCTCTCTTCTGCCCACTCGTCTCCACTGACAGCGCTGCAATGTGTGAGCAATCACACTCACTCTCTACCGTCCACCCACCTCCTCTCAACTGCCACCATCCCCATTCACCCCCCATCTCCTTCACTCGTGATGAGCTACTGGCAGTGAAACCTGCACCCCTTGACCCCGCCCTCAACTTGAAGTTGCGACGGTTTCGCATTGGTGTAGACCTTCCACGTGTACGGGGGTGTAGGGGAGGGAGAAGGAAACAGAGAAAGATCCCTGTTATCGGCCGTCCTGGCACTTTCTCCCTTGACAAACCATCATCAGCCACTGACCACTCTACACTGAAATCTTCTTCCTGCCTACCTGACTCTGATCCCTGTTTCACCACCAAACATTCCTCCGGCTCAAACCCTTGCAACCTCATTAACATTCCTTTGATTCCTGATGCCATACCTAGTGCTCCAAAACACGACCTCTTTGTGGCACTGTTCAACGCGCAGTCCATCCAGCGCAACGCCGTGAAGAGGGCTGAGATCTCTACCTTCATCGCTGACAATGACATTGATATGTTATTTGTTACTGAGACCTGGCTTCGGGAAAAAGGCGATGAAGCACAACTCAAAGATCTGACGCCTGTGGGCTTTTCATCTATGTCCATCGCTCGTCCAGCACGCGGTGGAGGAATAGCTGTTGTGTACCGCGATTTGCTTGATAAGCACCTGGCACGCTCCACCTCCTTCCCCTTCCAGCATCCGTCGTTCGAGGCCGTCCGTGTTTCACTGACGCAGTCTCAAAACTGTACACACTTCATCTGTGTATACCGTCCCCCGCCATCCCAGGAAAACCAGCTGACTCACTCTATGTTTCTGAACGAATTTTCTCTTTTGCTAGATTACTGTAACACTCTCTCTGGAAACTTGATCATTCTTGGTGATATAAACATACATTTTGACTCTGACAATGATTACCGCACTGTGAAAATGAAAAACTTATTGGACATGTACAATCTGTCTCAATCTGTCAATGAAAAAACTCATAAACGCAAGGGTGACACCTTTCCGGCTGGGAGCCGGAATTCCGGCTTTTTAAAATTTCCGAACCGGAGGTTTCAGGCTTTTTAAAATATCGAGAGAGAAAAAACTGGACCTATTTTCTTTGGCCATTACTTTGAATTGGATTTTGAAGATAGTTGGACACATTAACTTTGGCTCAGTACTGCATGTATTCATGTGGGCTGAAAATTCTACAGAAAGTGCTTGCCTGCAATTGATCTTCTGTGTAACCTAATGAAAGTAAGTGATATAATAAGTTTCTCTTAACAACCATCAATGCTTTTTCAGTTTGAGAACAACATTGTACTTTGTTTTTTATGAGATCTTTAGATCTAACTTATTGTTGGTTTCCTCAGAATAAACATATATACCTTAATTTATAAATATTTTATTATTGGAACTTGCATTCAAAATAGTTTCAGGAGACGGGGATTTTTCCTTTTGTAATGCATTTAAAGCGTCAGCGTCTGGGGGGCTTCGCCCCCAAGACCCCCCGAGCGGGGCTTTGCCCCTGCACCCCACCGGGACCTCGGCAGCCCCTGGACCCCGGCCTTTCCTGTTTTTCAATTTTCACAGGTGTCACCCTTGTAAACGTGGTCACATTTTGGATTGGGTCATTTCTAGGCCAGCGGACAATGTGTTAGCTTCATCTTATGTTACGGAATCTCTGTCCTCTGATCATTATTGTGTCGTTTCTAAATTGTCCTTGACTGTTCCTACTAACTCCACGGTGCTTACAAAATCCCGTAACCTACGTGCGATAAATCACGCTGATTTTAGATCTGACCTCTGTAGTCTAGTCAGTCCCCAGCAGTGCCCGTCAATCGACATGCTAAACAGCACGCTGTCATCTTTGCTAGACAAACACGCACCATTGCGCCAACGAAAACTGCGCGCAAACAGACTCGAGCCTTGGTACTTAGACGTAAAAGAAGAGCTTGAGGCCGCAAAGAAACATCGGCGCTGGGCCGAACGACAATGGCTGAAAAACCCGATCACTATCAACAAACAGATTTTTAATATTGCAAAGAAGGCAGTGGGCAAAATTGTCAGTAATGCTAAGTCCATGTTTCACCTAAATGAGATAGCCGGTGCTCAAACCCAAAACACCTTGTTTAGGGTGTGTGATAAGCTATTAGGTAGAGATAAAACATCTCCTCTTCCAAATACCTATCCCCTGCATGATTTGCCTACTGTATTCAGAGACTATTTCTCTCAGAAAGTGCAGTCAATCCGCACTGACCTAGATCAAGCTGTTTTACCCCAGATGAAACAAAAGTTTAAAACTCAAGCAGTAAAATCCACTTTCCACCGGTTTCATCCTGTCACTGAATCTGAACTGAAATCCATCATTCAAAAATCAAGACCTACTTCCTGCCCTTTGGATTCCCTGCCAACACCACTTTTTCTTGAGTTTCTCGACGACCTTCTACCTACTCTGACTGAGATTATCAACTCTTCTCTAACATCTGGTTCATTACCATCCCCTCTCAAAACCGCTGTTGTGAAACCCCTTCTTAAAAAGCCTTCTTTGGATCCTGACTCCCTGAGAAACTACAGACCCATCTCTAACCTATCTTTCATTTCTAAAATCTTAGAGAAAATTGTTCTGAAACAGCTTCTTACCTATTTGGATGAAAATAATCTGCTCTGTGCTTCACAGTCTGCCTACCGCCCACATCACAGCACGGAAACTGTTCTACTCAAAATTACCAATGATCTTCTTCTGTCCCTTGACTCTGGAAATGTTTCTGTGCTGACCCTATTAGACCTGTCAGCTGCGTTTGACACTGTTGATCATAACATTCTTCTTAATAGACTCTCCTCTCTGTATGGTATTTCAGGCACCGCTCTTTCTTGGTTTCAGTCGTATCTCACGAACAGGACACAATCAGTCCTTGTCATCAATCATTCCTCCCCACCCACTGATCTCCTTTTCGGTGTTCCACAAGGTTCCGTTCTGGGACCTGTGCTCTTTGCTCTTTACACAAAGCCACTCTCCGATTTGATAAAATCACATTCCATTGAGCATCAATCCTTTGCAGATGACATCCAACTTGAAATTGATTCTCCTCCTTCTGATATCTACTCTGCTATCCCAGTCTTAGAAGACTGTATCTCAGATATCAAGACCTGGATGCTAGAAAATAAATTAAAGTTAAATGATGACAAAACTGAAGCTCTCTTTTTGTCCTCTCCTTTCAAAACCTCCCCATCTCCCAAACCTACTACCATTACCATTGATCAGACTGAAATTCCTTTCTCCTCCTCAGCTAGGAATCTTGGTTTCTACTTCACTGACAACATGAGTGTTGAACTTCATGTAAACAACACCTGTCGCACTGCTTACATCAATCTCCGCCAAATCAGTTCCTTGCGTCATCTTCTTTCTGTTGATGCTACAAAAACTCTGGTTTCTGCTTTCATTCTCTCAAGACTGGATTATTGCAATTCACTTCTTTCTGGATGTTCAAAAGATCAAATAGATAAACTACAGAAAGTGCAAAATTCTGCAGCTCGGCTTGTTTTTAAATCCCGTAAGCGAGATCATGTCTCTCCTCTGCTAAAACGCCTCCACTGGCTTCCTGTACAAGCTCGTATCGAATTCAAACTTGCGATTCTCTGTCATTCATTTTTCTCTGGAACGTCCCCTTGTTACATTTCTGATCTCCTATCCGTCTACTCACCTTCCAGAAATCTTCGCTCCTCTTCTGACTTAAGACTACTGTGCATTCCCAGAGTAAGAACTAAAACCTTCGGTCACTGCACCTTTTCATATTCAGCACCAACTTTTTGGAATTCTCTGCCCCGTGAAATTCGCTACATTGAATCTATTACTTCTTTCAAGACTGCCCTCAAAACTTTCCAATTTAAATCCTATTTTCCCGACTAGGTAGTAACTGTGTGGACACTCTTTGTTCTCGTGCGCACGCGCGCGTGTGTGTGTGTGTGTGTGTGTGTGGGTCCGTGTGTGTGTGTGTGTGTGTGCGTGTCTGTGTGTGTGTGTGTGTGTGTGTGTGTGTGTGTGTGTGTGTGTGTGTGTGTGTGTGTGTGTGCCTGCGTGTCTGTGTGTGTGTGATGTTATTAGTGTGCAGCGTCACGAGCTCCGGCCCCGTACTGGAGGTTTGCGCTTATAAATGTTCATTATTATTATTATTATTATTATAATGTTAGTTTAACTCTTTGACTCCCGCATCCTATCTACCAACTGCAAAAACTTAACCCTTTGACTCTCTCACCCTTTCCACCAGCTTCCTGCAGGAAGCTGGTGGAAAGGGTGAGGGAGTCAAAGGGTTAATTTTTTGCTTTGCTATCATGGTTGACAAAACATGACACTAGTGGACAGGGTGCGGGAGGCAAAGGGTTAAGAAATGTTTGATAATCTGTGTAGAATTTTCTTCTCTGTTCTCTGTGAATTTATAAATCATATAATTCATCTTATGTACATTACAAGGGAGATAGTTTCACTCTTTTGTATGGAGGTATGTGACAGAACATTGTAGTAGTATTAGTTGAAGAAATGTTTCGTAATCTGTACTGAATTTTCTTCCTTATTCTCAGTGGATCTATAAATCATACAGTTCATGTTATACATAGAACAAGGAATTCAGTATTCATTGTTAATAGGAAATAGGAAATAATTTCACTGTTCTTATGTAGAAGGATATTACAATAAAATAGTTCAGAGAATGTTTTGGAATTGGCCTGGATGATATAACTTTGCTGTATGTTGTGTAGAACTTGATCAAGTTACACAGTGTGTGGAGCCTGTTGTTAAAGTATTACCATTGTCATTCCTCTTCTGCTCCTGCTGCTGATTATGATTTGTGTACATCAGACTGTATCAGTTGACTTGTTATTTGTTTGTTTTTTGTGGAGACTATGTATCGGCTTAGTTTGGGTTTTTGTTTCTGTGATGTGGTTGTATAGGATATGGTGTGGTTTGTTCATGCTGGGGGTGATGGATGTGCTTTGATGATAATAATAATAATAATAATAATAATAATAATAAATAATAAATAACCATAGTTATAAGGCGCCAAATCTTGATTTAAGAATCGAACCAAGGCATGCACTCCCATCCTTCACTGAAGCAATCACCATCATCGACCAAAACTCCAGGGCACAAAGCATGCACAAACTGGGAGAGGAAGACAGGAGGGGAGTAGGGCGTGTGACCCCTGACCCAGTCATCCCTCAGGTTCCATAGTGGTGTTTTTTTGTGTTTTTTTTTAGTATTGCAGATGGAGAAATATTTTTCACTGCCATGTGGTACATATTTCACTACAGTGTAGCATTGGTTGTTCCAGTGACTGACTGATACAAGACAGACATAAAACCATGCTCTGTGTAGGACCTCATGACCTTACCAGCATGTAAGACTTATGTGCAGACTTAAGGCGTATGCATGATCTGTTTGGATCTTCTCCATCACATGACATCTGTGGTGTCAATGCATATGGACTGCCAAGTGCGGAGATGCCATCTTGAGAAACTTTAACTGTAACGGGGTTTCTCTTCTTTCTTAGCGGTGCAAGGGAGACAACGGGATTTTCAGTCTCCCGGGACTGTAGCAGCACGCCTGTACGCACTGTACTTGTTGTTTCAGAATACGCGTCTAATGGATCACTGTATGCCTACCTGCGGAATCCTGAGAATGAACTGGATTTTAAACAGATTGTGAAGTGGGCACAGGAGATTGCCACAGGTATGTTGACATTATAAAATAGATTATCTCATATTGGGGTATGTTGTGAATATATTAATAATAATATGTAGATCCTGTTCCAGTTGATGATTTGAAAGTTTTTTCCTTAACCTTTCAGGATTTGCACTGTCAATGCAAAACACTCCTATTATTTGAACATTTCTCAATTTTCATATAAATACAATCGTGCTGACAAATTTACTACGGTGCGTTTGTTTAAAACTACAGAAGAAATGTTTTATAAGCACCGATACGACCAAAGTTTAGCCACTACTGTTGCTGGTAAAAGGCTTACACAGTGTTTCATACACTGGTTTCATGTAAAGCATTCAGCTTTTTCCCCATCCTCAGTATGGTTATTTGGTGTGTTCTGCACATTGCGGTATATGGAAGATATCTATACATCCCATGATATTCTATTATTTAGAGAAGTTGAGTTGGCTGACTGATTTTCTGACCCTATGGGGTAGAGAGAAAAGGCCAGTCGAAGTTGGAAATTACGAGGTCAACCTGGGCAGTGCCAGATAGTGTGAACAGATATTTATTCTATATGATGCCAGGTGTCATGAATGTGAAATGGTTAATGTATCTGAGTCACATGCACATTAAGTTACTGATGTAACAGTGTGAATGTTAAAAAGTGTGACATGAAGTTGTTGACTTAAATGTAAATATTAAAAATATAACATGATGTTATTGACCTGTCAGGGTAAATATAGAAAAATATATTATGTATAACATTGATGTACTGACATAACATTGTAAATATGAAATATATGACATGAAGGTATGGACTTGACAGTGTAAATATGAAGAACATAACATGAAGTTGTTAACAAGTAAAAAAGTATTGAAATATAATGTTAAGTTATTATAAGACATCTTTCATGTTGTTTCTTACATAATTTGAATTGTACTCTATTGATTTCTTTTTTTCTCAATTTTTTAAATTCATTTTAACTTAAGCAAGTAATATAAAGAAATACAAAACAGCTAGCAAAGTGCAATTGCAGAAAGGTCATGGAATCAGATTTGAATTCATGTTGAATGTCCATGTTTGAAATACATCTACGTGAAGCACAATCACCAATAAAAGAAAAACACAACATGAATAATAACAACACGACAACAGTTTGTCAACAGACATGGGCATGATATTATGAAATCAGACTTGCTATCACATTCCATCATACACACTGACAACATTTGTATTACAATGTAAATAGAATCAAGACTGTAGGTATGTCTTGCCTTCTATGAATAAAAGTTGTTTGAAAGCAAGACTTGATTCAGCCAGAAGACTTCAGGGCGAGGTCAGAAGCTGTCAGGTGACAGCAAGACTTGACAGTTCAAAAGAAGTACCATACACTACAAGAAGACTTTACAGGTAATACCATCTTGCTGAACTTGTGCTGTGCAGCAACACCAGAATGATCTTTACAGTCACAGGCCTGTGTGATGAGTATAGACAGTGCTGATTCTAGGCTGCGGGATCGCGGGATTCATGCGATTTTTTTCTTTTGCCCACAAAAAAGCAAGCCTTGTGCGGGCAGCATCCCGCATTTATCAAGGAAAGCCCGCATGTTTTGCTCGCTACGCGCAAACTTGTGTTAATGTCTGTATGTGTTAGCTCTGTCACTGTTTTTGCCCTGCTGTCGCTGCTGACCCCCACTGGTTTTGTCAGGCCCCCCTTTTTTTGACTGGAGGGGGGGGGGGGGGGGCTGCCTCTCCCCCTTTTTTTGAAAATCCTAGAATCAACACTGGTAGAGATCCTGGGCTGCCCAGACATCGGGATTCCCTTGTTGGCCTTGCTGATGTGGTCCAAAAGAATGCTAGGCAGTACATCAGATTTGTTAGGGTTTATTCTTCATGTGAAGATGCCTACAAGGCATTAAGTTCCTACTTTGTCTGTCCTCATCTACCTTCATATTCATTGAGAATGTATCATCATCTGCCCGATCCACTGTTGGGATGTCCAGTCCTCATACTTGCCCATACATGGGGGCTGCTTTGTAGGTGTCAGGACATATCCTCCAGATGGTGGACCATGTAATCTGGCATTTAGGGGGCCAGATCTTCTTCCTTTTTACCCAGTTATATTGCTAAGATGACAAGCATTCTTACCAACAAACGCCTATCAATTAACATCAGAAAGAGAGTTCTTGAATGTTATATAGAACCAATACTGTTGTACGGATGCGAGGTGTGGACAGTCAGCAAGCAAAGCCAGAGCAAGATTGAGGCAGCCGAGATGTGGTTCCTCAGAAGAATGTTGAGAGTTCCATGGACAGCAAAGAAAACAAACGAGACAGTCTTGATGGAGGCAGACACAAGTAGATCATTCATAAGGAAGATTAGGAAAAGATAAGCAACATTTATAGGCCATTTTATGAGGAAGGGGTATTTGGAGCAGCTGGTCACAACGGGAAAGCTGGAGGGAAAGAGAGCACCAGGTAGACCCAGGGAGAGAATGCTGGACGGACTTGCAGAGTGGCTGGGGATGAGGAGGGTGGGGGGAGATGCTGGGGGCAACGAGAGATAAAGATGGTTGGAAGTCCATGGTCGCCAACGCCATGCGGCAGGGCACCTGATGATGATGATGATGATGATATTTGCTAAGTGTCCAGTCATGCTATGACATGACCAAGACTTTGAGATCAGGGGATACTACAAGAGGATATTGTTACAAACACAGTAATATAGGAGCAGCCATATACAAGTGATCTCTTGCCTGGCAAGCCAGACAGGGGAAGTTAATATTGTGAATGACAGCAGGTGTTTACAGGTAAAAACAAGATAGTTAAAATCACAGTGACAGAGTCTAGAAACAAATGTCATGCATACATCCATACATGTTTGTTGATTACAGGTAAAAACAAGATAGTTAACATCACAGTGACAGAGTCTAGAAACAAATGTCATGCATACATCCACACATGTTTGTTGATTACAGGAATGCACTACCTTCACTTTGAAGCTCCCATCAAAGTCATCCACAGGGACCTGAAATCTAAAAATGGTGAGTGTCGTTTTCAGTGTAAGTGTGTTTTCAGATCAGTATGTGCAGAGATGGGCCAACAATGTGTTTATGATTTATTCTGTACGCAATGAAAATACAGGTGCAATACATTATGACTTTATCAGTCTGATATCAGAGGTCTAACACCAGATATGATAGTTTTGTTAGAAGACTTGTTTATCTGCTCTTGTATAAAAACATTTCATCTACAACAGGTCTGATGATGAAGAGGTAAGATGTCTGACTTTCAGTTGGAAGGTATGAGTTCCGTCTTATTAGTGCTTATAACCCTCTTTGCGTTTATACATGCACGGAACATCAAGTATGCATGTAAAAGATCCTGTAAGCCTTATCAGTGTCTGGTGACTTATGGAAACATGAAAACACCCAGCATAAATAGCCACCCATGGTGAAGTATACAGACTGTGCAACAAAATACTGCCTGCACAGTGTAGGGAAAACAACATGCTTATATATATGCCTCCATGAAAGGACGAATGCTAAAAAAAAGAAAATGAGAAAGAGAGAGAAAAAATCTGTTGTTGCCGATCTTTTTGTTTTGCTTGTTCAGCATGTATTTTAGAAAATGTGTCATTTTTTTGCGCATTTTTCATGTATGTTCTGTACGTGAAGACTGAAAAGCAACAACAGCAACATCAACAAAACACCACCACCACCAACACCACCACCAACAACAACAACAAGAAAAAAGAAAACCCTTCTTTGACAATCATCTGAAGAATTGCTGCTTAAAAAAAATTTGATGGAGTGTGTAGCCTAGTGGTTAATGCACTTACCTGGGACATGACAAACCCGGGTTCAAGTCAGGAATTTTTCTCTCCCCCCCCTCCCCTCCACTAGATCTTCAGTGGTGGTGTGGGTGCTAGTCTTTCGGATAAGACTGTAAACCAAGGTTCAGTGTGCTGCATGTGTTCAGTGCACGTAAAAGATCCCACGGTAACAAAGGAGTTGTCTCTGGCAGGATTTTGTATCAAAACTATTTTGATAGATAATCAGAAATACATGCGTATAGAAAAAAAAAAAAAAAAGAAAAAGGTGGCGCTTTACTGCAGCAGTGTAATCTTCCTGGGGAGAGTTCCAGATTTTTGTGTGGTATATCCAGTGGTGTCCAGACAAAGCATACAATTGCAAACCCCCCCCCCCCCCCCCCCCCCCCCCCCCCCCAAAAAAAAAAAAAAAAAACCAACAAAAAACCAAACCAAAACAAACAAGACCCACCAACCCCCATCTTGCCTAACAGTTATGCGTACAAAAATTGTTGTTTACTTACAAGATGATGTGGATTGTTTCAGTGGTGATCTCTGATGACTGGACCTGCAAGGTGAGTTGTGGTCGGTTTCTGCTGTTCTTAACCCTTTGGAAGCTGGTAGATAGAGTGGGGGACTTAAAGGGTTAAATTTTTTGCTTTGCTTTCATGGCTGACAGTGCTGATAGACAGGGTGAGGGAGTCAAAGGGTTAACAGACTTACCAAGTGCTACACTTTTGACATAGTGAATTCAACCCAACTGCACTCTGCTCTACTGATACATTCATGTTTAGTAGGCCACATTGCTGCAGTAATTGTTCAGCTGTCTGGTTCTATTGGTTTGAACTTGTGGTTGTACGGGTGTAGAACCTGTTTTGGGTGGTGTGGAGTCTTTCCGCCACTTGCCTCTCTCTGGACAGAAGATGGTGGTTGTCCCATTCTGTCTGTGACTTCAGGATTGGTTTGATGCTGCTATTCTTCTTGATGTAGCTGATGCTGTTGTCTGGTAAGTCTTCCTGGGCTTCTCTGGTAAGTCTTCCTGGGCTTCTCTGGTAAGTCTTCCTGGGCTTCTCTGGTAAGTCTTCCTGGGCTTCTGTGGTAAGTCTTCCTGGGCTTCTCTGGTAAGTTTTCCTGGGCTTCTGTGGTAAGTCTTCCTGGGCTTCTGTGGTAAGTTTTCCTGGGCTTCTGTGGTAAGTTTTCCTGGGCTTCTGTGGTAAATCTTCCTGGGCTTCTGTGGTAAGTCTTCCTGGGCTTCTGTGGTACGTCTTCCTGGGCTTCTGTGGTAAGTCTTCCTGGGCTTCTGTGGTAAGTCTTCCTGGGCTTCTGTGGTAGTCTTCCTGGGCTTCTGTGGGTCTTCCTGGGCTTCTCAAGTCTTCCTGGGCTTCTGTGGTAAGTCTTCCTGGGCTTCTCAAGTCTTCCTGGGCTTCTGTGGTAAGTCTTCCTGGGCTTCTGTGGTAAGTTTTCCTGGGCTTCTGTGGTAAGTCTTCCTGGGCTTCTGTGGTAAGTCTTCCTGGGCTTCTGTGGTAAGTTTTCCTGGGCTTCTGTGGTAAGTCTTCCTGGGCTTCTGTGGTAAGTCTTCCTGGGCTTCTGTGGTAAGTCTTCCTGGGCTTCTGTGGTAAGTTTTCCTGGGCTTCTGTGGTAAGTCTTCCTGGGCTTCTGTGGTAAGTCTTCCTGGGCTTCTGTGGTAAGTCTTCCTGGGCTTCTGTGGTAAGTCTTCCTGGGCTTCTGTGGTAAGTCTTCCTGGGCTTCTGTGGTAAGTCTTCCTGGGCTTCTGTGGTAAGTCTTCCTGGGCTTCTCAAGTCTTCCTGGGCTTCTGTGGTAAGTCTTCCTGGGCTTCTCAAGTCTTCCTGGGCTTCTGTGGTAAGTCTTCCTGGGCTTCTCTGGTAAGTTTTCCTGGGCTTTGGTAAGTCTTCCTGGGCTTCTCTGGTAAGTCTTCCTGGGCTTCTCTTTGTGCCAGTTCATCTACTGTTTCGTTTCTTGGTATCCCACAGTGAGCAGGGATTTCACTGGAGGACTGCTGTTCTGGTTCTTCTGACTTGTTGGAGGCCTTGGTCATGGAGGCAGCTTGTTATTGTTTAGGGTTTAGAGAAAAGAGGGATACCACTTGATAACATGTGTTGTCTATAGTATGAATCATGTAGGCAGCTTGTTATTGTCTAGGGTTTACAGAACAGAGGGATACCACTTGATAACATGTGTTGTCTGTAGTATGAATCATGTAGGCAGCTTGTTATTGTTTAGGGTTTAGAGAACAGAGGAATAGCACTTGATAACATGTGTTGTCTATAGTATGAATCATGTAGGCAGCTTGTTATTGTCTAGAGTTTAGAGAACAGAGGAATAGCACTTGATAACATGTGTTGTCTATAGTATGAATCATGGAGGCTGCTTGCACGAATGTCTTTGTTTCTGCACAGTAGTTGGTGCAGTGTTTGTCTGTAGGAATACTGACGGTTGTGGTTTGGGTTTCACAGAAGTTGATGAAGTTCCCGTGGGTCACAGCATTGGTGACTGACCCATCAGTGTATACATGTATCCATACCTCCTATGGGTAAGGCTGACCCATCAGTGTATACATGTATCCATACCTCCTATGGGTAAGGCTGACCCATCAGTGTATACATGTATCCATACCTCCTATGGGTAAGGCTGACCCATCAGTGTATACATGTATCCCTACCTCCTATGGGTAAGGCTGACCCATCAGTGTATACATGTATCCCTACCTCCTATGGGTAAGGCTGACCCATCAGTGTATACATGTATCCATACCTCCTATGGGTAAGGCTGACCCATCAGTGTATACATGTATCCATACCTCCTATGGGTAAGGCTGACCCATCAGTGTATACATGTATCCATACCTCCTATGGGTAAGGCTGACCCATCAGTGTATACATGTATCCATACCTCCTATGGGTAAGGCTGACCCATCAGTGTATACATGTATCCATACCTCCTATAGGTAAGGCTGACCCATCAGTGTATACATGTATCCATACCTCCTATGGGTAAGGCTGACCCATCAGTGTATACATGTATCCATACCTCCTATGGGTAAGGCTGACCCATCAGTGTATACATGTATCCATACCTCCTATGGGTAAGGCTGACCCATCAGTGTATACATGTATCCATACCTCCTATGGGTAAAGCTGACCCATCAGTGTATACATGTATCCATACCTCCTATGGGTAAGGCTGACCCATCAGTGTATACATGTATCCATACCTCCTATGGGTAAGGCTGACCCATCAGTGTATACATGTATCCATACCTCCTATGGGTAAGGCTGACCCATCAGTGTATACATGTATCCATACCTCCTATAGGTAAGGCTGACCCATCAGTGTATACATGTATCCATACCTCCTATGGGTAAGGCTGACCCATCAGTGTATACATGTATCCATACCTCCTATGGGTAAGGCTGACCCATCAGTGTATACATGTATCCATACCTCCTATAGGTAAGGCTGATCCATCAGTGTATACATGTATCCATACCTCCTATGGGTAAGGCTGACCATCAGTGTATACATGTATCCATACCTCCTATGGGTAAGGCTGACCCATCAGTGTATACATGTATCCATACCTCCTATGGGTAAGGCTCCTCTGTCATGACCAACCTGAGAGCCTGGTGTGCTGCGTCATCTTGTACTCCTGCTGTGGTGACATGGGGGACATTCAGAGGCTGTCTCTTCTGGTGTCCGTGGTTCTGGCAGTTGCATAGATGATGGTGAAAATGTCTTTGAGCAGGATTTGCTGACATTGCCGCCATAGTCTCTTGCTGTCATGGTCAAAGCTTCTTTGTGTCAAGTGATTTTTGGTCAGACAATCCAACTTGTATTCCATGGGATGATGTATCAAACATCTGAACTTCTCAGCCAGCATCATGTCCTTGGTTTCCCTTGTCTGTTTGTGAGGCTGGATTTTTGTCGTCATTTTTCAATAGGTGTCGACCTCATTGCACCAGAGATGTCTGAAGGCCTGGTTGTGAACTTTGTCAAGTGCCTGCAGATCCGTCTTTGCTGAGGTTGACCAGGCAGTGGAGCCATATTCAGGTGGGGCCTGACTGCAATAAAGCCATGGTAAACTCTGAGCTGATGTATTGCTTCATGAAACGCAGACCAGACGTGCTACAGACTTCAGAAGTTAGGTCTGCTCATGACAGGCTATTAGTACTTCAGTTATCAAAGTTTTTGAATCTGGTGTTTCAAACCAAAAACCTAAATATGCAAGGTGAAGATGTATAGAATAAAACATTTTTAGGCTTGGACGCTTATCCAAAGAGTGAAAGACAAGATGTACGAGCGAATGAAGAAAAAGTCTTGACGAAGAAATGAAACATTGCATGACTAGGGGAATGAGTAAATGAATGAATGAATGAATGGAAGAAACATTGACTGAATGAAGAAATGAATAACAAAATAATGATTAAACTGTTATATTACTTCAGTGGTTTTTGTATAGCACTGTTCTCCAAGTGGAATGAACTTGTTGCACATTATGCATACACAGTCAGTCACTGTAGTGGAGCACAGAGGACTCAACTTTTAGGTCAGCTGACTGTATTCCACACTATAGTTGCTGTCTGCATCATTGGTGGGTGTACGTGCTGGCTATTTTCGTGTTTTCTTAACCCTTTGACTCCCACACACTGTTCACCAGCATCCTGCATTGTCAACCGTGCTAGCAAAGCAAAAACATAACCCGCTGACTCCCTCACCCTATACACCAACTTCCTGAAGCAGGAAGCTGGTGGACAGGATGAGGGAGTCAAAGGGTTATGTTTTTCTGTTGGTGGATAGGGTGCTGGAGTGGAAGGGATAAGTCACCCACTGACATAACTTACAGGATCTGTAGTGAGCATATTTCATCATCAGTGTGCATATACACGTGAATCAGATTTGCGAACCGGCGGATCTGAACACATGTTGACCTGGGAGATTGCAAAAAAAACTGTCCTGGGAGATTGAAAAAAAAACTGTCCTGGGAGATTGCAAAAAACTGACCTGGGAGATTGCAAAAAACTGACCGGGAGATTGCAAAAAAACTGACCTGGGAGATCGCAAAAAACCTGACCTGGGAGATTGCAAAAAACTGACCTGGGAGATTGCAAAAAACCTGACCTGGGAGATTGCAAAAAACCTGACCTGGGAGATTGCAAAAAACTGACCTGGGAGATTGCAAAAAACCTGACCTGGGAGATTGCAAAAAACCTGACCTGGGAGATTGCAAAAAACTGACCTGGGAGATTGCAAAAAACTGACCTGGGAGATTGCAAAAAACTGACCTGGGAGATTGCAAAAAACTGACCTGGGAGATTGCAAAAAAAACTGACCTGGGAGGATTGCAAAAAACCTGACCTGGGATGATTGCAAAAAAAAACAACTGACCTGGGAATTGCAAAAAACTTACCTGGGAGATTGCAAAAAACTGACCTGGGAGATTGCAAAAAAAAACTCTACCCTTTTATCCACTTGGTGGACGTGTCTAGGTGGATTGACCCATGACTTTACAGTTGGGAGTCTGATGTTTATCCACTTGACTACTGGACCCTGATGACAGAATGAGATGTGTTAAACAGACAGTACAAAATCTAGGTGCATTCAAGCATTTAGGTCAGACAGACGATACATGGTCATAGTCGCTGGCTAGTTAAACAATCAAATCTCACATGAAAGTGTGAAAGTTCCAGATTGTTTGATGTTCATATTGTATGATTACATTGAAGGTAAATCCATCACGGCAATGATAGATAAAAGCATTGTGTAATTGGACATACTCATGTTCATGCTTACAGACCATTTTTGCAGTAGTTAACGAAACATAATGACCGGTTCTGTCTCCCAGCTGTGTGACTTTGGAGCGTCGCGTTTCATCGGCAGCACGACCAAAATGTCACTGGCAGGCACGTTCCCCTGGATGGCACCAGAAGTCATACAGAGTATGCCTGTGTCTGAGTCTTGTGATACCTGGTCCTATGGCGTGGTGAGTGAAGTGGACTTGTTTGGTGTGGTGTGGTGTGGTGTGTGGTGTGGTGTGGTGTGGTGTAGTGTTGCCTGTGTCTGAGTCTTGTGATACCTGGTCCTATGGCGTGGTGAGTGAAGTGGACTTGTTTGGTGTGGTGTGGTGTGGTGTGGTGTGGTGTGGTGTGGTGTGGTGTGTGATGTGTGTGGTGTAGTGTTGCCTGTGTCTGAGTCCTGTGATACCTGGTCCTATGGCGTGGTGAGTGATGATGTGGGTGTGGTGTGGTGTGGTGTGGTGTTGGTGGTGGTGTGGTGTTGGTTGTGATGGTTGGTGTGATAGTGGGTTTGTGAGTGGTGGTGTAGTGTTGCCTGTGTCTGAGTCTTGTGATACCTGGTCCTATGGTGTGGTGAGTGAAGTGGACTTTGTGTGTGGTGTGGTGTGGTGGTGGGTTGTGGTACAGTGTGGGGTGTGGTGTGTGTGGTGTGGTGTAGTGTTGCCTGTGTCTGAGTCCTGTGATACCTGGTCCTATGGTGTGGTGAGTCGACTGTTATTGTGTTGTGTTGGGTTGTGGTGTGGTGTGTTGTGCATATTGTGTTGTTTTGTGTTGCTTTATGTGTTGTGTTGTTTTCAGTTTAAGACCTCTCTAGGCTGAAGCATGTAGCCCTGCCTTCATAGCTTTTACTTCTGATTCACTAGTTGGCATGGTATTTTATTACTGCCCACTATGACATCAGCATGTATATTGTATCCCCACTTTCTGGAAATTCTGTGCTGAAAATTTCCCCCTTTCTGTCACTCTTTTTGTTTCTGCCTTGCTCCTTTGTTTCTGTCATCTCTTCCTATCATTTCCTGCCTTGCTGGTACATTGACCAGTAAGTCTTACATATCTTCTGTCTATCAGAGTTGATAATTAGGTGTATGTATAAATTATATGTATATTTTTGTGTACTTAGTTATCAGGTTTGTTTTCTTGAATCACCCTGATGATAAATTGGTTGAAATGACCAATGCTTGGGACGCGTGTGTGAATTATATTATATGAAAGCAGTGATACAATCTGTGTTCTTAATTTTCTTTTTCCAGGTTTCATTTAGATGTGTGTGTTTTCTCTTGAGATTATTATAGCCCTGATATGGCTATAATAATCTCAGCAGAGCTGTGGTTTTACCGAAGACTGCTGAGGGTCAAATGGACGGATAGGCGCTCAAATGAAAGCATACTGAATGAGTTGGGTACTACACGCAAGCTTCTAGTACTCATACAACGGAGGAAACTGAAATATGTTGGACACGCAATCCGTAATGAGAGAACAGACTTGATGTCCACTGTCCTCCAAGGTAAAGTGGAAGGAAAGAGAAACAGAGGACGGCCACCTGCATCACTTGCTAGAAACATCACAAACATCAGTGGCAAGAAACTCCAGGAGGTGGTCAGACTTAGCCAAGATCGAGAGTGCTGGAGGCAACTTGTGAGGACATCATGTGCAGCGGCCAACACTGTTCCCGGTGACGCCGACAGGTGAGACAGGTGAGATATGGCTGTGACCAGTCAGCTGGGCTCGTGATAACTGGCCATGATTAGGTCTGCAGAAGAGATGGAAACGTTCCTTGCACACCTATTGACTCTTGAGTGTATGTATAACCTTTCAAACACATCAGGTGGAGTTTGATTCTCAGTCTGCATTCTTCTTCTCCCTTAACTTCATGAAGAGTCATCAGGGTGATGCACTGAACTGTCTACCAGACTCCTCCAGCTATGTCTGTTGTGTGCCAAAGCCTGGGTCTCTGCAAATGGTTATTTGTCCGTTTCGCAATGTTGTCAGTCCATCATTTTCTGAAATACATTCCTTATATTATGGTATGACTGTGTTTCCAGGTGCTGTGGGAACTGCTGACCCACGAAATTCCTTTCAATGGAATTGACGGCTTCCAGGTGGCCTGGCTGGTGGTGGAAAAGGGGGAGGTAAGTTTGTTACCATGGTGATCTGTTTTGTTACATCTGTCTTGGAACTGTTCAAAGAAATGTACATGGGGAAGAAAGTAGTATCAATATCATAAGACGTTTATTAGTCCAAGATTTTGGCTCTTGTTATTGATCAGTGGAATTCTTTCTTGGGTTGATTGGTTCTTCTGATAGAGCAGTGTGCTGAAGACCTGATATCTCAAGTTTAGTCCCACCCAGCAGTATTGAAACTGGTCTGTTTGCTGTTTATCTTCATGTTTCCGTCGTTCTGGTGATGTCAGCTAGTTTAGTCCCACCCAGCAGTATTAACACTGGTCTGTTTGCTGTTCATCTTAATGTTTTCATCATTCTGGTGATGTCAGCTTAGTGCTTGTATGTCCCACCCAGTAGTATTAACACTGTTCTGTTTGCTGTTCATCTTAATGTTTCCATCGTTCTGGTGATGTCAGCTTAGTGCTTGTATGTCCCACCCAGCAGTATTAAAACTGTTCTGTTTGCTGTTCATCTGTATGTTTCCATCATTCTGGTGATGTCAGCTAGTTTAGTCCCACCCAGCAGTGTTAACACTGGTCTGTTTGCTGTTCATCTGAATGTTTCCATCATTCTGGTGATGTCAGCTTAGTGTTTATATGTCCCATCCACATCTCCCCATTTCAAGACCTTGCCAGTGCATAAGGTGTTGTACAGGTTTTGTACAGGTTCAGGAAGTCTGCCAGATAATTGCTGGCTGATATTGATGGGACGCATATGGAATTATCCGAGTGCAGTGATTCCCTCTTGAACAAGCACCAAACTCCAGTGAAACTTAAAAAATAAAAAGGTCTATACGTTATGGTATTTTTATTTTAAAATCATGGTATTATTATTTTAGTCACTCAGATACTATCCATTGATCTTTGAAGATGATGGAATTACAAGCTGGGAGTCTCAAGTGCAAGCCTGGGCAGCTGTTGAAGATGATGGAATTACAAGCTGGGGAGTCTCAAGTGCAAGCCTGGGCAGCTGTTGAAGATGATGGAATTACAAGCTGGGGAGTCTCAAGTGCAAGCCTGGGCAGCTGTTGAAGATGATGGAATTACAAGCTGGGGAGTCTCAAGTGCAAGTCTGGGCAGCTGTTGAAGATGATGGAATTACAAGCTGGGGAGTCTCAAGTGCAAGCCTGGGCAGCTGTTGACCGCAAAACTGGTCTCCCTTCCCCACGCTGCTGACAAAATCCAGGAGAAGGGTGTGAGCCTGTTCAGCGTGGCACCTGCCATGTGGCTGGAGTTGCAGAGACTTGAGAGCAGAAGTGAACTGTCTTAGGGACCTTTGTTTTATTGTTGTTAAAGCATACCATTGTGTAGAAATGATCATTTTCTGCCATAACATTTTCAGAATACAGAATGCATGCAGGAAATACGTTGTTGCTGCAATGATTTTTGTACACACACGTACACCCAAACTACATACTCACACACCCAAACACCCAAACACACCCACACACACCCAAACACACCCAAACACACCCAAACACACACACACACACACACACACACCACACACACACACACACACACACACACACACACACACACACACACACACACACACACACCAGTGAAAAAATAAATAAGATCACCAAATTGACCATATTGAATGTCAACGAACAATGCTTCTTCTCTTCTACAGCCGTTGAGTTCTTCCGGTAACAATAGTCTCACATTATTTTTTTGTTAGTTCATTTTTCACAATAATGACACCATGTAATTCTTTCCAATGACTGTGCAGAGGCTGATGATACCGACAGAGTGCCCTCCCTTCTTTGCTCGGCTGATGGAGCAATGCTGGGATCTGGATCCCAAGAAACGTCCGTCCTTTAAACAGATCCTGAAGCGACTTCATGTCATGTTGGAGGATGGTGAGTATGTCTGTCTGTCACGTCTGGTGGTTTTGGTTTTTTTTTTTCAATTCTTTTCTGTTTTTCTTTCAAGCGATCTGATTTTGTTGGATGCTTGTATGCACTTTGTTTTTTGCCCGCACTGAGCAGGTGGTTTTCTGCTACATGGTTTGCGTATGAAGTGTTTGGTGGGCACGCATGCTGCTTATTTTTGTTTCCATATGCCACTGGACACTGACATGATGTACAGGATCTTTAACTCTTTCGTTACTCACTCCCGCTTTAGCGGGAGAGTAGTTTCTTTACTGTAAGAACTGAATTTGTACATACGCTGTCTTTGGTTTCCTGGGTTTCCTGAGAGTAAAACTGTGAAAAGAGGGTAGGCCTACTTATGTTACTGTTTCTCTACTCAATGTGGATGATTAACAAACATGACATGTGATATACCGTTGTGTACGGAACTGAAGTCGTAATAAAAATAGCATGCTTTAACAGACCTGCGTGCATGTGGTGTCGCACAGGGAGACAAACAGTTGACACTATTGCATCACAAGATAAACAAAATGATTACATGGACAGACGGCAACATATACAGCCGAAATGGCATAACGCATGCTGGTACTTACAGATTCATCTTTCTGTCATGTCACTGTCTCATTGTGAACGAGGTATCCAGTCACACAATATGTCACTGTGTCATTGTTGTCACCACATAATAGCATCAAAGCACGAGCCTGTTGTTCCAAATACAAAGTCTCTTTATAAACATTTTTGCTGCAAAATTACGTTGTGACTAACATAAAACAAAAGACGGTATAGACTATAAATGCTACTCTAAGAGTTATTTACGTGTAGGGGCTGTTGGTGTCATTGTCACCAGATTGTCACAAACATAGGTTGTGGAACGTAATTCCCACTTGTCCACTCAAAGGAAGGGCGTCTGTGGTAGAAAAGTGGCAGATTCTCATCGTCTAAATCATCACTACTGTCATTTTCTCTGTCTTGGTGAATTATTGCCTAAAAATTGGCCCTTTCTTCTTTTGTGAGTTGAACCAAATCAAAATCATCACCAAGATATCGTATAATTCGTCGTCCGAAAACTGATCACGATCTTCCTCCTCCATTTTACAAAGTAAGAATGAGAGAGAACACATGGAACTTTGTGTGAAGTTTATGCCAGTAAAGATGGGGGAGGAGGTGGTGGAGGGAACAGGAGCAGGGGGGGGGGGGGGGGGTTGAGGAAAAGTGGACATAGGGAGGGGCCGGAGGGGGGGGGGGGGGACACCTGATGAGAAAAAGGGCAGAAGCCTTTGAATACAATTATATGTTAGATGGGCAGTCTGAGAGCCGGAGTGGGGTGGGTGGGTGGGTGGTTGTGAGGATTGGCACAGTAGTGAAGGAGATGAGGAGTGGGTGTGGGAAAATAATTCTGGAAGGGGGTAGGGGATACATGGAGGGGAGGGGGCACAGCTTGGGAGGTCCACATGCACTTTTGGCCAAAGGTAGAAAATTTCTAATTTTCTGCTAAAATCCCACGACTTATGGAGCTGAGGTGTGCGTGCGTGTGTGTGTGTGTGTGTGTGTGTGTGTTGTGTGTGTGTGTGTGTGTGTGTGTGTGTGTGTGTGTGTGTGTGTGTGTGTGTGTGTGTGCTTGCGTGCTCACCTGTGTGTGAGTATGTGTGTGTGTGTGCTTGCGCGCTCACCTGTGTGTGTGTGTTTGTGTGTGTGTGTGTGTGTGTGTGTGTGTTTGTGTGTGTATGTGTGTGAACACTTCTCTCTCTCTCTTGCTTGTTTTAAATCAACAGCGACTTTCCCAAGGGGGTGGGAGACGATTGGTGTATGGAGAGGGGGTAGTCTTGGAGATTGGACTGAGTTATAATGACATTGACAACCACAGCAGAAAGCAGCTGTAGTAGGTCTGACAAACAGGAAACGGTACCTAAACAACAGCCTCACTGCTGTCCCATGGGAACGGAGGAAAATGTTTATTTTTTCATAAACATGCCTGGGTGTCTTAACTGACCACGCCGAGTAGAACAGGGAAACCCGCCGAAGGCAATCTGATCCAGGAATGCAGAGTATAAACACAAGGGTCGTGTCCGTTAACCGCATAGCTGTTGCCGTGAGGAAAGCGGGAAGCCGGTAGGAAGGATAGACGCACTGCCTCCCGCTAAACTCGCTGCCAGTAATGAAGGGTAGAGGATGGTTTTAGATTTTCAGCAATCAAAGAGTTAAGACGATTTTTTTTATGGTCTCCACAGGTGTAATGGCAGACACAAGTAGATCGCTCATAAGGAAGATTAGGAAAAGACAGGCAACATTTATAGGCCATTTTATGAGGAAGGGGGATTTGGAGCACCTGGTCACAACGGGAAAGCTGGAGGGAAAGAGAGCACCAGGTAGACCCAGGGAGAGAATGCTGGATGGACTTGCAGAGTGGCTGGGGATGAGTAGGGTGGGGGAGATGCTAAGGGCAATGAGAGATAGAGATGGTTGGAAGTCCATGGTCGCCAATGCCATGCGGCAGGGCACCTGATGATGATGACAGGTGTAATATTTAGAGAATGGTTAACATGGGATTTGATGTTTGGTGTGCACATACATATGAAGGTGGTTTAGGCATTTGCAGATCTGCACACATACTGGTATGGAATGTCGGAAACATTTTCTCCTTCACGCAATAGGCAGGAGGTATCTAGCAGGATTGAATTCAGACTTTTTGATAAGAAATCTGATGTCTTACCACTTGTTTTTTTAAATCCACTGTGTGATAAATTGGATGGAGTGGTTAATGCCAGGGGCCTCTCCGTAGATTATGCCCGCGAATGCATCGATATGTGTACTTTTCTTTTCGTTTTTTCCTGTTGAAGTATTGTATCTGTTTTGAAATGGATATAGTCCTGATATGGTTCTATGCAGTCGGCTGAGCTTTAAACAACAATAACAATAACGATAGCCCTGATATGGCTGTACGCAGTTGGCTGGGCTTTAACTCTCTCGCTACGAGCGTCGGGATTTCCCTATCATGTCTCAACAACGCTTGTCTACGAGCGTCGGGATTTCCCCATCATGTCTCAACAATGCTTGTCTACGAGCGTCGGGATTTCCCCATCATGTCTCAACAACGCTCGTAGACGAGCGTCGGGATTTCCCCATCATGTCTCAACAACGCTTGTCTACGAGCGTCGGGATTTCCCCATCATGTCTCAACAACGCGTGTCTACGAGCGTCGGGATTTCCCCATCATGTCTCAACAACGCTTGTCTACGAGCGTCGGGATTTCCCCATCATGTCTCAACAATACTTGTCTACGAGCGTCGGGATTTCCCCATCATGTCTCAACAACGCGTGTCTACGAGCGTCGGGATTTCCCCATCATGTCTCAACAACGCTTGTCTACGAGCGTCGGGATTTCCCCATCATGTCTCAACAACACTTGTCTACGAGCGTCGGGATTTCCCCATCATGTCTCAACAACACTTGTCTACGAGCGTCGGGATTTCCCCATCATGTCTCAACAACACTTGTCTACGAGCGTCGGGATTTCCCCATCATGTCTCAACAACACTTGTCTACGAGCGTCGGGATTTCCCCATCATGTCTCAACAACGCTTGTCTACGAGCGTAGGAGAAATCCAACTTGAGTTTTGAAAATTTGCGGGGCTTTCAGTATTTCCGTTAACCGAAAGTAATAGCCAGAAATAAGTTCTTCAGTCATTCTTAGCCTCGTTTCAGGCCATGAGGTCACTGTACTACGCAGTTGGTGAGTGGACAGTGCAAAGTTCACGACCCACTATCTCCGCAGCGTAGCAGATGACGGAAAAGCAAATGGCTGAACTACACTCAACAACTCGGTGCTGTTCAACACGATCTCTTCCTTCAGTGCACGTGGAGTGTGTGCACATTGGATTTTATCAAATTTCATTCAAATTGTGAATGTAGGAACTGATGTATTGACCTGACTGTATTTTGTAAGACATTTTTCACCTGAAAATTTCTCTAATTTTACTTGTACCATTACTCAGCAACCATGAGGGTTAGACAGTTGAAATTTCAGCATGTCATACACCAATCTTTTAATATATGACCCGCCAAATTTCAAAACTCACTGTTGTCATTATTTGTATGAGAATTTTTCTCATGACCTATACAAATGGTGCGTATCAGGGGAACAGGAAGGGGCATAATCATACGTAGTGAGTGAGTTAAATAACAGTAACAATAATCACTTGTTTTAGTCCCCTCCCTTTGAAGTGTTATTGGAGATAGACAGACAGAGTTGAGCCCAGACCTCCTGACAACAAGTCCCATATCTTTCCACTTGTTTTTAGTCCTGTCTTGTTGAAGTATCACCAGACCTCCTGACAACAAGTCCCATATCTTTCCACTTGTTTTTAGTCCTGTCTTGTTGAAGTATCACCAGACCTCCTGACAACAAGTCCCATATCTTTCCACTTGTTTTTAGTCCTGTCTTGTTGAAGTATCACCAGACCTCCTGATAAGAAGTCCCATATCTTTCCACTTGTTTTTAGTCCTGTCTTGTTGAAGTATCACCAGACCTCCTGACAACAAGTCCCATATCTTTCCACTTGTTTTTAGTCCTGTCTTGTTGAAGTATCACCAGACCTCCTGACAACAAGTCCCATATCTTTCCACTTGTTTTTAGTCCTGTCCTGTTGAAGTATCACCAGACCTCCTGACAACAAGTCCCATATCTTTCCACTTGTTTTTAGTTCTCTCTTGTTGAAGTATCACCAGACCTCCTGATAAGAAGTCCCATATCTTTCCACTTGTTTTCAGTCCTGTCCTGTTGAAGTATCACCAGACCTCCTGATAAGAAGTCCCATATCTTTCCACTTGTTTTCAGTCCTGTCCTGTTGAAGTATCACCAGACCTCCTGATAAGAAGTCCCATATCTTTCCACTTGTTTTCAGTCCTGTCCTGTTGAAGTATCACCAGACCTCCTGATAAGAAGTCCCATATCTTTCCACTTGTTTTCAGTCCTGTCCTGTTGAAGTATCACCAGACCTCCTGATAAGAAGTCCCATATCTTTCCACTTGTTTTTAGTCCTGTCCTGTTGAAGTATCACCAGACCTCCTGACAACAAGTCCCATATCTTTCCACTTGTTTTTAGTCCTGTCCTGTTGAAGTATCACCAGACCTCCTGACAACAAGTCCCATATCTTTCCACTTGTTTTTAGTCCTGTCCTGTTGAAGTATCACCAGACCTCCTGACAACAAGTCCCATATCTTTCCACTTGTTTTTAGTCCTGTCCTGTTGAAGTATCACCAGACCTCCTGACAACAAGTCCCATATCTTTCCACTTGTTTTCAGTCCTGTCCTGTTGAAGTATCACCAGACCTCCTGATAAGAAGTCCCATATCTTTCCACTTGTTTTCAGTCCTGTCCTGTTGAAGTATCACCAGACCTCCTGATAAGAAGTCCCATATCTTTCCACTTGTTTTCAGTCCTGTCCTGTTGAAGTATCACCAGACCTCCTGATAAGAAGTCCCATATCTTTCCACTTGTTTTCAGTCCTGTCCTGTTAATAATAATAATAATAATATATTTTATTTATATAGCGCAAAATCTTGACAAAATCAAATCTAAGCGCTTAGCGTATACATGCATACATACCTACATACATATGAGCGTATACATGCATACATACATGCTTACATACTTACATACATAAATCTAAGCTGAGCGTATACATGCATACATACATACATACATAAATCTAAGCGTATACATACATACATACATACATACATACGTACGCACATGCATACATAATAATTACAATATTTATATAGCGCAAATCTCGACAAAATCAAATCCAAGCGCCGAAAAGACACACACGCACACACGCACGCACGCACGCACGCACACACACACACACACACACACACACACACACACACACACACACACACACACACACACACACACACACACACACACACACACACACACACACATGCATGGCCACAAATGGGGAGAAAAGAATAAAAGCAATAAAAGCAAGAATAAAACCAATGGAAAACCACAGAGAGCACATCATATACAATTATATATTAAAACAAAGTGATTCCCCTCCGAGCGGAGACAGGCTGCAGAGGGGGGTTGAGTGAGGTTAGGATTTTATGCAGAGGAGAAAAGGTGAGTTTTGAGAGCGGACTTGAAGGAGGGAAAAGTAGGTTGCTGACGGACTGAGAGAGGAAGTTTGTTCCAGGAGAGTGGACCAGAAACAGAGAAGGCTCGTGGACCATAGGTATTGAGCTTAGTGCGTGGAAAGCGAAAAGTCAGAGGATCGGAGGCAGAGCAGAGGGTACGTGAGGGAACATAGATCTCAAGTAGGCTTGACAGGTAATCGGGGGCTGCGTTATTGAGGCTTTTGTAGCACATGGTGTCTAGTTTGTACTGTATGCGCTTTGATACAGGGAGCCAGTGAAGTTGTGCCAGGAGAGGAGATATGTGGTCAGCTTTTTTCTTTTTGAGTACAAGGCGTACAGCATTGTTTTGAATGCGCTGTAGGATGTGAATGGTGGAGGCAGGAAGACCAGACAGGAGTGAATTGCAATAGTCAATGCAAGACATTATGAAGGAGAGAACGAGTTTTGCAGTTGTTTCGACAGAGAGATACTTCCTGATCAGGCTTATACGATGGAGATGCTGGCAGATTTGGCCTGTATACTGCCTATTCTGATGTTGCCATCATTCTGGTGGTGGACAGGGTGTGGGAGTATCACCAGACCTCCTGATAAGAAGTCCCATATCTTTCCACTTGTTTTCAGTCCTGTCCTGTTGAAGTATCACCAGACCTCCTGATAAGAAGTCCCATATCTTTCCACTTGTTTTCAGTCCTGTCCTGTTGAAGTATCACCAGACCTCCTGATAAGAAGTCCCATATCTTTCCACTTGTTTTCAGTCCTGTCCTGTTGAAGTATTGTTTTAATGAATGGATGTAACGTCAGCTGGCTGGTTCTATTGATACATGACAGATGTGGACTCAAGGTCTGATAACTTGAGTTCAGTCCCTAGCCCCAACGTTAACCCTTTGACTCCCACACCCTGTCCACCAACGTCCTGTATTGTCAACCATACTAGCAAAGCAAAAACAACCCTTTGACTCCTTTACCCTATCCACCAGTTTTTGCGTTTGGTGGATAGGATGGGGGAGTCAAAGGGTTAAAAACTGGCCTGTATACTGCCTATTCTGATGTTGCCATCATTCTGGTGGTGTCAGCTTAGTGTTTCATGGGTCCATTTCTCCCCCTCCCCCCCTCCTCACCATTTCAAGATCTTGTTAGCACATCGGGTTATGTGCAGGCACAAGGAGTTTGCCAGATAAATGCTGGCAGATTTGGGTGGAGTGTGTATGGAATTGTCTGAGTGCGATGAATCCCTCTTTAAGAAACTCCAGACTCCTGATATTGTCGGTGTTTTTGTTTCTGTGAAGAGAAGACCCTTTTTGTATGAGGACTATTCTACAAAAAAAACACAAAAATAAATAATAAAAAACCAATAATTTTGTGTATCACTTTCAGAAATAAAGAAAAGTGGTTCTTATTGTTTTCCAGTTCTTTATTGCTTTATTTTGTGTTTTGTTTTTGTTAGCTCCCCTTTGGAAAGAAAAGGGAGATTGATATTTGTGCACTGAGAGTGTCTGTATGTCTGGGAGATGTGTGGTGTGTGTGTGTGTGTGTGTGTGTGTGTACATGTATGTGTATGTCTGTGTGCATATGTGTGTGTATGTGTGTAGTGTGTGTGTGTATGTGTGTGTAGGTATAGTTCGTTCGTTCTTTAATTTAACGTCTTTTCACTATAAGTATGTATATATGTGTGTTGTGTGTGTGCGTGCATGTGTGCGTGCGTGCGTGCGTGGTGGTGTCGTGTGTGTGTGTGTGTGTGTGTGTGTGTTGTGTGTGTGTGTGTGGTGTGTGTGTTCATGACTTCACGAGGTTCTGTGTGTTTTCCAGAGTCCCTGCCTGGAGTAACCAACTCTTTCCTGGAACACAGGAGTGTTTGGCGGTAAGTGAACTCTGTGATGTATTATCATTATTATTGTCATTAGTATCATTTTATTGTTATTGTCATTTTCATTATTATTATTATTATTATTTTATTATTATTATTATTTTTGTTATCATAATTATTATGAATAATATTATCATATGTAAGAGGAAAAGAGCTGACAGCTATGTGAGCTGGTGGTTGGGCAGATCCTATGCCAAATAGAGGGTTGAAAGCCTTGAATAGAGAGCTCTTCCATTGTCTTGGTCTCCAAAATAAGGGTTGAAAGCCCGAATAGAGGCTCTTCCATTGTCTCTTGGTCTGCCAAATAGAGGGTTGAAAGCCCTGAATAGAGGCTCTTCCATTGTCTTGGTCTCCAAATAGAGGGTTGAAAGCCCCGAATAGAGGGCTCTTCCATTGTCTCTTGGTCTGCCAAATAGAGGGTTGAAAGCCCGAATAGAGGCTTTCCATTGTGTCTTGTCTGCCAAATAGGGTGAAGGAATAGAGGCTCTTCCATTGTCTCTTGGTCTGCCAAAGAGGGTTAAAGCCTGAATAGAGAGCTCTTCCATTGTCTCTTGGTCTGCCAAATAGAGGGTTAAGCCCTGAATAGAGAGCTTTTCCATTGTCTCTTGGTCTGCCAAATAGAGGGTTGAAAGCCTGAATAGAGGGCTCTTCCATTGTGTCTTGTTCTGCCAATTAAGGTTAAGCCTGAATAGAGGCTCTTCCATTGTTCTTGGACTGCCAAATAGAGGGATGAAAGCCCTGAATAGAGGCTTTCCATTGTCTCTTGGTCTGCCAAATAGAGGGTTGAAAGCCCCGAATAGAGGCTCTTCCATTGTCTCTTGGTCTGCCAAATAGAGGGTTGAAAGCCCTGAATAGAGAGCTTTCCATTGTCTCTTGGTCTGCCAAATAGAGGGTTGAAAGCCCTGAATAGAGGCTCTTCCATTGTCTCTTGGTCTGCCAAATAGAGGGTTGAAAGCCCTGAATAGAGAGCTCTTCCATTGTCTCTTGGTCTGCCAAATAGAGGGTTAAAGCCCTGAATAGAGAGCTCTTCCATTGTCTCTTGGTCTGCCAAATAGAGGGTTGAAAGCCCTGAATAGAGGGCTCTTCCATTGTCTCTTGGTCTGCCAAATAGAGGGTTGAAAGCCCTGAATAGAGAGCTCTTCCATTGTCTCTTGGTCTGCCAAATAGAGGGTTGAAAGCCCTGAATAGAGAGCTTTTCCATTGTCTCTTGGACTGCCAAATAGAGGGTTGAAAGCCCTGAATAGAGGGCTCTTCCATTGTCGTCTTGGTCTGCCAAATACAGGGTTGAAAGCCCTGAATAGAGAGCTCTTCCATTGTCTCTTGGCTGCCAAATAGAGGGTTGAAAGCCCTGAATAGAGGCTCTTCCATTGTCTCTTGGACTGCCAAATAGAGGGATGAAAGCCCTGAATAGAGAGCTCTTCCATTGTCTCTTGGTCTGCCAAATAGAGGGTTGAAAGCCCTGAATAGAGAGCTCTTCCATTGTGTCTTGGTCTGCCAAATAGAGGGTTGAAAGCCCTGAATAGAGAGCTCTTCCATTGTCTCTGGTCTGCCAAATAGGGGATAAGCTGAATGGGGCTCTTCCATTGTCTTGTCTGCCAAATAGAGGGTTGAAAGCCCTGAATAGAGGCTCTTCCATTGTCTCTTGGTCTGCCAAATAGAGGGTTGAAAGCCCTGAATAGAGAGCTCTTCCATTGTCTCTTGGTCTGCCAAATAGAGGGTTGAAGGCCGCGAATAGAGAGCTCTTCCATTGTCTCATGGTCTGGAAGCTTGGCTGGACCAGGTTGGTGCACATTGTGTGGCTATGTCCCAAGTTTGTCATCTCCCTACTTTGCCATTCGGTTTGTAAATGTAAACAAGGTAACTGATGACTGGGTCTGAATGGTCGTACAACACATGGACTGCTCCCCTTTGCTATGGTTTGATGTAACATGGAACTGATGACTGGGTCTGAATGGGTCGTACAACAATGGACTGCCCCCTTTGCTTGGTGAAATGGCTGTCTGGGTAACTGACTGATGATTGGGTCCAAATGGGTCATCAACATGGACTGCCCCCCTTTGCTTGGTGAAATGGCTGTCTTGGTAACTGACTGATGATTGGGTCCAAATGGGTCATGCAACACATGGACTGCCCCCCTTTGCTTGGTGAAATGGCTGTCTGGGTAACTGACTGATGACTGGGTCCAAATGGGTTGTGCAACACATGGACTGCCCCCCTTTGCTTGGTGAAATGCTGTCTGGGTAACTGACTGATGATTGGGTCCAAATGGGTCAGTGCTTTGCATAGACAGCCCCCCCCCCCCCCCCCTTGCTTGATAAAATGGCTGTGTGTGGCATCAGGATTTGGAAGTGATTGTATGGAGAGTGATGAGGTGTTGGTGCTCTGGGTCCTATCCAGCAACTTTGGATGTTTCAAGTTGTTATTATTATTTTATTATTATTTTATTATTATTATAGTAGTAGTAGTATCGGTTGTTCTTGTATTAGCAGTCAAAACAGGAGGTAGGGGTATCAGGACTTCATTTTGGGATTTTGACTTAAACTGATACAGTTACTCTTCCTGTACATGCTCCAAAAGTCTTGTCAGTTAGGCTGCCATTTCTAAACTGTTTGTTGTAAATACTTTGAATTTTCATTGAATTTTTACAGAGATATAACAAACAGTTTAGAAGTGGCAGCCTAACTAACAAGACTTTTGGATCAGGACGTGTAATTTGTGCGATGTGTGTTGTATTGTGTTGTGTTGTGTTGTGTGCAGTGTGCGTAGTGTTGCGCATGTTTTGTTGTGAACAGTGTGTTGTGTGTAGTGCGTTGTGAATAGTGTGTTGTGTGTAGTGTATTGAGTGTAGTATGTGATGTATTGTGTGTAGTGTGTTGTGTGTAGTGTGTTGTGTGCAGTGTGTTGTTTGTATTGTGTTGTGTGTAGTGTGTACTGACCATAATACTGGTCAGATATATATATCTTACAGAAAAGAGATTCAGTAGACATTACACACTCAAGAGAGTGCTCATGTTTAGTGTACAGTGTGTAGTGTGCACTGCTTACTGTGTACTGCATGTTTTGTGTGTAATGTGTAATGATCATTACAAGCATCAGACTCATGTGACAGGAAAGAGAACCACGCAACACTAGACAGACTGAAACATTACAAGCATCAGACTCGTGTGACAGGAAAGAGAACCACGCAACACTAGACAGACTGAAACATTACAAGAATCAGACTCATGTGACAGGAAAGAGAACCACGCAACACTAGACAGACTGAAACATTACAAGTATCAGACTCATGTGACAGGAAAGAGAACCACGCAACACTAGACAGACTGAAACATTACAAGCATCAGACTCATGTGACAGGAAAGAGAACCAGCAACACTAGACAGACTGAAACATTACAAGCGTCAGACTCATGTGACAGGAAAGAGAACCACGCAACACTAGACAGACTGAAACATTACAAACATCAGACTCATGTGACAGGAAAGAGAACCACGCAACACTAGACAGACTGAAACATTACAAGCGTCAGACTCATGTGACAGGAAAGAGAACCACGCAACACTAGACAGACTGAAACAAGAATAGATAGGTGTGTGTCGAAAAGTGTGTTGTGTGATCTCTGTGTGACGTGTAGTTGTACTAACCATGACACGTATCAGACCGTGTTGTAAGAAAGAGATCCAGGCGACGTTGGACAGGCTGAAGAGAGCCGAGAGCAACCTGAGTCTTAAGGAACGAGAACTGAGGGAAAGAGAACTCAGACTGAAGGAACGAGAGAAAAATCTGGAACACCAGTTTAATGTTGTGGTTAGTCATTCTGTCTCTCTCTGTCACTCTGTCTTTCTGTCTCTCTCATTCTTTTGTATTTATAAAAAAAAGAAAAAGAAAGGAGTTTTTAACCCTTTGACTCCTGCACCCTACCCACCAACTGCAGAAACTTAAACCTGTGACTCCCTTGCCCTGTCCACCAGGTTCCTTCAGGAAGCTGGTGGATAGGGTGAGGGAGTCGAAGGGTTAAATTTTTGCTTTGCTAGCATGGTTGACGGTGCAGGATGCTGATGGACAGGGCGCGAGAGTCAAAGAGTTAAGATTTACTTTTAATTCAAAAATTTTTTGTTAATATTTTATGAAGAAAGAGAAGTCAGATTGAAGAAACCAGGGGAAAACATTGAAGACCTTTCTGTCATTCCATATCTTTCTTTTTATTTTTGTCTGTCAAGCACGGCTTGATACGTTTGCAAAACTTTTGAGGAGTGTGACCATGTCTTGAGCCGATATTCTGAAGAAGTGGTCTGCCACAGAAAAAACAATTGACAAAGACTGCAAAAATAAATGGTGTTGGGAGTGAGTTTCACGAGAAATGAACGTCATGGAAATGAGCGCATGGCTTTCAAAAATAGCAGAGGCTGGCAGAGCCTCCAGTATCTTGTGCCACTGTGAAGTCAGTTAACTGTAGTCGCGCAAGCATCCACAAGCTTTCAGACCATTTCAAACCAAAGAAGTAGCAGATTAGGTAAAAAGTAGAAAAGAACGCGAAAATGTTCAATCTAGTTTGTTACTTAATGTTTGTTGGAGCATGCATTTGAAAAATATACATCAAATTATTTTTCTTGAAATCTGACACCGGTGTGTATAAATGATTTGCTTCAGTACAAAGGATCATAAACAAGCCTAAAGTTGTGCTAGACAATGTCAGATTGCACTGTTTTTCATCTATATTAAAAAACACACAACACAAAGATCCTGTACATCGTGTCAGAGACCCCTTTGTGTGTACATGTATCAGGTCAGGTCAGGTCAGGTCCCGTAGCCGGTGGCTGTAGGGGCACCACAGACGACTTGACAACCTCCCTCCATGCCTTTCGGTCTTCCGCTTTCCTCAGGGTGGTAGTGAGGGGGAGGCTGGTCCATTCTTTGATGTTATCTTCCCATCTTTTCTTCTGTCTGCCTCGTCTCCGCTGTCCTGGTACGGTGCCCTGCATGATGGTCTTTGCCAGGCCATGGGTTCTTGTTATGTGGCCGTACCACTTCAGCTTCCGTTTCTTAACGATGGTAAGGAGGTCGTCGTGACGTCCTATGGCTACGTGGACACGGTTCCGGACTTCCTCATTTGTTATGTGGTCTTTGTAGGAGATGCCAAAGATCTTTCGGCAGCATCTCATCTCGAAGGCTTGGATTTTCCTCTGGAGGTCAGCTGTGAGAGTCCATGACTCGCAGGCATACATGAATGTGGAGATCACGAGTGTCCGCATCAATCTGATGTATGTACATGTATGCAGAACATCAAATACACACAACACAAAGATCCTGTACATCGTGTCAGAGACCCCTTTGTGGGGGAACAGCCCCCGGACACCCAAGATTTTTAGAGATTTTTTCCTTTTGCCATTTAGAGGCCTTTAAACAACACAATAAAAGAAGTGAAGAACATTTAAATGTTCCTGGTTTTGTTTTTCTAGGATGCAGTTATGCACATTAGTTAGCTCACACTGCGCAGGCAGTATGTTGCTGCATCGTCTGCACACTGTTGAGCATGAAAGCTGGGTGTTTGCATGTTTCCACAAACCATCCACTGACACGATGTGCAGGATCTTTGTGTTGTGCGTATGTGACGTTCTGCATACATGTACACACAAAGGGGTCTCTGACACGATGTGCAGGATCTTTGTGTTGTGCGTATGTGACGTTCTGCATACATGTACACACAAAGGGGTCTCTGACACGATGTGCAGGATCTTTGTGTTGTGCGTATGTGATGTTCTGCATACATGTACACACAAAGGGGTCTCTGACACGATGTACAGGATCTTTGTGTTGTGCGTATTTGATGTTCTGCATACATGTACACACAAAGGGGTTTGAGGTGGTGAGAGGTTTGCGTATACAGGCCTTAGGATTGATCATTGGGTTTTAAGTGCATTGGAGATTGGAATTCCACCATGGGGATGCTGGGTCTCTTTCAGTACACAATGTATCCCCACCTTCTGGAAATTCTGTGTTAGACATTTCTCTTTTCTGTCACTCTCTTTGAAATTTCTCTTTTCTTCCTTCTGTTGTGTTTCCGATATTTTTTGCCTTGCTGGTCCACTCACCTGTACATGTTCTATAAAGCCTTACATACTTTCTCTTAGGACCGATAATTGGGTGTGTGTATTGACTGCATGTTTGGCTCTGATGAAATGTGCTGTGCAGGAACAGTTTTAGGTAATTCATGCCATTTTTTATGTATACTTTAGTGTCCTTAGTTATGTTCACATTTGTATTCAGGTTTGTGTTTTTTGAAATCCACTGGTGATAAATTGGATGGAATGGTCAACACCAGGGGCATATCCTTAGATCATGTGCGTGTATGCATTTGGTTTATAGCCCTGATATGGCTGTTGTGCTGTTGGCTTGGCTTTAAACTATAAGAATATTAAGAATAAGAATATGGAGATAGGAAAAATCTCCATCCCTTACCCAGCAGGCAGGGCGTAGCCAGGAAGGATGGAACCACAGAACATCCAGTTGGATGTCTGAGGTCTTGTCTGCTTGTCTACCATGCTCCCCACAACATTATTGTAAACTCTCAGTTAGTGGAGATGGTAAAGAATAACAAGTGTTGATATTGATGATATGTGTGGTTGTGTTACAGGACCTGGACGATCATGATGTGAACACATGGCGTGATGTGGACGTGGTGAGTGTCATACACGTGTATGTTGCTGTATAGATAGCTCTTTATGTCTGTGATCTAGTTTTTGTTTAATTTATCTTGTGGTCAGCAAGATAACAAGATAACAAGCAAGATAACAGCTGACCTGTTTGCTGTCCACCTTAACCATTTGCCTCCCACATCCTGTCCACCAGCTTCACCAGCATCCTGTATTGTCAGTGATGCTGACAAAGCAGAAACTTAACTCTTTGATTCCCTCACCCTGTCCTGCAGGAAGCTGGTGGATAGGGTGAGGGAGTCAAAGGTTTTCTTTTTTGCAGCTGTGGATAGGGTGTGGGGGGTCAAAGAGTTAATGCTCCATGCATTGTGGTAGTGTCAGCGTCGTACTGTAGGTTCCCCTTCTCCCTGTTTCAAGACTTGCCAGTTTTGCGCAGGCTCAAGGAGTCTGTCTGCCAGATCATTACCGGCTGATTTGGGTGGCCCACATATGGAACTGTGCAAGCGCGATGAACCTGTCTTCAACAGGCTGAAATCAAAACTCAAACTCTTAGATCAGTCCTTGACAGAGAATAGCTGTGTGAGTTAAACGTTTCACAGTTTCAGTTTCAGTTTCTGTAGATGACGTCTCCGTGTTCAGAATGAATTCCATATGCGCTGATGTCACAGGTGCCATGTGATGGAAAAGATCCAAAATGATCATGGCACAAGCCTTTTAAGCCTGCACATAAACATGTGGACCGGCCAAGTCCTGGCTTATGGTGGCACTTCTTATAGGACCGGAACCCGCAATCCCTGGCTGGTGAAGATGCCTGTTTGAATTTGAATTACAGTTTGTTCAGGAGGGATTCATTGTACTCCAGTAATTCCATGTGTGCTCCATTCAAATCAGCCTTCTCCTGCTGGGATGCTGGGGGATCTTTCAATGTAAATAATGTCCCCACCACCTGGATTTCCTCTTTTCTGTCACTGTCTTTGTTTCTACCTTGTTCCTTTGCTTCCTTTCTGCCTATCAGTTTCTGCCTTGTTGGTCCATTCACCTGTATGTGTTGTTAAAGCCTTACATACTTACTATTGGGATTGATCATTGGCTCTATGGAAATATGATGTACAGAAGCAGTTTTAGGTAATTTAGGCCTGTATACGTGTTGCTGTCTTTAGGAGGAGAGTCTCAATTTTAACTCTTTCACCGCCAAGTTTCCCCAGAAACCAAGTATATTTTGGGCAGCCAATTTTGCAGCGCAGTGTGCATTTTTAAAAGCTTATATCTCAAAGACTGTTACAGATTTTCACTTACTTTTTTTTCTGTGTAAAGGGCAGATATTGTATTTATATATGAATGCTTGCTTATGTTTATGTGCTTGATTGATAAAGAAAAACAAACAACTTTTTTGTCATACGGTTTATTATAAAAAAGCTGAAAATATTGAACAGGAGAAAAATCAGTTGTATCAACAAGTACTCCCTCCTTCTGGTAAACACAGGAAGCCAGTCTTGATCAAATGGATCTGCCATAGGATACCACTCCAAGGAAAAAGCAGGTGCGTCACTTCGTGTGCTGTAAACCGCCGATGTCGATTTGCAGCCATTTTGGAGACAATGCTTCGGAGAAAACGTGACGTAAATTCCGACAGTTAACAAAGCCACACTTCGGCCTTACTGCTGGAAAACTAGGTCGCTGGGTTAAGTTTAAAAATAGCACAGTCGCCTGCATTCACCAATGGAGCTGAAAGAAGCTTTGTACCGCATGAAAAGTTATCGTTTAGCATGACCCCTCCAAGTCGCACAAATGCGACCATGGCGGTCGTATGGGAAGTCGCTTGATTGCGACCATGGCGGGAAAAGAATTAACATCACAACACTTGGCAAATGCCTAAAATCATCACTTTTTGATGGAGGTGTGTCACCAGGACTTTCTCAGAAATTTTTGAAAATATTTGACATCTGTTTTCACTGTTGTTACATACAGTCTGCCCTTGACATCGATGGCCATTCACTTTTATTTCAACTGGAGCATCTTCAAGGTCAAAATGACCTTGAGAAGTACAGAAGTCTGGATTTTCTGCATCTTGTAAAATGTGGAATGTGCAGTGAGCGGAAGTCAGTTTGGGGAATAATATGAACATGATTTGTTATTCAGTATTATTACTCATTTTTGTATGAATAGGGAGATTGTTGGAATGGTTCAACCATTTTGTGTTGTTGTATTTTGATGTTGCTTAAAAATTGTCGGATTCTTTCAATTTGAAATGAGTTACGATTCAGAGTTTTATCACGATCACGGAGTGTCTATACATGCGAGTGCGACTAAACATAAAGGGAGACAATCAAATTAAGCTAGAAAGTTGCCTAATGCCATGTACAGTTCTCTCCCTTCAATGCTCAATGTTGTTACACCCGGTTCTTCATCACCAGTTTGCTTTCCCCTGCTTTCCCCCATCCCTTCACCCCCTCCCAGCTCACTTGTCCCTCTGTATTTGCCTGTAATGTACATATATTAGATGTCAGTGTAAACATGATAACACTGTGGAACAGTTAGTGTAAATATGATAACACTGTGGAACAGTTAGTGTAAATATGATAACACTGTGGAACAGTTAGTGTAAATATGATAACACTGTGGAACAGTTAGTGTAAATATGATAACACTGTGGAACAGTTAGTGTAAATATGATAACACTGTGGAACAGTTAGTGTAAATATGATAACACTGTGGAACAGTTAGTGTAAATATGATAACACTGTGGAACAGTTAGTGTAAATATGATAACACTATGGAACAGTTAGTGTAAATATGATAACACTGTGGAACAGTTAGTGTAAATATGATAACACTGTGGAACAGTTAGTGTAAATATGATAACACTGTGGAACAGTTAGTGTAAATATGATAAACACTGTGGAACAGTTAGTGTAAATATGATAACACTGTGGAACAGAATGTTTCAAAGTAAGAAGTTTAGCAACAAACTGTAGGGAGAGCTGGACAGCAGAAGATCATCAGAAGGGAAGCCTCCCGTCAAACAACTGTTTGGGCCCTTAACCCTTTGACTCTGTCACCCTCTTCACCAGCATCCTTCATTACCAGCCATGCTAGCAAAGCAAAATCTTGACCCTTTGACTCCTTTACCCTATCCACCAGCCTCTTGCAGGAAGCTGGTGGATACGGTGAGGGAGTCAAACGGTTAAGATTTTGCAGTTGGTGGATAGGGTACGGGGGTCAAAGGGTTAACTCATGACTCCTGGATGGCCTTCTGCTGTTGCCATTTTTTTCATTCACCTGGGTTTAAACCCACACCTTCAGGTGGTCAGATGACCCAAGCCCAAGATTCAGAGATGTCTTAACCACTTAGCTACCAATCACATGCTGTATACAGGGACATTTCAAGCCTTTTGAATCCACTTTTATTCCTTCTTGACCACATCCAGCTGGAACTTCTGTCAGCTTCTTCTGCCATTGCCTTTACAATGATTCACATTTTCTGAACCCCCAATAGGACACAGTGTCCTGGACATAGAAAATTAATAGGACACAGTGTCCTGGCTATGAAAAAACAATAGGACACCATTTTTTCGCAAAAAAACAAGTGTTTATTTAAAATAAGTCCAGTAATGCAGAACTCTGATATACCATAAAGCATTTGCAACAAAAATTACTAATTTTTAGTAATTACATCTTAAACAACACACAAATGACCGGCTGAAAATAGATCGCGCACGCTAACGGAGAATAACGCGAGTCTCTGATTGGCTGTTCGGATAAGTCCCCGATAACGTGCGAAGCTAAAAATAGCACACTCGCGGAGCGCTGGGCGATGGCTGACACTGTGATAGGCTGTCCACTGTCACTGTGTCAGCAGGCGTGTCAGCGACTACAAGGGCCTCGCACAACCAGCGCTGCCGTTCAACGCGCTCGATAAAACACACTTGGCATGTCCGCGACTTCCATGTAATAATCGGACACGGGTCCGCTCGGATAGCATATCAATCGGACAGCGGGTCCGCTCAGAAGCAAAACAATCGGTCATTTCAAATTTCAATCGGTCAATGTCCGGAGTCCGAGGGAAATGTGAAACACTGCCTTTAGGGCTCTGGGCCTCTCCTTCTCAAAACTTAAAAGCTGTTTTATGTTTATGAGGTCATAGGCTAACATGCTCACCAACCCCATTGTTCCAACTTCTGCAGGAAGCTGGTGGATAGGATGAGGGAGTGATACAGTTAAATGTTTGCTTTGCAGTTCTGGCAGGAAGCTAGTGGATAGGGTCAGGGAATGATACAGTTAAATGTTTACTTTGCAGTCCTGGCAGGAAGCTGGTGGACAGGGTGAGGGAATCAAAGGGAACAACCCTACGATTAAGTCAGTCAAAGGGTTAACTGCACCATTAAGTCAAACTGTGTTTTGGAGTTGTGTATGCTGGGTGTGTTCTTGTTTCCATAAGTCCACCAAACACTGACACTAACGGGATCTTTGTCGTGTGTATTCAGTGATCTGTAGTTGTGTATGCTGGGTGTGTTCTTGTTTCCATAAGTCCACCAAACACTGACACTAACGGGATCTTTGTCGTGTGTATTCAGTGATCAGTAGTTGTGTATGCTGGGTGTGTTCTTGTTTCCATAAGTCCACCAAACACTGACACTAACGGGATCTTTGTCGTGTGTATTCAGTGATCTGTAGTTGTGTATGCTGGGTGTGTTCTTGTTTCCATAAGTCCACCAAACACTGACACTAACGGGATCTTTGTCGTGTGTATTCAGTGATCTGTATGTGTCCACACACAAAGAAGATCAGACGCTAGCGGGCCTGCATGTACGCTGACCTGATATGTTGACAAAACCACCGTCCTTTACCCACATGGCGGAAACCCAAACAAGTGTGAACCCTATCCCTCTATTGGAAAATCAGTGTCTTGACAGCTTGGCTGTTATGCCTGTCTCTCTTTGTGGTCTGTAACTTGTGAAGTGAATGGAAACAATTTGCTGTACTGTAGTATTATGTGTAGGGTTGCATTGTGTCAACCTGATAATCCACAACAAGACAGTAATGTGTTGATTTGTTTCTCTTTGTTTGTGTCCAACAGTATCAGTGGGTCATGCAGTTGGGAGCTTCAGGTGAGTGATGTCAACTTTTTTAACAGTGTTTTTCATTTGTCTGAAGTGCAAGTGCAAGTGCGAAAAACACATTGAAAACTTGTACTGTAAACAATATACAAACATCATGCAAGTCAAAACAATGTATTGAACACATACGGCAGAAATGTTTTTACTTTTTCTGTCCACCTGTACCAGGAAGTGACCCCTTGGGGATGCCAGGATTTTTTCTGTATAAATAGTATCTCCACCTTCTGGAAATTCTGTGCTAGACATTTCCTCTTCTCTGTCACTCTCCTTGTTTTACTGCCTTGCTCCTTTGTTTCTGTCATTTCTTCTTATTTTTTCACCTTGCTGGTCCATTCACCTGTATGTGTCGTATAAAGCCTTACACACTTTCTCTATAGGGTTGATAATTGGGTAGATATATTAAGTACACGCAATCCGTAATGAGAGAACAGACTTGATGTCCACTGTCCTCCAAGGTAAAGTGGAAGGAAAGAGAAACAGAGGACGGCCACCTGCATCACTTGCTAGAAACATCACAAACATCAGTGGCAAGAAACTCCAGGAGGTGGTCAGACTTAGCCAAGATCGAGAGTGCTGGAGGCAACTTGTGAGGACATCATGTGCAGCGGCCAACACTGTTCCCGGTGACGCCGACAGGTGAGACAGGTGAGATATTAAGTACATTTTTGGCTGTAGGAAGTGGGGTGGATAGAAGTAGTTTTAGGTAATTCAGGCCATTTTTTTTATATGTATGCTTTAGTGTCTGTAGTTATGTTTACAATCGTATTGAAGTATGTTTTTTAAATACCGTGGTGATAAACTGGATGGAGTGGTCAACACCAGTGGTGTATTCTTAGGCTATGTGTGCGAATACATTGATATGAGTACTTCATTTTCTTTTCCAATTTTTGTATAATGTTGTGTGAGGTAGTGGTGTAGTTTTTGTATAATGTTGTGTGAGGTAGGGTGTAGTTTTTGTATAATGTTGTGTGAGGTAGGGTGTAGTTTTTGTATAATGTGTGAGGTAGGGTGTAGTTTTTGTATAATTTGTGTGAGGTAGGGTGTAGTTTTTGTATAATGTTGTGTGAGGTAGGGTGTAGTTTTTGTATAATGTTGTGTGAGGTAGGGTGTAGTTTTTTGTATAATGTTGTGTGAGGTAGGGTGTAGTTTTTGTATAATGTGTGAGGTAGGGTGTAGTTTTTGTATAATGTTGTGTGAGGTAGGGTGTAGTTTTTGTATAATGTTGTGTGAGGTAGGGTGTAGTTTTTGTATAATGTTGTGTGAGGTAGGGTGTAGTTTTTGTATAATGTTGTGTGAGGTAGGGTGTAGTTTTTGTATAATGTTGTGTGAGGTAGGGTGTAGTTTTTGAGATGGTTGTGGCCCTGATGTGGCTCTGCTGTCTTGGCTGGGCTGTAACCCTTTGACTCCGCACCCTGTCCACCAGCTTCCTGCATTGTCAACTGTGTTGCCAAATCAAACAGTTAACCCTTTGATTCTCTCACCCTGTCCACCAGCTTCCTGCATTGTCAACTGTGTTGTGAAATCAAAAGTTAACCCTTTGATTCTCTCACCCTGTCCACCAGCTTCCTGCATTGTCAACTGTGTTGCCAAATCAAACAGTTAACCCTTTGATTCTCTCACCCTATCCACCACCTTCCTGCAGGAAGTTGGTTTGTGAAAGGGTTGTTTTTGCTTTGCTGTCATGGTAACAATGCGTGGGGCAGGTGAGTGGGGTGAGGGAGTCAAAGGGTTAACAAGAATACAAGCACAACTACAGCAGATCAGGGAGTGACGGGCGTGGTAGTCAGCTGTGTGAAAATGGCAGACGGTCAGAATCAGAAGGTCTTGGGTTTGATCTCCCTTTGGGTACCTGGCATCTGGTAGATAAAGGGTGGGGATTTTTCTGTAGATAAAGGGCATGGGTGCAACTTTTTTAGTTTGACGACGGAATCCATTTTTTCAAAAGAGTCAGAAACGGAAAATCTGTTTTTTGAAAAAGCTTCAGCGACTGGCGGGCATAGCCCCCCAGACCCCCCATACGGGCGCTGCCGGCCCCTGGACCCCTTTCAGTTTTTGACTTTTTCTAAGTTGCACCCTTGAAAAGGTGGGTTTTTTTTTGTAGATAAAGGGTTTTTTTTCTGTAGATAAAGGGCAGGGGTTTTTCTGTAGACAAAGGGTGGGGTTTTTTTTGTAGATAAAGGGTGGTTTTTTTTCTGTGGATAAAGGGTAGGGTTTTTCTGTAGATAAAGGGTGGTTTTTTTCTGTGGATAAAGGGTAGGGGTTTTTCTGTAGATAAAGGGTGGGTTTTTTTCTGTGGATAAAGGTAGGGTTTTTCTGTAGATAAAGGGTGGGTTTTTTTCTGTGGATAAAGGGTAGGGGTTTTTTTTGTAGATAAAGGGTGGGATTTTTCTGTGGATAAAGGTAGGGGTTTTTCTGTAGATAAAGGGTGGTTTTTTCTGTGGATAAAGGTAGGGTTTTTCTGTAGATAAAGGGTGGGTTTTTTTCTGTGGATAAAGGGTAGGGGTTTTTCTGTAGATAAAGGGTGGTTTTTTTCTGTGGATAAAGGGTAGGGGTTTTTCTGTAGATAAAGGGTGGTTTTTTTCTGTAGAAAAGGGTAGGGGTTTTTCTGTAGATAAAGGGTGGGATTTTCTGTGGATAAAGGGTGGGATTTTTCTGTAGACAAAGGGTGGGATTTTTCTGTGGATAAAGGGTAGGGTTTTTTTGTAGATAAAGGGTGGTTTTTTTCTGTGGATAAAGGGTAGGGGTTTTTCTGTAGATAAAGGGTGGTTTTTTTCTGTGGATAAAGGGTAGGGGTTTTTCTGTAGATAAAGGGTGGTTTTTTTCTGTGGATAAAGGGTAGGGGTTTTTCTGTAGATAAAGGGTGGTTTTTTTCTGTGGATAAAGGGTAGGGGTTTTTCTGTAGATAAAGGTGTGGTTTTTTCTGTGGATAAAGGGTAGGGGTTTTTCTGTAGATAAAGGGTGGTTTTTTCTGTGGATAAAGGGTAGGGGTTTTTCTGTAGATAAAGGGTGGGGATTTTTCTGTAGATAAAGGGTGGGATTTTTCTGTGGATAAAGGGTGGTTTTTTTCTGTGGATAAAGGGTAGGGGTTTTTCTGTAGATAAAGGGTGGGATTTTTCTGTAGATAAAGGGTGGGATTTTTCTGTAGACAAAGGGTGGGATTTTTCTGTAGATAAAGGGTGGGATTTTTCTGTAGATAAAGGGTGGGATTTTTCTGTAGATAAAGGGTGGGGATTTTTCTGTAGATAAAGGGTGGGATTTTTCTGTAGACAAAGGTGGGATTTTTCTGTAGATAAAGGGTGGGATTTTCTGTAGACAAAGGGTAGTTTTTTTCTGTAGATAAAGGGTGGGATTTTTCTGTAAATAAAGGGTAGGGGTTTTCTGTAGATAAAGGGTGGGTTTTTTTCTGTAGATAAAGGGTGGAGATTTTTCTGTAGATAAAGGGTGGGATTTTTCTGTAGATAAAGGGTGGGGGTTTTTCTGTAGATAAAGGGTGGGATTTTTCTGTAGATAAAGGGTGGGATTTTTCTGTAGATAAAGGGTGGGATTTTTTCTGTAGATAAAGGGTGGGGATTTTTCTGTAGATAAAGGGTGGGGATTTTTCTGTAGATAAAGGGTGGGGATTTTTCTGTAGATAAAGGGTGGGATTTTTCTGTAGATAAAGGGTGGGGATTGTTCTGTAGATAAAGGGTGGGGATTTTTCTGTAGATAAAGGGTGGGGATTTTCTGTAGCATAAGGGTGGGATTTTTCTGTAGACAAAGGTGGAGATTTTTCTGTAGACAAAGGGTGGGGATTTTTCTGTAGACAAAGGATGGAGATTTTTCTGTAGACAAAGGTGGAGATTTTTCTGTAGACAAAGGTGGGGATTTTTTCTGTAGACAAGGGATGGGATTTTTCTGTAGACAAAGGGTGGGGATTTTTCTGTAACAAAGGGTGGGGATTTTTCTGTAGACAAAGGTGGGGATTTTTCTGTAGAACAAAGGATGGGATTTTCTGTAACAAGTGGATTTACTGTAGACAAAGGGTGGAGATTTTCTGTAGACAAAGGATGGAGAATTTTTCTGTAGACAAAGGATGGGGATTTTTCTGTAGACAAAGGATGGGGATTTTTCTATAGACAAAGGATGGGGATTTTTCTGTAGACAAAGGATGGGATTTTTCTATAGACAAAGGGTGGGGATTTTTCTATAGACAAAGGTGGGGATTTTTCTGTAGTAAAGGGTGGGGATTTTTCTGTAGGTAAAGGGTGGGGATTTTTCTGTAGGTAAAGGGTGGGGATTTTTCTGTAGGTAAAGGGTGGGGATTTTTCTGTAGGTAAAGGATGGAGATTTTTCTGTAGGTAAAGGGTGGGGATTTTTCTGTAGACAAAGGATGGGGATTTTTCTATAGACAAAGGATGGGGATTTTTCTATAGACAAAGGGTGGGGATTTTTCTATAGACAAAGGGTGGGGATTTTTCTATAGACAAAGGGTGGGGATTTTTCTGTAGGTAAAGGGTGGGGATTTTTCTGTAGGTAAAAGGGTGGGGATTTTTCTGTAGGTAAAGGGTGGGGATTTTTCTGTAGGTAAAGGGTGGGATTTTTCTGTAGGTAAAGGGTGGGGATTTTTCTGTAGGTAGGGTGGGGATTTTTCTGTAGACAAAGGGTGGGGATTTTTCTGTAGACAAAGGGTGGGGATTTTTCTGTAGACAAAGGGTGGGGATTTTTCTGTAGACATAAAGGGTGGGGATTTTTCTGTAGACAAAGGGTGGGGATTTTTCTGATGTAGGTCAGCATGTGTACAGACCTGTTAGTGCTGTAAACCCTTTTGTGTATTTATGCGTGCAGTATGCACCTTAACCCTTTGCCTCCCATATCCTTCCACCAGCATCCTGCATTGTCAATCATGCTAGCAAAGCAATAAACTGATCCTTTGCCTCCATATCCTTCCACCAGCATCCTGCATTGTCAATCATGCTAGCAAAGCAATAAACTTGATCCTTTGACTCCCTCACACTATCCACCAGCATCCTGCATTGTCAATCATGCTAGCAAAGCAATAAACTTGATCCTTTGCCTCCCATATCCTTCCACCAGCATCCTGCATTGTCAATCATGCTAGCAAAGCAATAAACTTGATCCTTTGACTCCCTGACACTATCCACCAGCATCCTGCATTGTCAATCATGCTAGCAAAGCAATAAACTTGATCCTTTGACTCCCTGACACTATCCACCAGCTTCCTGCATTGTCAATCATGCTAGCAAAGCAATAAACTTGATCCTTTGACTCCCTGACACTATCCACCAGCTTCCTGCATTGTCAATCATGCTAGCAAAGCAATAAACTTGATCATTTGACTCCCTCACACTATCCACCAGCATCCTGCATTGTCAATCATGCTAGCAAAGCAATAAACTTGATCCTTTGACTCCCTGACACTATCCACCAGCTTCCTGCATTGTCAATCATGCTAGCAAAGCAATAAACTTGATCCTTTGACTCCCTCACACTATCCACCAGCATCCTGCATTGTCAATCATGCTAGCAAAGCAATAAACTTGATCCTTTGACTCCCTCACACTATCCACCAGCTTTCTGCAGGGTGAGGAAGTCAAAGGGTTAAACTTTTGCAGTTGGTGGATAGGCTGCGGGAATCAAAGGGTTAAAGGTACAATAAGTCATGTCAGTGTCGTGTGGCTTATGGAAACATGAAAACACCCAGCATGCACGCCAGTCAAAGATGCAGTGTGCAGACTGTGCAGCAACATAGTGCCTGCATAATGTGGGCAAAAACATTAATATCCAAGAAAGATCACAATGCTTTGAAAACAAATAAAAAATAAAAAATGAAAGGTAACCTAGTAATCCCCTTCCCTCATGAACAAGACTACCACACACATTTATGCAGACAGACAGACGCCACACAGACACTACACAGACACACAACACAGACACACACACACACACACCATATAGACACACACACACACACACACACACACACCATATAGACACTACACACACACACACACACACCATATAGACACTACACACACACACACACACACCATATAGACACTACACACACACAACACACACACACACACACAC
>CM060309.1:99820961-99823461 GCA_030674185.1 Monoplex corrugatus | reverse complement strand
GGTCTTCCCAGAGGGATGATCTTGCCTGGTTGTGAATAAAAGGAGGAGAACTGTGTTGACCCATCCCACATGTTTTGCATAGGGTGGTCTCTGAGGGTGTGCTAGCATTTTTAAACAACATGAGGTTGTGTTGGTGTAGAGGTATGCACAGCCCCTGTCCTCCAGTCTGACTGACTTAAGTCCAGCTCAAGAAATATATAGGGTGTGCAGTCTCCAGTCCCCACAGCTTTGAATGGTTACCTGATCCTGTTCATGGTTGGGAAAGGTAAAGCATTGTAGGAGAGGGGAGGAGCTGGGTTTGACGAAAGTTGAAGCTTTCATTGCCTTATGCCTGTACAACAACATCAGGTTGATACACCTCTCTACGTTTGGACAGCAGGTCTGACTCAGTAGTAAGTCAGGAACATACATGTACAAGTTTAAATGATAGTCTGTCCGTAGACGTAAAAACGTCAGATGTGCTTACTAAAGATCCTATAAGCTATATTTTGTTCGTTCAGTAGTGTATGGAAACACAGTTAACATCCAGCAGTGACACCCACCAAAGACGGGAGTGTGCAGACTGCAGCATCAGGGCTGGTGAAATCCACTCGCCCAGTCACCCGAGGCGAGTAAAAGACCCAATCGGGCGAGTCAGAATAAAAAGCTACTTGTCCATTGAGTGAGTGACAATTCTGACCCCTGCAGCTATAAGTTATTTTGATTTTTCAAACTTTCCGATCTGCCGATTGATTTTGTCTACAATGATCAAGTCTGTCAATGTTCGCATGAAAACGAGGCTATCTAAGGAAGGACAACTCTTGCTTCCCGTTGGCCTATCAGTGAAGGCAGTCGTTGTGATACGATCAAGTGTTTACAGATTAGCGACCTTTCGCCCAATCGATCAGTTTTGGTCGAACAATTAGAAGCTTCTAATTAAGTACGGAAAGCATAGAGAATAATACAACATATGTCTTATTGAGATCAAGGATGGGGAGGGGAAGACATTGTGTATGCTATTGGCAAGGAAATTTGAGAGACAAGAGCAAATTTGATGCATCACTCGATAAGTCTCCAGAAGAAAATTTGACCACCTTTGTTGTAACAATGGCTTATTCTGCTGAATATTTTTCGTCATCAACATGAAGAGAATTTTGCTATTTTTCGGGAACATTTTGGACTAGTGAAAGTATCTGGGCTAGTAGATCTTAAAATCCACAAACCCGGCTGGCTAGTAGAAAATTATAATCTTCTCCATACCTGAGCATCATGACATCTGTGTATTTGGAGCTCTACAATATGCATACAGGCAAAATAAGATAATTTTTGGATTGGCTGAAAAAAACGTATGGCTTGACTATTCTCTTTCAAGTTGATTTGTTTCAATGGTTTCTGAGGACCTCTGGCACAGAGAGAGACTGATGGATTGAGCAGAGATAAAGTGATGACCACTGTGCCATGGCTGTGTGGAACCTGCATGACACATTGAGATGATTGCTGATGGAGAGAGAGATACCTGGAAACAGCATGAAATTTACATGACATGTGGTTTTGATAGGGTCCTTGCTTTAACCCTTTTGTTCCCTCTCATGCACACAAAGATCACAGCAGGCATGTAGGCATGCACATATACACATACGCATACTTGTTCATACACTCTCATGCATGCGTATATGCACCCAATATGTATAAACATTCTCGTCCATGCACCTGCATGTTCACACACACACACACATATACATACATGCACGCGCCTGCGCGCGCACACACACACACACACACACACACACACACACACACACACACACACACACACACACACACACACACACACACACACACACACACACACACACACACACACACACAGATACACACACACATACACAGACACACACACACACAGAGGATGCTGAACCAGAATACACTCAGCTTGTTAATGTTAGGCATTTGGCCCTTGACCCAAGTTGTTCTTCTTCTCTCTTTGTCTCACTTAAACACACACACACACACACGCACGCACGCACGCACGCACGCACGCACGCACGCACGCACGCACGCACGCACGCACGCACGCACGCACGCACGCACGCACACACACACACACACACACACACACACATATCACTAATCACTACTCACTATCTTTTGCCCACGTCTCTTTCCTTCTGTCTTTGTTCAACAACAACAGATTTTGTATTTCTTTAATTAATTACCTTACACATCCTGCCTGGTATCAGTGATTTATCAGTGTATTGCTTCTTCTGTATTTGTAGTTGTAGCCAGATAGGTACTAGCAGTGACAAGTTTGAAAAATGTTTTTTAGCCAACAAACCCCCATCACTGGAATGAAAACTGTCATCATCATCATCATCATCATCATCATCATCATCATCATCATCGTCATTGTTGTCTCCCTGTCCAGCAGCTTGAACGGGTGTCTGCACATTAACCTTTTCACTCCTTTAATTTATTCACTGGCTGGTGGCAGGAAGCTGGTGGATAGGATGAGGAAGGGAAA
>CM060309.1:99798461-99815961 GCA_030674185.1 Monoplex corrugatus | reverse complement strand
TTCCTGCATTATCAGCCATGATAGCAAAGCAGAAACTTAACCCTTTGACTCCCTGACCTTGTCCACCAGCTTCCTACAATATCAGCCATGATAGCAAAGCAAAAACTAAACCCTTTGACTACCTGATCCTGTCCACCAGCTTCCTACAATATCAGCCATGATAGCAAAGCAGAAACTTAACCCTGTGACTCCCTGACCGTGTCCACCAGCTACCTGCAATATCAGCCATGATAGCAAAGCAAAAACTTAACCCTTTGACTCTATGACCTGTCCACCAGCTTCCTGCAATATCGGCCATGATAGCAAACAAGAAGTGTAACCCTTTGTCTCCTTGACCCTGTCCACCAGCTTCCTGCAGTATCAGCCATGATAGCAAAGCAAAAACTTAACCCTTTGACTCCATCGTATCAACCTTCCTCTTGGTGGAACGGGTGAGGGAATGAAAGGGTTAAATTTTGTAGTTGGTGAATAGGGTGAGGAAGTCTTAGTGTTAAAAAAGCCTTAAGTTCTTATTTGTATTCGAATGACCGATAAACAATCAGTCCAGTGTCTGAATCACCCATTGTTCAAACACTTCTCTCTTTTTGTTTTGGGGGGGGGGGGGGGGGGGGCAGCTATTGAGCAATTTTGACTGATGACAAAACATGAAAGCTTTGCCATGTAGCATGAAATGTTCAGTATGACCACCAGCTTTGCTGTTATGTGTTGTGTTGCTGCTTTTTTTTCCAGAGCATTCCTGTGGTGAGTGTGTCAATACTGTGCACATTATTAGCACTGGTCCTTGTGTGTGTCGTTTGGTCTTTTGTTTGTTTATTTTTAACCCTTTGACTCCCATACCCTGTCCAACAACTGCAAAAACTTAACCCTTTGACTCTGTTGCCATATCCACCAGTTTCCTGCAGGAAACTTGTGGATAGGGTGAGGGAGTCAAAGGGTTAAGTTTTTATTTTGCTAGCATGGCTGACAATGCAGGATGCTGTTGGACAGGGTGTGAGAGTCAAAGCGTTACACAACAACACCTACAGATGATGTAACCAAGGTTGAACATTAAGTGTTAGTTGGTTATGCTCTACATCCCTCTTGTGGTCTATGCCATCAACAAGAGATCTCTGTGGTCATCTATCCTGAGTTTTTGCCTGTAGCTATCTCCAGGTAAGGTGCATTCTTCTAGTGGCTACTTAAAGGCCCCTTCACCAGGTGTTGTCAGTGGGCCTCTCTTTCTCTTCCCACGTTGGGGGAGGGGTGTCCATTAAAAGAGTCTGTCTAGTGATACATGACGCTGGTTCTTGTAGTGTGTGCCCAATCCATCCCCACCTTCTGACACTGGTTCTTGTTGTAGTGTGTGCCCAATCCATCCCCACCTTCTGACACTGGTTCTTGTTGTAGTGTGTGTCCAATCCATCCCCACCTTCTGACACTGGTTCTTGTTGTAGTGTGTGCCCAATCCATCCCCACCTTCTGACACTGGTTCTTGTTGTAGTGTGTGTCCAATCCATCCCCACCTTCTGACACTGGTTCTTGTTGTAGTGTGTGTCCAATCCATCCCCACCTTCTGACACTGGTTCTTGTTGTAGTGTGTGTCCAATCCATCCCCACCTTCTGACACTGGTTCTTGTTGTAGTGTGTGTCCAATCCATCCCCACCTTCTGACACTGGTTCTTGTTGTAGTGTGTGTCCAATCCATCCCCACCTTCTGACACTGGTTCTTGTTGTAGTGTGTGTCCAATCCATCCCCACCTTCTGACACTGGTTCTTGTTGTAGTGTGTGCCCAATCCATCCCCACCTTCTGACACTGGTTCTTGTTGTAGTGTGTGTCCAATCCATCCCCACCTTCTGACACTGGTTCTTGTTGTAGTGTGTGTCCAATCCATCCCCACCTTCTGACACTGGTTCTTGTTGTAGTGTGTGTCCAATCCATCCCCACCTTCTGACACTGGTTCTTGTTGTAGTGTGTGTCCAATCCATCCCCACCTTCTGACACTGGTTCTTGTTGTAGTGTGTGCCCAATCCATCCCCACCTTCTTCCAGTTTTGCTGTACACTGGCAGATGATGTCTTTCTCCACAGCTGGATGTTGATGGTCTGATATGGCGGTCAGTAATTGTGGAGGATTCTTCTTAGACAGTTGTCAGAAGGGAGGGCATTGAGTGTGATCTTGTGACAGATGCACTGGGTCTTGTGGGTTTTTTTTTCTGGTCACGTGGACTGTGCTTGTGTTTATACTCTATGTACTTAGTTGATCTTTGTGGGGGTTTACAGTTTGTTCAAGAGGGATTCATGACACTGGGCAGTTCCATATGTGCTCCATCCAAATCTGCCAGCAGTTATCTAGCAGAGTCCTTAACCCTGTGACTCCCGCACCCTGTCCACCAGCATCCTGCATTGTCAACCGTCTTTACAGTATGTACTTTATATTCTGCATGCGTGTACACACAAAAGAGGGTTTAGGCATTGGCCACTGGCAGGTCTGCACATACATAGTGATCTGGGAGATCGCAAAGACCTTCCTACCCTTTTCCCACCAGGCAGAGGTGTCAAGCGGGATCGAACCCAGGATCTTATAACAGAAAGTGTGATGTTTACCCACTTCACTTCTGTACCCTGTTAGTTCCTTGGTTACATGGTCTGTGTTGCCCTGAGTGTTGATTACATCATCACCAGTCTGTCTTGCTGTGTGCTGTAACAGTCGGTCACTATCAACATGTAGCTGCTTGTCCAGCATCATCACCAGTCTGTCTTGCTGTGTGCTGTAACAGTCGGCCACTGTCAACATGTAGCTGCTTGTCCAGCATCATCACCAGTCTGTCTTGCTGTGTGCTGTAACGGTCGGCCACTGTCAACATGTAGCTGCTTGTCCAGCACCATCACCAGTCTGTCTTGCTGTGTGCTGTAACAGTCGGCCACTGTCAACATGTAGCTGCTTGTCCAGCATCATCACCAGTCTGTCTTGCTGTGTGCTGTAACGGTCGGCCACTGTCAACATGTAGCTGCTTGTCCAGCATCATCACCAGTCTGTCTTGCTGTGTGCTGTAACGGTCGGCCACTGTCAACATGTAGCTGCTTGTCCAGCATCATCACCAGTCTGTCTTGCTGTGTGCTGTAACGGTCGGCCACTGTCAACATGTAGCTGCTTGTCCAGCATCATCACCAGTCTGTCTTGCTGTGTGCTGTAACAGTCGGCCACTGTCAACATGTAGCTGCTTGTCCAGCATCATCACCAGTCTGTCTTGCTGTGTGCTGTAACGGTCGGCCACTGTCAACATGTAGCTGCTTGTCCAGCACCATCACCAGTCTGTCTTGCTGTGTGCTGTAACAGTCGGCCACTGTCAACATGTAGCTGCTTGTCCAGCATCATCACCAGTCTGTCTTGCTGTGTGCTGTAACGGTCGGCCACTGTCAACATGTAGCTGCTTGTCCAGCATCATCACCAGTCTGTCTTGCTGTGTGCTGTAACGGTCGGCCACTGTCAACATGTAGCTGCTTGTCCGGCATCATCACCAGTCTGTCTTGCTGTGTGCTGTAACGGTCGGCCACTGTCAACATGTAGCTGCTTGTCCAGCATCATCACCAGTCTGTCTTGCTGTGTGCTGTAACAGTCGGCCACTGTCAACATGTAGCTGCTTGTCCAGCATCATCACCAGTCTGTCTTGCTGTGTGCTGTAACGGTCGGCCACTGTCAACATGTAGCTGCTTGTCCAGCACCATCACCAGTCTGTCTTGCTGTGTGCTGTAACAGTCGGCCACTGTCAACATGTAGCTGCTTGTCCAGCATCATCACCAGTCTGTCTTGCTGTGTGCTGTAACGGTCGGCCACTGTCAACATGTAGCTGCTTGTCCAGCATCATCACCAGTCTGTCTTGCTGTGTGCTGTAACGGTCGGCCACTGTCAACATGTAGCTGCTTGTCCGGCATCATCACCAGTCTGTCTTGCTGTGTGCTGTAACGGTCGGCCACTGTCAACATGTAGCTGCTTGTCCAGCATCATCACCAGTCTGTCTTGCTGTGTGCTGTAACAGTCGGCCACTGTCAACATGTAGCTGCTTGTCCGGCATCATCACCAGTCTGTCTTGCTGTGTGCTGTAACGGTCGGCCACTGTCAACATGTAGCTGCTTGTCCAGCATCATCACCAGTCTGTCTTGCTGTGTGCTGTAACAGTCGGCCACTGTCAACATGTAGCTGCTTGTCCAGCATCATCACCAGTCTGTCTTGCTGTGTGCTGTAACAGTCGGCCACTGTCAACATGTAGCTGCTTGTCCAGCATCATCACCAGTCTGTCTTGCTGTGTGCTGAAACAGTCGGCCACTGTCAACATGTAGCTGCTTGTCCAGCATCATCACCAGTCTGTCTTGCTGTGTGCTGAAACAGTCGGCCACTGTCAACATGTAGCTGCTTGTCCAGCACCATCACCAGTCTGTCTTGCTGTGTGCTGAAACAGTCGGCCACTGTCAACATGTAGCTGCTTGTCCAGCATCATGACTGATACACGTGGTGTAACATAGTAACAGTTCTGCAATCTTCAGTGGCTTGCTTTTCTGAACATTCATGTCGAATTTCTGAGGTGTTGAACCTTTGTGTGATTTGAGGTGTGAGGTGTTAACATAAAGTTTGAGGCAAACATGGCATTGTGGATTTTGTGCCAGTCTTTTCTTCTTCTTCTTCTTATTCATGTTCTTTTCTTTCTTCTTCTTCTCCTCCTCTTCCTTATTTTTTGTTGTTACTACCTTGTGAATATACTAGAAATAGAAAGCAAAGGTAAGGGACTGGAACTAAACAGCAGGAAGACTGAAGTCATGGTGATCAGTAAAAAAAAAAACAAGAAATCCCCTCATGCAAAATAACGGCAAATGGCACAACCTTGACACAGGTTGAGAAATTCAAATACCTGGGAACGATCATTTCATCAGACGGCAGATGCACATCAGAAATAGCCGGCAGAATCAGCCAAGCCAAAACAGCATTCAAGAAGATGACAAGCATTCTTACCAACAAATGCCTATCAATTAACATCAGGAAGAGAGTTCTTGAATGTATATTATATAGAACCAATACTGTTGTACGGATGCGAGGCGCGGACATCAACAAACAAAGCCAGAACAAGATTGAGGCAGCCGAGATGTGGTTTCTAAGAAGAATGTTGAGGGTTCCATGGACATCAAAGAAAACAAACGAGCAGTCTTGATCGGAGGCAGACACAAGTAGATCACTCATAAGGAAGATTAGGAAAAGACAGGCAACATTTATAGGCCATTTTATGAGGAAGGGGGATTTGGAGCACCTGGTCACGGCAAAGCAGGAAACAGACACCAGACCCAAAAAATCACGACGCAAACACAAACATCTAGGCAACAGAGAAGAGCAATGACAGCAGACGCCACACGCCATCGCACACATAAGAACACAAAACTATAAGTCTGTATCATGATTTGTGATATCTCAAACAATGTGTTTGACAAAGGCGATAACCTCCGAGATAAAAGGGTGAAAGAAATTACAACAAATAATCAAGTAACGAACAGACAAAAGTTTAAATAACAAAAAAGAACTGCCATAAAATTCATTATTGTTTATTCAATCCAATTGCATTTATTATCATTATTTATTTGTATTTGTTTCTTTTTTGTCACAACGGATTGACCGTGTGACATTCGGGCTGATCTCCTTGTGGAGAGCACGTCACCACAGTGTAGCGCCACCTTAGTTTTTCTTTCTTTCTGTCTGTGTCTGTGTGTGTTTATCTGTGGAAGTGGACATCTCTATACAATTTGCTTAGGGACAGCTGTTTCATTGCCGTGGGATATGTAACGTGTGCTGAGTGTGTTACGTCACAGTGTGCCTTGATTTATTGTCTGATCGGAAAGACAGATGGTTCTGTTCTAGTCTGAGTGCTGAAGAAACTGACATTCCTCCTTTTCTCTTTTTTTTTTTTTCGGTATTTCTTTTTTTAGGAATTAGACTTGACTTTGTGTGGTGTTGTTTAGTATTCCTTGTGTGACTTTTATTCATGGTAGTGTTCAGTATTCCAGTTGTGTTGCTGTAACTTTTTTCATTCTGTTATTTTGTGTCAGTGTGTTTGTGCTTATTGAGTGTGTCTTAACAGTATTTTGCACACATTTTAGTGTACACCAACACCTTGATTTCCTGTACAACTCACAGTGTGTGTCTGTCATTTGTACACCCACTACATATTAACAGTTCACATTTACACTAAAATTACAGACATGTTTGTGTATGAGTATTCTTGAAGTTATGTTGAATTCTCAATAGCAGTAATCTTCAATCTCGAACTCTCGACAATAGTATTCTTGAACTTCAAATTCTTATTACTAATATTGTTATTTCAGATTCTTATTAGATATCTTCAGCTCTCGAATTCTTAACATTAATATTCTTCAACTTAAATCTATTACAAAATTTAAACTTCAGATTCTTATCATTAATATTCTTCAGCTTCAAATTTTAACATTAATGTTCTTCAACTTAGAAGTCTTGACATTAATACTAGATTCTTATTGATATTCTTCGACTTCAAATTCTTAAGCATTAAACATTCTTCAGCTTCAAATTCATACATTAATATTCTTCCAACTTAGAATTCTTGACATTAAGACTAGTTCTTGATATTCTTCAACTTCAAATTCTTAACATTAACATTCTTCAACTTAGAATTCTTGACGTTTATAGTCTTCAGCTTCATATTCTTAACATTAATATTCTTCAGCATTGGAATTCTCAGTATTATTAATATTCTTCAACTTCGATTTCTCAACATTGATATTCTTAAACTTGGCATTTGTACTATGATGAGTATTGTAAATTTGGAATATTTAACATAAACAAGAAATGGCATGAAATGTCAAGCGTGCTTAAAAAGAAAACAAAGAAACAATCTCATTAGACTTTGACAAAAAAAAGAAAAATAAAACATAAGAGAGAAAGGCTGATTTCTCAGGTCCTGCCCTTGAAGGCAGATTAGCCTTCTTGCCTTTCTGAGGTCCTGGTGTAAAAAAACAAAAATGGCTGGCACTGCGCTGTGGTGACACGCTTTCAAAGGGAGAGCAGCCCAAGTTTCATGTGGTACATCCACTGTGACAAAAGATGAATTGAATATGAATATGATATGAATATGAATATGAATATGAATATGGAATATGAATATGAATATGGATATGATTAATATGAGTATAAAAACCAACAGAACAGCTAACATCCCTGATGCTCCGTTGCCCATTGAACTGGAGTTGATCACTTTCACATGAGTGCTTACAGAAACATCAGGATAGTTATCTGATTGTTGTTTTTGTCAGAAGTCTTGTGAATTGGTGTCTTTGTTGTCTTTCTTTTGTACAAGTTGCACCTGTCGTGTTTTGTGAATTCATTAAGCGTCCTTCAGTGTTCATACATTTCTGGTTGTCCGAACGCTGGCAGTGACTGGTTCAATTGCCTTCCTGAACCTGGAGTTGTCCATATGGATAGTGTTGAACTTGGACATTATAACATTAACCCTTTAACTCCCGCACCCTGTCCACAACTGCAAAAACTTAACCCTTTGATCCTTCACCCTATCCGCCAGCTTCCTGGGTCAAGTTTTGCTTTGCTTGCATGGTTGACAATGCAGGATGCTCGTGGACAGGATGCGGGTGTCAAAGAGTTAATATTCTTAAACCTGGACTTTGTACAATCGTGGACTTCGAAACATGTTGACTATTCATGAGTGTAGATGCTTTACTTAAACTTTGAGCATCAAAATTCATCATCTTGAACTTGAAACATGTAAAGTCTTATTATTCGCAACGTGTATCTTTCTTTTTATATTTTAATCAGATGTATAGTTGATTTCTTACCTGAGATATTTGGAAACGCAAAAAGAAAAAAATCTTGTTAAAAAAAAAATCTAAGCTGCAAGTAAGCGTATTTTTGAATTTGAACTCTGAACATGCATGTTTTTAAATGTAAGAATGAACTTTGTTTTCTTGTTTTTTTAAATTGTTTTTATTGTATAACAGTGTTGGACGTAGGGCTTTTTAAAATCATGGATTTAGAACATAAGGTATTTTTAATGAAAGTGGATAACTTTGACCTTGGAACTTTATGTGCAATTAATTTTTTTTAATCCGGACCACAGATAATTCAGAAATGTAAATCTGAACATTTCTTGCTTGGGGTTGGGGTGTGTGTGTGGTTGTGTGTGTGTGTGTGTGTGTGTGTGTGTGTGTGTGTGTGTGTGTGTGTGTGTGTGTGTGTGTGTGTGTGTGTGTGTGTGTGTGTGTGTGTGTGTGTGTGTGTGTGTGTGTGTGTGTGTGTGTGTGTGTGTGTGTGTGTGTGTGTGTGTGTGTGTGTGTGTGTTGTGTGTGTGTGTGTGTGTGTGTGTGTGTGTGTGGTGTGTGTGTGTGTGTGTGTGTGTGTGTGTGTGTGTGTGTGTGTGTGTGTGTGTGTGTGAGTGTGTATGTGCATGATAGGTTAATAGAGAGAGGGAAAAACATGCACACATACACGCACACACACACAAACACACACACACACACACACACACACACACACACACACACACACACACAGAGATCAAATGTGATCAAACAATGTATTGACAAAGGCCATACCTCCAGATAAAAGGGTGTGAAATACAACATATATCAAGTTTCAGCCATAAATATGTCAACAACCCATAAGCATTATTCATTAATGCAATCCAAGCAGTTTTACAACAAACACAAACAAAATGATACAGAAAAAAATCCTAAACAAATAGCTATTTACGAAACGTCCTTTATCCTTTTATGAGATTTATGTAGAAGTGTTAAGAAAATGTTCGTTATTTGTTTCCTTTTGAGAGAAGTAATGTTAGCTGTATCTTTGTTGGGATGTTTTCACACACACACACACACACACACACACACACACACACACACACACACACACACACACACACACACACACACACACACACACACACACACACACACACACACACACACATAGAGGTCAAAACATATTTCAAACCTGAAAACACTTTTATTACTGAAGGACAGTAGCATTAGGTCCCACAGGGCCTCTGTTACAGCTAGTCCTTACTACACTACACATGTTAGAATAAAGACATCAAATTGAAAGGCTTCGTTTTAAACTAAACAAATATACAATCCAGAACAAGTGTGACTGCCCGTGTTCGAGCAAACTGGAACCAGAAAAAATACAGGAAAAAAAAAAATCAGAACGCGTATTTAATACAACCAGACAAGACAGGCACAAATTATCAACCAACTGGCCTTTGTCAAACATGAATGTAAGATCACAAACAGACAAACACCAAATACAAAAATTAAGAGAAAAAGACTGAAACTTCCCTGCTACTTCGTCTAGTGTGAGAAAAGGACTAAACTGAGTCTCTCTCTCCTAGTTTTTGTATTTGATGTTTGTTTGTTTGTTTGTGATCTTACGCATGACAAAGGCCAGTTGGCCGAAAATTTGCGCCTGTCTTGTCTGGTTGTGTTAAATACACGTTCTGATTCTTTTTTCGTGTTTTTTTTTTTCTGGTTCCTAAACAAATATAATGAAAGAAATTCTAAAAAGATAAATTACACACATACAAAGAAAAGGGAGAAAGTACGGTAAGCATCAAAAACAAGCGAGGGGAGGGGAGAAGAGGGGAGAGAACTGGCAGTTAATGGTGAAATAGGTGATGAGGGCAGGGGGGGAGGGAAGAGAAAAGTACAAAACACACTACTATAGTAACATTTATACTGGATCTGTCACACAGGAAGAGAAAAGTACAAAACACACTACTATAGTAACATTTATACTGGGTCTGTCACACAGGAAGAGAAAAGTACAAAACACACTACTATAGTAACATTTATACTGGATCTGTCACACAGGAAGAGAAAAGTACAAAACACACTATTATAGTAACATTTATACTGGATCTGTCACACAGGAAGAGAAAAGTACAAAACACACTACTATAGTAACATTTATACTGGATCTGTCACACAGGAAGAGAAAAGTACAAAACACACTACTATAGTAACATTTATACTGGATCTGTCACACAGGAAGAGAAAAGTACAAAACACACTACTATAGTAACATTTATACTGGATCTGTCACACAGGAAGAGAAAAGTACAAAACACACTACTATAGTAACATTTATACTGGATCTGTCACACAGGAAGAGAAAAGTACAAAACACACTACTATAGTAACATTTATACTGGATCTGTCACACAGGAAGAGAAAAGTACAAAACACACTACTATAGTAACATTTATACTGGATCTGTCACACAGGAAGAGAAAAGTACAAAACACACTACTATAGTAACATTTATACTGGATCTGTCACACAGGAAGAGAAAAGTACAAAACACACTACTATAGTAACATTTATACTGGATCTGTCACACAGGAAGAGAAAAGTACAAAACACACTACTATAGTAACATTTATACTGGATCTGTCACATAGGAAGAGAAAAGTACAAAACACACTACTATAGTAACATTTATACTGGATCTGTCACACAGGAAGAGAAAAGTACAAAACACACTACTATAGTAACATTTATACTGGATCTGTCACACAGGAAGAGAAAAGTACAAAACACACTACTATAGTAACATTTATACTGGATCTGTCACACAGGAAGAGAAAAGTACAAAACACACTACTATAGTAACATTTATACTGGGTCTGTCTCACAGGAATAATAATTAATAATAATTACAATATTTATATAGCGCAAAATCTTGATAAAATCAAATCTAAGCGCTGAACAGACACACACGCACGCACGCACACACATGCACGCACACACGCGCGCGCGCGCACGCACACACACACACACACACACACACACACACACACACACACACACACACACACACACACACACACACACACACACACACACACACACACACACACACACACACACACACACACACACACACACACACACACACACACACACACACACACACACACACACGGCTATTAATGGGGAGAAAGAATAAAAGCAATGGAAAATTATAGAGAGCATATTATATACAATTATATATTGCAATGTGATTCCCCTCCGAGTGGAGACAGGCTGCAGAGAGGATTGAGTGAGGTCAGGATTTTATGCATAGGAGAAAAGGTGAGTTTTGAGAGCGGACTTGAAGGAGACAAAAGTAGGTTGCTGACGGACTGAGAGAGGAAGTTTGTTCCAGGAGAGTGGACCAGAAACAGAGAAGGCTCGTGGACCATAGGTATTGAGCTTAGTGCGTGGAAAGCGAAAAGTCAGAGGATCGGAGGCAGAGCAGAGGGTACGTGAGGGAACATAGATCTCAAGTAGGCTTGACAGGTAATCGGGGGCTGCGTTATTGAGGCTTTTGTAGCACAGGAAGAAAGTAAGGGAAGCATTAAAGACACACAGGAGGTGAGGGGATAGAAATGGTAGTTCATGATGAAATGGCTGCTGAGAGGAGGGAGGGGGTGGAAGAGAACAATTTAAAACACATTATTACTCAGTGATAGTAACACTAGCACTGGACCTGTCTTACAGGAAGAAAGTAAAGGAAAAATTAAAAACATACAAACAGGAAGGGAGAGTGGTGGTTAGTGAAAAAATGGCTGCCTGAGTCAGAGACAGAGAGAGACAGAGAGAGAGAGAGAGAGAGAGAGAGAGAGAGAGAGAGAGAGAGAGAGAGAGAGAGAGAGAGAGGACTGTAAGCGTCTATACACATGTGTGTGTGTTTTCATGTTCATTTATCACAAAGCATCCCCCCGTAGGGTTGCCGGGGGCTCTTTCGGTATAAATGGTAACCCTATGGCGACTGTTTATCACGGTGAGTCGTTTATCGTGGTGACTGTTTATCATGGTGAGTCATTGTTTATCCTGATGAGTGACTGTTTATGTTAGTGAGTCGGCGTTTACTTTCGTGAGTGACTGTTTATCTTAGTGAGTCATCGTTAATCTTGGTGCCTGTTTATCATGGTGAGTCATTGTTTATCCTGGTGAGTGACTTTATCACGGTGAGTCGGCGTTTATTTTCGCGAGTGACTGTTTATCTTAGTGAGTCATCGTTAATCTTGGTGGCTGTTTTAATGGTGAGTCATTGTTCATCCTGGTGAGTGACTGTTTATCTTAATGAGTCATCATTTATCTTGGTGACTGTTTATAATGGTGAGTCATCATTTATCTTGGTGAGTGAGTGTTTATCATTGTTGTTTGCGGTGTTGCAGGAGCAGGCGGTGTCTCTGGCGCTGTCAACAGAACAGAAGTCAGTCAGCCTGACTCTCATCTTTGGACATCATCTGAGGCCAGGACCTGCACTTGAGGTTAGGCACTGTGCTCTGTGTGTGTGTGTGTGTGTGTGTGTGTGTGTGTGCGTGCGTGTGTGTGTTCACTTTGTGGAAAGGCACACACGCTCTTGTGTAACCATTGACACACAAACGTGCATATCGTACCCCCGATCTTTCAGTGTAAATAGTATCCCCTCCTGGAAATTCTGTGCTAGAAATTTCCTCTTTTCTGTCACTCTCTTTGTTTCTGCATTGTTCATTTGCTTTCTGTCATTCCTTCCTATCATTTTGTGCCTTGCTGGTCCATTCACCTGTATGTGTTCGATAAAGTCTTACGTACTTTCTCTTAGAATTGATAATTGGGTACATATATTAACTGCATTTTTGGCTCTAGGGAGGCGGTTGTGGGTTCGAATCCCAGGGTGTGCTACATTAAAACTGGCCTTCTCACTGTCCCATCTTAACATAATTGTTGTTGTGGTGGTGTCAGTATAGGATTAGATAAGTCCCCCTTCCCCCACTTCCCTGGATGGTTATCCCCGTCGGCCATATCACCTGAGGTGGGTGACGACGTCAAAATTGAACCAAATCAATCAATCTAGCGAGGCGAGATATGCGGAAGCGATTTTAGGTAATTGTTATTTGTTGTTTAAAGCCCAGCCGACTGCGTAGAGCCATATCAGGGCCCGTTTTTATAGATGTTTTGGTGTCCTTTGGTACGCTGAAATTTGTGTTCAGGTATGTTTTTTTAAATCCGTTGTGCGTTAAATTGGGCGGAGTGGTCAACGCTGGGGGCATGTCCGTAGATTATGAGCGCAAATGCATTGATATGTGTACTTACTTTTCTTTTTTTTTTTCCTTTTCTTTTTTCCTGTAGAAGTTTTGTATGATTTGACGCGGTTTTAGCCCTGATATGGCTCTATGCAGTCGGCTGGGTTTTAAACAACAATAACAATAACAATGCATATCGCATCCATATGAGTGTTTAATTCTTTGACTTCCGCATCCTGTCCACCAGCATCCTGCATTATCAAGCGTGCTAGCAAAGCAAAAATTTAACCCTTTGACTCCATCACCCTATCCATTAGTTTCCTGTAGGAAGCTGGTGGGTAGGGTGCCGTAGTCAAAGGGTTGTTTTTGCAGTTGGTTGATAGGGTGCGGTAGTCAAAGGGTTAAGTTTTTGCAGTTGGTTGATAGGGTGCGCTAGTCAAAGGGTTAAGCAGACTGTGCAGCAACATACTGGTTACACAGTGTGAGCAGAACGCGGTGCCTGTATACATCCTACAAAAACGAAGACTGCTAGAACACTCACACAGCAACATACTGGTTACACAGTGTGAGCAGAACGCGGTGCCTGTATACATCCTACAAAAACGAAGACTGCTAGAACACTCACACAGCAACATACTGGTTACACAGTGTGAGCAGAACGCGGTGCCTGTATACATCCTACAAAAACGAAGACTGCTAGAACACTCACACAGCAACATACTGGTTACACAGTGTGAGCAGAACGCGGTGCCTGTATACATCCTACAAAAACGAAGACTGCTAGAACACTCACACAGCAACATACTGGTTACACAGTGTGAGCAGAACGCGGTGCCTGTATACATCCTACAAAAACGAAGACTGCTAAAACACTCACACAGCAACATACTGGTTACACAGTGTGAGCAGAACGCGGTGCCTGTATACATCCTACAAAAACGAAGACTGCTAGAACACTCACACAGCAACATACTGGTTACACAGTGTGAGCAGAACGCGGTGCCTATATACATCCTGAAACACTCACACAGCAACAAGTTTGTGATAGTAACCAAAAATATGAAAGAAAAAAAAATGTTTGCATTTATTTTCCAAATGCCGTGATGGAAGTTTGTTGAAACATTGGATGAAATGTGGATTCATAGCTGCTTCTTTTCTTCTTCTCCATTAACCCTTTGACTCCTGTACCCTGCCCACCAGCTTCCTGCTACCCTGTCCACCAGCTTCCTGCTACCCTGTCCACCAGCTTCCTGCTACCCTGTCCACCAGCTTCCTGCTACCCTGTCCACCAGCTTCCTGCTACCCTGTCCACCAGCTTCCTGCTGCAGGATGCTGGTGGACAGGGTGAGGGAGTCAAAGGGTTTAGGTTTTTGCTTTGTTAGCATGGTTGACAATGCAGGATGCTGGTGGACAGGGTGAGGGAGTCAAAGGGTTTAGGTTTTTGCTTTGCTAGCATGGTTGACAATGCAGGATGCTGGTGGACAGGGTGAGGGAGTCAAAGGGTTTAGGTTTTTGCTTTGCTAGCATGGTTGACAATGCAGGATGCTGGTGGATAGGGTGAGGGAGTCAAAGGGTTTAGGTTTTTGCTTTGTTAGCATGGTTGACAATGCAGGATGCTGGTGGACAGGTGAGGGAGTCAAAGGGTTTAGGTTTTTGCTTTGTTAGCATGGTTGACAATGCAGGATGCTGGTGGATAGGGTGAGGGAGTCAAAGGGTTTAGGTTTTTGCTTTGCTAGCATGGTTGACAATGCAGGATGCTGGTGGACAGGGTGAGGGAGTCAAAGGGTTTAGGTTTTTGCTTTGCTAGCATGGTTGACAATGCAGGATGCTGGTGGACAGGGTGAGGGAGTCAAAGGTTTAGGTTTTTGCTTTGCTAGCGTGGTTGACAATGCAGGATGCTGGTGGACAGGGTGCGGGAGTCAAAGGGTTAATTCCATGAGGAGGTATTGGGGTGCCACTCTAAAGAACTGTTCATCACATTTTTCCAGCTCTGTCGGTTTTGTGCCACAGACTGGGTGTGGGTCTCTTTAAATGGTTTTTCAGTCCATTCCACAGTGTTGTCATTCCATCTGCTTTGTTTTTTCCTGTGTTCCCCTTTGTCTTCCTCCTTCAGCAGTTCCCTGGAGGATTGATAACACATTTGTGTCACAGTAAAAAAAAAAAAAACACACACACACACACACACACACACACACACACACACACACACACACACACACACACACACACACACATGTAGAGACACAGACTCAAACATACACACACATACATCCCGAGTCGATATGCAAGCGGCCAAGTGTGAAAGGCGCAGAGCCGAGAGACAGTGGCTCAAGTCTAGTCTGACTGTTCATAAGCAAATTTTTCAAACTGCCAACAAAATTGTCAATAGCCTCGTAGATGCCTCTAAATCAGCCTATTACAATGCTAAAATTCTTGCCTGTTCCACTTCCAAACAACTGTATAATATAACTAATACTCTTCTTGGCAAAACTGGCTCTTCTCCTCTTCCATCTCACCTGCCACCTTCTGATCTTCCACAGGCTTTCTCTGACTATTTTTTCAACAAGATTGCTAACCTCAGGCTTTCTCTCGATTCCACGACGAACACTCATGCTACATTTCCTGAACCCCCTTTCTCTGGAATCCCCCTTACTTTCTTCCAACCCGTTTCTGAGGACTTTATTAAGAAAATCATCATGAAATCTGGCATTAAAACCTGTGAACTCGACCCATTGCCAGCTTCTTTTCTCACCCATTGTCTCGATACTCTTCTCCCTCACATCACCAATATCATTAACCATTCCCTCTCAACTGGCTCCTTTCCTTCTTCTTTCAAGTCAGCAATTGTAAGACCTCTTCTAAAAAAGACGACTCTTGACCCGAAGAATTTGAAAAACTATAGACCTGTGTCAAATCTTCCTTTTCTTTCCAAGGTCTTAGAGAAAGTTGTTCTTGACCAGCTGTTAAACCACCTTCATTCCAATAACCTTGTCTATTCCCTTCAGTCTGCTTACCGTTCTGGACATAGTACCGAAACTGCTCTTCTCAAAATCTGCAACGACTTATTGACTACTCTCGACTCTAACAACGTATCACTTTTGACTCTCTTGGACCTATCTGCTGCCTTTGACACTATTGACCACTCTATCCTTCTCTCCCGTCTACATCACTCTTTTGGGCTCCATGATACTGTCTTGAACTGGTTTCATTCTTACATCACCAATCGTCTGCAAGTAGTTTCTGTCAATGGTCTTTCTTCTAATCCTTCCTGTCTGACTTACGGAGTGCCACAAGGATCTGTTCTGGGCCCCCTACTTTTCATTCTCTACACCTACCCTGTCTCCTCTATTGTCCAAGAACACCTGCTTCAGCATCATTCTTTCTCGGATGACAATCAGCTGTATGTCTCTGGGCCTCTCCCTGACCTTCCCATCATGATCCAGAAAACCCAATCTTGTGTAGCTGACCTGAAGGATTGGATGACTGTAAACAAACTGAAATTAAATGAAGAGAAATCCGAATTGATCTTGATCACCCCACCCAAACTCCAAAATCACCCCTCTCTTCCAACCTCTGTCACACTTGTTGACTCATCTATCCCTCTCTCCCATTTTGCCCGTAACCTTGGTGTAACTCTTGATCAAACCCTGTCCTTCCACCAGCATGTGAGCAACGTCTGTCGGACTTGTTTTCTTGAACTCCGCCGAATTGCTTCTATCCGCCACCTCCTCTCAGAAGACACGACAAAGGCTCTTGTCTGTGCATTTGTTCTATCCCGTCTCGATTACTGTAATGCTCTTTTTCTGGTTCCCCCTCTCATCTCATTAACAAACTTCAGAAAGTTCAAAATCATGCTGCCCGTCTCATCTTCTGCTCTTCAAAATTTAACCATGTTACGCCATTGCTCTGTTCTCTCCACTGGCTCCCTGTTCAGCAAAGAATATCCTACAAGATTGCCTGCCTCTGCTTCAAATCTATTGAGTCTTCCTGTCCTGAGTATCTCACCCATCTGTTACATCTCTACACGCCATCTCGAGCTTTGCGGTCCTCATCTGATACCCGTCTCTATAGTATCCCCATAGTCCGCACTAAAAGGTTTGGGCAGCGTTCTTTTTCCTATCAAGCTCCAACCATCTGGAATCAGTTACCTCGCTCTCTTAGATACTCACCCTCTCTGTCCACATTCAAACGCTCCCTCAAAACTCACCTGTTTCCCAAAACTGGTAATCTCTGCCCCCTTCCCCCCATGTAATGTAATGGCGACATTATAGTGTCTTAGTGTCAATGTGTCATCGTATTTGCATGTCATGCTGTGTGTGTGTTTGTGTGTGTGTGTGTGTGTTTGTGTGTGTGTGGGTGCTTCTGTGGGCGTGTGTGTGTGTGCTTGTGATTCTGGTTATATGTTTTGCCATTGTAAACGCCTAGGGCATTAATTTGATTAGGCG
>CM060309.1:99740961-99793461 GCA_030674185.1 Monoplex corrugatus | reverse complement strand
GACTCTTTAATTAAAAACACTCAAGTTAAAGGGTGAGTGTTCATTTTATTATTATGTTTTTAACCCCTTCTCCCCTTTTCCCAAATATATCTTCCTGTAATAATTATGTGTTTACAGCAATTTTTATGTACTAAATATCTCTTGAAATTATGTCCAGAAAGCGCGAAATGGCATAGATTTACACTTGGTTTTTAAAATATTTTCCTGGGGGAGCATGCCCTCGGACCCTCCTAGTTTCAGTGGTTTTTTCCTCCTCCTGTTTTAAGCCCTGAATTAGTTTTTTTTTTTCTAATATCCCCTTTGCAATAAATTGGACAAAGTGTTCAACACCAGGGGCATTTCCTTAGATCATGTGCGCGAATGCATTGATATGTGTACTTAATTTTCCTTTCCTGTTTTTTCTGTTGAAGTATTGTGTATGGTTTGAAACGGTTGTAGCCCTGGTTTGGCTCTAAGCAATCAGTTGGGCTTTAAACAAAATATCAATAATTTCTTTTGTCACAGTGGATTTACCAGGTGAAACTCGGGCTGCTCTCCCCTTTGATAGCGCGTCGCCGCAGTGCAGTGCCACCAATTTTTTATGACGATTTTAGAAAGGCAAGAAGAGTAATTGGCCTTTAATGGATGGACACAAGAAATCAATCCATCACTCCAATGTTTTATACCAGGACAGCCGGGCGAATGTCCTTCTCTTCACGATTTTCAACTGCCGTGAAGACAGACAGGTCCGACTCGTTTTTAGTTCCCATCCAAAGGATTAGACGTTCAGTTCGATTTTCATGTTAAACTGAAGAGAAAAGTTGAGGCCTCAACAGGGAACGAACCCTAGAACCTCGAGTTTAGTTATTGGCAGGCGAACATCTGAGCCATTCTGCCACTCTTCTCCTTTTCTTTGTCTTCTTAACTTAGAAATCCCGAGAAATTTTGAGGTTTCTACCACCTCACTGTCCAACAGCCTCCCGTTTACAGTTGGTTAGTTTTTAAGAAGAACGTTGAGAGTTCCATGGACAGCAAAGAAAACAAACGATACAGTCTTGATGGAGGCAGACACAAGTAGATCATTCATAAGGAAGATTAGGAAAAGACAGTCAACATTTATAGGCCATTTTATGAGGAGGGGGGATTTGGAGCACCTGGTCACAACAGGAAAGCTGGAGGGAAAGAGAGCACCAGGTAGACCCAGGGAGAAAATGCTAGACGGACTTGCAGAGTGGCTGGGGACGAGGAGGGTGGGGGAGATGCTTAGGGCAACAAGAGATAGAGACAGATGGAAGTCCATGATCCAACGCCATGCGGCAGGGCACCTGATGATGATGAGTTTTTACACGAAAACCAGCTGCACCTTTCAGAAAACAAAAATGTCAAAACTGAAAAAAATATTGTACTTTAACCTTTACATTCCCTCACCCTATCCATCAAGCTGCCCGCATGAAAGTGGTGGATAAGGTGAGGGAGTGAAAAGGTTATTGAAGCTGGTGGATAGGGTGAGGGAGTGAAAGGGTTAAGGAAGCTGGTGGATAGGGTGAGGGAGTGAAATGGTTAGGAAGCTGGTGGATAGGGTGAGGGAGTGAAATGGTTAGGAAGCTGGTGGATAGGGTGAGGGGGTGAAAAGGTTATTGAAGCTGATGGATAGGGTGAGGGAGTGAAAGGGTTAAGGAAGCTGGTGGATAGGTTTAGGGAGTGAAAGGGTTAGGTATCTGATGACAATAGGTGTAGGGAGTGAAAGGGTTAGATAGCTGATGACTATAGGTGTAGGGAGTGAAAGGGTTAGGTAGCTGATGACTATAGGTGTAGGGAGTGAAAGGGTTAGGTAGCTGATGACTATAGGTGTAGGGAGTGATAGAGTTAGGTAGCTGATGACTATAGGTGTAGGGAGTGAAAGAGTTAGGTAGCTGATGACTATAGGTGTAGGGAGTGATAGGGTTAGGTAGCTGATGACTAGGTGTAGGGAGTGAAAGGGTTAGGTAGCTGATGACTATAGGTGTAGGGAGTGAAAGGGTTAGGTAGCTGATGACTATAGGTGTAGGGAGTGATAGGGTTAGGTAGCTGATGACTAGGTGTAGGGAGTGAAAGGGTTAGGTAGCTGATGACTATAGGTGTAGGGAGTGAAAGGGTTAGGTAGCTGATGACTATAGGTGTAGGGAGTGAAAGGGTTAGGTAGCTGATGACTATAGGTGTAGGGAGTGAAAGGATTAGGTAGCTGATGACTATAGGTGTAGGGAGTGAAAGGGTTAGGTAGCTGATGACTAGGTGTAGGGAGTGAAAGGGTTAGGTAGCTGATGACTAGGTGTAGGGAGTGATAGAGTTAGGTAGCTGATGACTAGGTGTAGGGAGTGAAAGGGTTAGGTAGCTGATGACTATAGGTGTAGGGAGTGAAAGGGTTAGGTAGCTGATGACTAGGTGTAGGGAGTGAAAGGGTTAGGTAGCTGATGACTATAGGTGTAGGGAGTGAAAGGGTTAGGTAGCTGATGACTATAGGTGTAGGGAGTGATAGAGTTAGGTAGCTGATGACTATAGGTGTAGGGAGTGAAAGGGTTAGGTAGCTGATGACTAGGTGTAGGGAGTGAAAGGGTTAGGTAGCTGATGACTAGGTGTAGGGAGTGATAGAGTTAGGTAGCTGATGACTAGGTGTAGGGAGTGATAGAGTTAGGTAGCTGATGACTATAGGTGTAGGGAGTGAAAGGGTTAGGTAGCTGATGACTATAGGTGTAGGGAGTGAAAGGGTTAGGTAGCTGATGACTAGGTGTAGGGAGTGAAAGGGTTAGGTAGCTGATGACTAGGTGTAGGAAGTGAAAGGATTAGGTAGCTGATGACTATAGGTGTAGGGAGTGAAAGGCTTAGGTAGCTGATGACTATAGGTGTAGGGAGTGATAGGGTTAGGTAGCTGATGACTATAGGTGTAGGGAGTGAAAGGGTTAGGTAGCTGATGACTATAGGTGTAGGGAGTGAAAGGGTTAGGTAGCTGATGACTATAGGTGTAGGGAGTGAAAGGGTTAGGTAGCTGATGACTATAGGTGTAGGGAGTGAAAGGGTTAGGTAGCTGATGACTATAGGTGTAGGGAGTGAAAGGGTTAGGTAGCTGATGACTATAGGTGTAGGGAGTGAAAGGGTTAGGTAGCTGATGACTATATGTGTAGGGAGTGAAAGGGTTAGGTAGCTGATGACTATAGGTGTAGGGAGTGATAGAGTTAGGTAGCTGATGACTATAGGTGTAGGGAGTGAAAGGGTTAGGTATCTGATGACTATAGGTGTAGGGAGTGAAAGGGTTAGGTAGCTGATGACTATAGGTTTAGGGAGTGAAAGGGTTAGGTAGCTGATGACTATAGGTGTAGGAAGTGAAAGGGTTAGGTAGCTGATGACTAGGTGTAGGGAGTGAAAGGGTTAGGTAGCTGATGACTATAGGTGTAGGGAGTGAAAGGGTTAGGTAGCTGATGACTATAGGTTTAGGGAGTGAAAGGGTTAGGTAGCTGATGACTAGGTGTAGGGAGTGAAAGGGTTAGGTAGCTGATGACTAGGTGTAGGGAGTGAAAGGGTTAGGTAGCTGATGACTAGGTGTAGGGAGTGAAAGGGTTAGGTAGCTGATGACTATAGGTGTAGGGAGTGAAAGGGTTAGGTAGCTGATGACTAGGTGTAGGGAGTGAAAGGGTTAGGTAGCTGATGACTAGGTGTAGGGAGTGATAGGGTTAGGTAGCTGATGACTATAGGTGTAGGGAGTGAAAGGGTTAGGTAGCTGATGACTATAGGTGTAGGGAGTGAAAGGGTTAGGTAGCTGTGACTATAGGTTTAGGGAGTGAAAGGGTTAGGTAGCTGATGACTATAGGTTTAGGGAGTGAAAGAGTTAGGTAGCTGATGACTATAGGTGTAGGGAGTGAAAGGGTTAGGTAGCTGATGACTATAGGTGTAGGGAGTGATAGGATTAGGTAGCTGATGACTATAGGTGTAGGGAGTGAAAGGGTTAGGTAGCTGATGACTAGGTGTAGGGAGTGAAAGGATTAGGTAGCTGATGACTAGGTGTAGGGAGTGAAAGGGTTAGGTAGCTGATGACTAGGTGTAGGGAGTGAAAGGGTTAGGTAGCTGATGACTATAGGTGTAGGGAGTGATAGGATTAGGTAGCTGATGACTATAGGTGTAGGGAGTGAAAGGGTTAGGTAGCTGATGACTATAGGTGTAGGAAGTGATAGGATTAGGTAGCTGATGACTAGGTGTAGGGAGTGATAGGATTAGGTAGCTGATGACTAGGTTTAGGGACTGATAGGGTTAAGTAGCGTTTTGGTCCAGGTCGGGTTGGGGGTGGGGTGAGGGTGAGTGTAGAAGCTGATGGTGTGAGGCAGACGGCAAATGGGTATGCAGGCCCCGCCAGGCCCCAGAGATTCCTCCCAGCCATTCCTGGGACGTCTGCTTCCTCCAGGGAGTGTACAAAGGGATTGTCTCCCTTCCCTATCAATGGGCCCGTCAGTTTGCATTAGGTGTTGGATACAAAGAACAATACCGAATAAATGACAAAAACAACAAAAAGCCCCCCCCCCCCTCCCTTTCCACTCAAAAAGGAAAAAAAGTCTCTCTCTCTGTCTCTCTCCCTCCCCCCCCCCCACACACACACATATATATATATATATGTATGTATGTATATATATGTATATACATACAACACATGTGTGTGTGTGTGTGTGTGTGTGTGTGTGTGTGTGTGTGTGTGTGTGTGTGTGTGTGTGTGCGTGTGTGTGTGTATAATACACACGCATTGCCGAGCTGTTTTAACGATCTTCCTTTTTTGATAAAAAAAAAAAAAGTGATAAAATCCAGATTTTGTACGTCTTAAGATCACTGTGACCTTGAAGAAGCCCTCAGATGAGATAAAACGTGCCTTGAAACGAGGATACTGGTAGACTGCCACAGTAATCAAAATATTGATATTGTTAGAATCTCCTAGAAAGAGCTGTTCATACACCTTTTTGTGTGTGGAAAATACTGGTTTGTGGCACGACTTTGGTCTGTGTGACCTTGACCTTGGTGACCTGACCTCCGAACTTTGGCATTGGCGATTCCTCAAGGGTGCACACAGGACATACATCTGGTAAAGATCTATTTGGAAATAGTTGGGAACCTCTTGGTAACACATTTTTGTCCCCGACACAGGCTCAGGCGTACGCACGCGCATATACACACGCACACACGTATACATATACACCACACACAGACACACACACGTACACACACATCAAATATATTCAAAGCGTGCATTCAGTTAGATATGATATGATTGGTATACATATGTAATATATATACACGTGTGTGTGTGTGTGTGTGTGTGTGTGTGTGTGTGTGTGTGTGTGTGTGTGTGTATCTGTATGTGTGTGTATATATATATAGATCTGTATATGTATATATACATGTGCATATATATACATATATACACAGACATAATTCATGAATAGGCCTTTAACTATCCATCCATTCATACATCCATACAAGCATTCATACTGACATACGTAAATACATCCATACTGCATGGTCCCAGTCTTCCCAGTGAGCCCATAGCACGCTCACTTTTAGTGTAGAAGCCGATTGGGGGCAGAAAAAAATCGCACATAGATTTTTAACAGGACTGATGGAGATTCGAACCCTTAGCCTTCCAGTCATCACCCAACGCGTTATCTCCCTTTCTGTCTTTTTCTACATGTGACCAGCAGTTGGTCTTTCAACATGACGGTAATGGTCATGTGTTGTGTGCGTTTGATCAGCCACAGGGTGTGTTGAAAGGGAAGGGAGACCATCGAATGGCTGATAGGGAATGAAGGGAGAGAACTGTTGTGTTGGGCTTGGCACCCAACATGAAGGACGCCACAAGAGAAAGAAGGAAAACGTAGTGACGGTAGACGTTATTGTGCACATTCCTGCTGTCACCCACAATCAACACTCACACAATTCCATCCACCTTCTGTAGTCTTTTTTGTTTTGGGAGAGGGAGGGGAGAGGGAAGGGCTTGTGGTGGGGATGGTGGAATTTGTACTGTGTTCAAGGATTCATCGCGATGGTAGAACTTAGGATTTGTTCAAGAGGGTTTCATTGCACTCAGACAATTCCATATGCGCTCCACCTAAATCTGCCTGCAATTATCTGTCTCCCTGAGCCTGCGCAAAATCGTATGCTCTGCAAAGTCTTGAAATGGGGAAGAGGGGGGAGGGCGAGAGATGGGATCTAGGAAACAGTAAGCTGACACCACTAGAATGATGGAAACATTAAGATGGACAGTGACCAGTAAGCTGACACCACTAGAATGATGGAAACATTAAGATGGACAGTGACCAGTAAGCTGACACCACTAGAATGATGGAAACATTAAGATGGACAGTGACCAGTAAGCTGACACCACTAGAATGATGGAAACATTAAGATGGACAGTGACCAGTAAGCTGACACCACTAGAATGATGGAAACATTAAGATGGACAGTGACCAGTAAGCTGACACCACTAGAATGATGGAAACATTAAGATGGACAGTGACCAGTAAGCTGACACCACTAGAATGATGGAAACATTAAGATGGACAGTGACCAGTAAACTGACACCACTAGAATGATGGAAACATTAAGATGGACAGTGACCAGTAAACTGACACCACTAGAATGATGGAAACATTAAGATGGACAGTGACCAGTAAGCTGACACCACTAGAATGATGGAAACATTAAGTTGGACAGTGACCAGTAAACTGACACCACTAGAATGATGGAAACATTAAGATGGACAGTGACCAGTAAGCTGACACCACTAGAATGATGGAAACATTAAGATGGACAGCGACCAGGCCAGTTTTTAATATCTTGAGCTGGGATTGAACTCAAGACATCAAAGTTTTGCTCTTAGAGCATACTGCTGTGTTTCTGCCTTACTGTTGAGTTGTGTGGTACGATGTATGTTGTACCTGACTGTTGAGTTGTGTGGTACGATGTATGTTGTGCCTGACTGTTGAGTTGTGTGGTACGATGTATGTTGTGCCTGACTGTTGAGTTGTGTGGTACGATGTATGTTGTGCCTGACTGTTGAGTTGTGTGGTACGATGTATGTTGTGCCTGACTGTTGAGTTGTGTGGTACGATGTATGTTGTGCCTGACTGTTGAGTTGTGTGGTACGATGTATGTTGTGCCTGACTGTTGAGTTGTGTGGTTCGATGTATGTTGTGCCTGACTGTTGAGTTGTGTGGTACGATGTATGTTGTGCCTGACTGTTGAGTTGTGTGGTTCGATGTATGTTGTGCCTGACTGTTGAGTTGTGTGGTACGATGTATGTTGTACCTTGTGCTTACTGTTTGCGAGTTGTGTGTGGTACGATGTATATTGTGCCTGACTGTTGAGTTGTGTGGTACGATGTATGTTGTGCCTGACTGTTGAGTTGTGTGGTACGATGTATGTTGTGCCTTACTGTTGAGTTGTGTGGTACGATGTATATTGTGCCTGACTGTTGAGTTGTGTGGTACGATGTATAGTTGTGCCTGACTGTTGAGTTGTGTCGTGTACGACTGTATGTTATGTATGTTGCCTTACTGTTGAGTTGTGTGGTACGATGTATGTTGTGCCTTACTGTTGTGTTGTGTGGTACGATGTATGTTGTGCCTGACTGTTGAGTTGTGTGGTACGATGTATGTTGTGCCTGACTGTTGAGTTGTGTGGTACGATGTATGTTGTGCCTTACTGTTGAGTTGTGTGGTACGATGTATGTTGTGCCTTACTGTTGAGTTGTGTGGTACGATGTATGTTGTGCCTTACTGTTGAGTTGTGTGGTACGATGTATGTTGTGCCTTACTGTTGTGTTGTGTGGTACGATGTATGTTGTGCCTTACTGTTGAGTTGTGTGGTACGATGTATGTTGTGCCTTACTGTTGTGTTGTGTGGTACGATGTATGTTGTGCCTTACTGTTGAGTTGTGTGGTACGATGTATGTTGTGCCTTACTGTTGAGTTGTGTGGTACGATGTATGTTGTGCCTGACTGTTGAGTTGTGTGGTACGATGTATGTTGTGCCTTACTGTTGAGTTGTGTGGTACGATGTATGTTGTGCCTTACTGTTGAGTTGTGTGGTACGATGTATGTTGTGCCTTACTGTTGAGTTGTGTGGTACGATGTATGTTCTGCCTGACTGTTGTGTGGTACGATGTATGTTGTGCCTGACTGTTGAGTTGTGTGGTACGATGTATGTTGTGCCTGACTGTTGAGTTGTGTGGTACGATGTATGTTGTGCCTGACTGTTGAGTTGTGTGGTACGATGTATGTTGTGCCTGACTGTTGTTGTGGTACGATGTATGTTGTGCCTGACTGTTGAGTTGTGTGGTACGATGTATGTTGTGCCTGACTGTTGAGTTGTGTGGTACGATGTATGTTGTGCCTGACTGTTGAGTTGTGTGGTACGATGTATGTTGTGCCTGACTGTTGAGTTGTGTGGTACGATGTATGTTGTGCCTTACTGTGTGTTGTGTGTGGTACGATGTATGTTGTGCCTGACTGTTGAGTTGTGTGGTACGATGTATATTGTGCCTTACTGTTGAGTTGTGTGGTACGATGTATGTTGTGCCTTACTGTTGTGTTGTGTGGTACGATGTATATTGTGCCTTACTGTTGAGTTGTGTGGTACGATGTATATTGTGCCTGACTGTTGAGTTGTGTGGTACGATGTATGTTGTGCCTTACTGTTGTGTTGTGTGGTACGATGTATGTTGTGCCTGACTGTTGAGTTGTGTGGTACGATGTATATTGTGCCTTACTGTTGAGTTGTGTGGTACGATGTATGTTGTGCCTGACTGTTTGTGTGGTACGATGTATGTTGTGCCTGACTGTTGAGTTGTGTGGTACGATGTATGTTGTGCCTGACTGTTGAGTTGTGTGGTACGATGTATGTTGTGCCTGACTGTTGAGTTGTGTGGTACGATGTATGTTGTGCCTGACTGTTGTGTGGTACGATGTATGTTGTGCCTTACTGTTGAGTTGTGTGGTACGATGTATGTTCTGACTGACTGTTGTGTGGTACGATGTATGTTTGTGCCTTACTGTTGAGTTGTGTGGTACGATGTATGTTGTGCCTGACTGTTGAGTTGTGTGGTACGATGTATGTTGTGCCTTACTGTTGAGTTGTGTGGTACGATGTATGTTGTGCCTGACTGTTGAGTTGTGTGGTACGATGTATGTTGTGCCTTACTGTTGAGTTGTGTGGTACGATGTATGTTGTGCCTGACTGTTGAGTTGTGTGGTACGATGTATGTTGTGCCTGACTGTTGAGTTGTGTGGTACGATGTATGTTCAAATAGCTTCCATCGGTCTTGAGAGATGACAGAAATGCGAGAAATAGAGTTAGAAAGATGATAATGATGCTAATGATGCGTCATGTCCCAACGGTGAAAGTTATTCGCTAAAAGCTTGCTATTTTTTTTTTTCAAACTTGCCATTGCTTGCATGCCGGGTGTTTTCATGTTTGCACGAACCAGCCACTGACATGACTTACAGGATCTGTAACGTGTGTATTTGATATACTGTATGCCTGTACTCATAAAAGAGGTTTAGGCACTGGCAGGTCTGTGCACACACGTTGACCTGGGAGATGGGAAAATTGTCCGCCCTTTTCCCATTGGGCAGAGGTCTCTATGGGGATTGAACCCAGGAATTTGCCGTTGGAAATCCGACATTTACCCACTTGACTACTGCCACCGTTAAGACAGAAAGAGAGAAGCACAGTCAGGTCGCCAGCTGATGAACGAGCCGATGACAATCTCGGGGTATATTTCGATGGTGTGTGTGTGTGTGTGTGTTGTGTGTGTGTGTGTGGTGTGTGTGTGTGTGTGGTGTGTGTGTGTGTGCATATGTGTGTGTGTGTGCGTGTGCGCGCGGCTTGCGTGCGTGCGTGCGTGTTTATACATATGTGTGTGTGTGTGTATGTGCACTTGTGCGTGTGTGCTTGTGTTTGTATGTGCGCAAATGTGTATGTGTGTGTAATGTGAGAGAGAGAGAGAGAGAGAGAGAGAGAGAGTGTGGTGTGTGTGTGTGTGCGCTTGCTTGCTTGTGTGTGAGTGTGTGTGTATGAGATTGTCTGTATGTGTGTGTGAGTGTGTGTGTATGAGATTGTCTGTATGTGTGTGTGAGTGTGTGTGTATGAGATTGTCTGTATGTGTGTGTGAGTGTGTGCGCACACACATTCTTCTGTACATATGTGTGAACAGGTAATAGAGAATGAGGTGAAGGAATGGCTTCTGTTGGGCCGACACCCTGATAAAGAGAGGGAGAAGGAGAGCGGTGGGGGATAAGGTAGGGGAGAGAGGGTGGGAGAGAGAAGGGGAGAGGTAAAGAGAGAGAAGAGAGAGAGAGAGGAGAGAGAGAGAGAGAGAGAGAGAGAGAGAGAGAGAGAGAGAGAGAGAGAGAGAGAAGACTGTACGACAAAAAGTGAAAGCCTTTCTCTGATGCTGGCGTTGATGGTAAGTGGAAAGACTGAGTGAAGAGATAATGAACACAAAGACAGAAAAATCAAAGAAGAAAAAAGAAAGAAGATGGTCAAGACATTCAACAATTTCCCTTTGTATATAGAATTTTTTTTTGTCAAACGTGAAAATCGTGATTTTCTGCTTCTTAAGGTCACTGTGACCTTGAAGAAGAATCAGACGAAATAAAACTTCAGTGGTAGATTTTCACAACAATGAAAACAGAATGTATATATTGTCAAAAATTCGAGAGAAAGTGCTGGGCAAAACAGTTCTCTTAAAATGACCTGGTTTCAAGCAATTTTGGGGGGGGGGGGGGAAGGAGGCGGGGGTGTGTGGTGAGGGGTGGGGGTGGGTGGTGCGGGGCAAGGTCTGTGTGACCTTCACCTTAGTGCCCTGACTTTTAAACCCTCGTAATTGCGACTTCAACGATCCTCAACTTCGATCCCAGTTTGGTGAACATCCATCCAGAAACGGCTGAGAAACTTTTCTTGAAAATTTTTGGTCACAGATAAACACAATTTTTTGTCACACACACACACGCACACGCACGCACGCACTCACGCACGCCGCACGCACGCACGCACGCACGCACGCACGCACGCACGCACCACGCACGCACACACACACACACACACCTCACTATTCACTACTCACTCACTCACTCACTCACACTCACTCTCTCTCATTTATTCGCACACAACACACACACTCACATTCACTCACACACCATCATACTCACACACACACACACTCTCTCTCTCGCTCTCACTCACACACCAACACACACACACACACACCACACACCCACACCACACACACACACACACACACACACACACACACAGTGACACAGTGATCAACATGAAACAAGAAGGAGTAAAGACAGACAGACAGACAGACATCAGAAAGTCAGGGAAGATGGATAGAGTATGGAAAGACAAAGGTTTTTGTGCAGATTCTCACTGTCACTAACACTATGTATGAATCAGCGCCTTGCAGTGTTCCAACCGCATTCTACTCCTCTGTCCTTGGGGCCAGCTTGGTGTAGAGGTAGGGCCACCACCCGCCATTCTGGCTGTGTGAATTCAAATCAAGCCAGAAGAAAACGTTGTATGCGCGGCCTTCCGTCTGGAAATTCTATGCTAGAAATGTCCTCTTTCCTGTTACTCTGTTTGCTTTTGCCTTGCTCCTTTGTTTTTTGTCATCTCTTCCTATCATTTTCTGCCTTGTTGGTACATTCATCTGTATGTGTTCTGTAAAGCCTAACATAGTTACTTTTAGGATTGAAAAATTGGACACATATGTTGATTAGTAGACAGTCAACAAGCAAAGCCAGAACAAGATTGAGGCAGCCGAGATGTGGTTTCTAAGAAGAATGTTGAGAGTTCCATGGACAGCAAAGAAAACAAACGAGACAGTCTTGATGGAGGCAGACACAAGTAGATCACTCATAAGGAAGATTAGGAAAAGACAGGCAACATTTATAGGCCATTTTATGAGGAAGGGGGATTTGGAGCACCTGGTCACAACGGAAAAGCTGGAGGGAAAGAGAGCACCAGGTAGACCCAGGGAGAAAATGCTAGACGGACTTGCGGAGTGGCTGAAGACGAGGAGGGTGGAGGAGATGTTTGGGGCAACAAGAGATAGAGACAGATGGAAGTCCATGATCGCAAACGCCATGCGGCAAGGCACCTGATGATGATGATGATATTGATTAGACTTTTAGCTCCAAGGAAATGTGAACTGCTTAGTGGTAATTTTAGCTGCTACAGACCAGTTTTAATGTATGTGTTTGTGTACTGAGTTTATGCATTTGTATTCAGGTTTTTAGCAGAATGGTCATCACCAGGGGCATATTCTTACATTGTGTGAATGCAGTGATACATGTATTTAACTTTCTTTTCCGTTTTTTTTACAGGGTGGCCTGTGTGTTTAGATGTGTCTTTTGTTTGAGGTGGTTATAGCCCTGGTATGGCTCTGAGCTGTCGGCTGGGCTTTAAACACAACATCAACAACAATAATGAGGATGATGAAAAATAATAATAATAATAATGATGCTACTACCATCACCACCACCACCACCACCCCACCACCACCCCCACCACCACCACCACCACTACTACTACTACTACTACTACTACTACTACTACTACTACTACTACTACTACTACTACCAGCATATGTAGGGTGCCAAATCTTGACAATTCAAATCAAAGCACATCCGCGCATCAGACAAATGCACGCAATCAATGCAGACCACCTTCAGGGCTTAAAACGTCCGCGTCTGGGCGGAATTCCGCGATTTCAGTTTGTTAAAAAAAAAAAAGGAAAGAAAAAAAAACAACAAAAAAAAACGTTTGTGAATGGGTACCCATCCATGTTCAACCCTCCATGGGGGTGCTGGGGGCTCTTTCAGCATAAATAGTATCCCCGCCTTCTGGAAATGCCTTGCTAGAAATTTCCTCTTTTCTGTCACTCACTTTGTTTCTGCCTCGTTCCTTTGCTTTCTGTCATTTCTTCCTATCATTTTCTGCCTTGCTGGTCCATTCACCTGTATGTGTTCTACAAGACCTTTCATGCTTTCATTTAGGATTGATAGGCTCGTTTTTATATATGTTTTAGTGTCCTTAGTTATGCTTATTATTTGTATTGATTTTTAAATCCCTGGTGTTAAATTAAACGGAGTGGTCAAATCCAGGGGCATATCCTTAGTTTATAGGGGCGAATGTATACTTCATTTTCTTTTCCGTGTGTGTGGTGTTATTTTTCCTTCAGCGAGGTATGGTTTACATTTTTGGGTGGTTATAGCCCTGATATGGCTGTGAGCAGTCAGTTGGGCTTTATGTTGTGATGGGATTGAACTCCAGACATGAAGATCTGGAGTCCACAGCACCACCAGCAGAGCCCTGCCTGCTCGTGTAATATATTGTGAACATCAGGGGAAGGTTGAGAGGGTGGCAGTCCTGAACTCAAAAAGGGTTAATGAAGTAGGGGGGAGGGAGGGGGTGCTGTTTGTCTAGTGGTGACAAGAAGAAAAGATGGATCCCAGTCAGACGGCAAGACATCCCCATATCCCACAGTGTAACACAGTGTTCTGTTATCTCTACGCTGTTCCCTCCTGCTGGCTCCCTGGCTCTGTTGATAGACGTCTGGACTCTACATCTGATGTCTACAGTTCAATCCTCTACATCCCCTCCTCCATCCCGCAACGTAAAAACTTGCCTGTCTGTGTTAACCCTTTGACTTCCGCACCCTGTCCACCAGCATCCTGCATTGTCAGCCATACTCGCAAAGCAAACACTTAAACCTTAGATTCCCTCACTCTATCCGTTAGTTCCCTCCTGAAAGCTGGTGGATAAGGTGAGGGAGTCAAATGGTTAAGTTTTTGCCGTTGGTGGATATGGTGCAGAGGCAAAGGGTTAAATTTTTGCAGTTGGTGGATAGGGTGCGGGAGTCAAAGGGTTGAGTTTTTGCCGTTGGTGGATAGGGTGCGGGAGTCAAAGGGTTAAATTTTTGCAGTTGGTGGATAGGGTGCGGGAGTCAAAGGGTTGAGTTTTTGCAGTTGGTTGATAGGGTGCGGGAGTCAAAGGGTTAAGTTTTTGCAGTTGGTGGATAGGGTGAGGGAGTCAAAGGGTTAACACTTCAAACATTCTGGTGGTGTCAGCTTATTGTTTCCTAGGTCCATCTCACCCCTAAAGAACTAGTGGGGTTGGGGTGAGGAAGGGAGACAGAGAGACAGAGAGAGACGTTGAGAGTGGAGGGGAGATACTGGCTGGGGGGGGGGGGATTGGGAGGGAGAGAGAGATGTGGAAGTGATGTTGGAGGGAGGGAGGTAGAGAAAGAGACAAATGAACGTTGACACTTTGACGGGCAATTTTCCTATCAGGTGTAAGGCTGTGCAGACGAAGGACGTGTGTGTGTGTGTGTGTGTGTGTGTGTGTGTGTGTGTGTGTGTGTGTGTGTGGGTGTGTGTGTGTGTGTGTGTGTGCGCGCGCGCGCGCGGCGTTATCTAGAGAGAGTGAGAGAGGGGGAGGAAGAGCAAGGGGGAGAGAGAGAGACGAAGTGGGGGAGAGAGGGGGGAGAAAGAAGGGGAAGAGAGAGAGAGAGAGAGGGAGGAAGAGAGGAGAAGTAGAGAGAGAGAGAGAGAGAGGGTGGAAGAGATGGGAGAGAGAGAGGGGGGGGTGTAGGAGAGAGAGAAGACTGACGAGGTATTTGGTAGTGGATATACATATCAGTTTGTCATAACAACGTGGCACCATACTTTGTGCGCCTTTCTTGTTTAACCTGTCACCCGGTGTTTTCCTACGATAGCTCCTTCCTTCCCTCCTTCCTTGCCATCAGTTCCTTAACCTGTGCAAATTGCATGCTGCACACAGGACCTCAATTTATCATCACGTCCGAATAACTAGCACCCAGGAGGGAGAGAAAATTGCCTGTCTGATTGGGAATCGAACTCAAGTTTTTGGCCTCCCAAAGGGTTTGTTTCCCAGTGGGACACAGCATGGGAAAACATGGAATGGGGAAGAGATAGTTATCGTGATAAACGATACTGTATTGTCGGTTGGTAGAAGTTACACTGGGAAAGAGAGAGAAAGAGAGAGGATAACGATAATGATAATGCTACTTTATTTTCTAACAGTAGACAAGGTAAACTGATGACTGGGTCCAAATGGCCATGTAATGCCTGGACAGCCCCCCCTTTTGCTGGATGAAATGGCCAGTGAGTAGCGCTGGAAGTTTGGGAGGTGATTGGAGAGTGGTGGGGCATTGATGCTCTGGGTCCCATCCAGCACTCTGGTTGTGTTTCTTGTTAACTATTAGCTAGAAGCCATAGTTTTTACAGTTGCTGTTGCTTACATGCGTGGTGTTTTCATGTTTCCACAAGCCAGCCACTGACACGACTTAAAGATCTTTAGAGTGCATGTTTGACATTCTACATGTATACAATGTACACAGAGGAAGGGGGTTTTAGGCACTGAAAGATCTTTAGAGTGCATATTTGACATTCTACATGTATACAATGTACACAGAGGAAGGGGGTTTTAGGCACTGAAAGATCTTTAGAGTGCATGTTTGACATTCTACATGTATACAATGTACACAGAGGAAGGGGGTTTTAGGCACTGAAAGATCTATAGAGTGCATGTTTGACATTCTACATGTATACAATGTACACAGAGGAAGGGGGTTTTAGGCACTGAAAGATCTTTAGAGTGCATTTTGACATTCAGATACATAACAGAGGAAGGGTTTTAGGCACTGAAGATCTTAGAATGCATTTTGACATTCAGCATACATATACAGAGGAAGGGGGTTTTAGGCACTGAAAGATCTTTAGAGTGCATGTTTGACATTCAGCATACATATACAGAGGAAGGGGGTTTTAGGCACTGAAAGATCTTTAGAGTGCATGTTTGACATTCAGCATACATATACAGAGGAAGGGGCTTTTAGGCACTGAAAGATCTATAGAGTGCATATTTGACATTCAGCATACATTAACAGAGGAAGGGGCTTTTAGGCACTGAAAGATCTTTAGAGTGCATGTTTGACATTCTACATGTATACAATGTACACAGAGGAAGGGGGTTTTAGGCACTGAAAGATCTATAGAGTGCATATTTGACATTCAGCATACATATACAGAGGAAGGGGGTTTTAGGCACTGAAAGATCTTTAGAGTGCATGTTTGACATTCTACATGTATACAATGTACACAGAGGAAGGGGCTTTTAGGCACTGAAAGATCTTTAGAGTGCATGTTTGACATTCAGCATACATATACAGAGGAAGGGGGTTTTAGGCACTGAAAGATCTATAGAGTGCATATTTGACATTCAGCATGTATACACAGGAAGGGGGTTTTAGGCACTGAAAGATCTTTAGAGTGCATGTTTGACATTCAGCATACATATACAGAGAAAAGGAGATTAGGCACTAGCAGGTCTGCACACATGTTGACCCGGGAGATGGAGAAAAATCTCCACACCTTCATCCACCAGGTGGAGATGTCTAGGCAGATCGAACCCAGGACCTTTTGACTGAAAGTGCAATGCTTACCCACTCAACTACCATGCCTATGAGAGGTAGGTGTAGGGTGATGGAGTGTGTTGTGGATATGGAGGTTTCATCAGTTAAAGATAGCTGGTGCCTACTGTTTTCTTTAGGGATAAGTCTTCACTGCTCGTTTCCCTTTTATTTCTTGAGGATGGGTGGAGAGGGGGGCAGTGGATAAAGTTGATAGAGCCATAGACCCCACACCTTGGGATATCTTGAAATCAACCCTTGCCCCCAGCATAACCCCCCAGACTGCAGGCTTGTAAAAATGGTGGTATTACAGTACTGTTTAAAACCTGTACATCTTGATACAAGCACGGACATAGTAAAAAGAACCTGTGGACCTCTACACCTTGCCAGCAAGTTGGCTTTATGGGCAGTTTGCATGATCATCATCATCACCACCACCCACCACACCACCACTACCACCATCACCACCACCACCCTCCTCCTCCTCCCCTTCTTCTTCTTCTCCCCTTCAGAAACGAGACTACAGTCATGGCCCTGTACGTAAGCAATAGGATGTGATGTTTTCAACACACTGTGTGTGTGCAGGACACCAAGTGGAAGATGTACATGGAGCTGGACGATGAAGAGACGGATGATGTTAACCCCTTCTGTCTGATCCATGACGTGGCTTTTATCTGTAAAAACCCCGCCTACGGCACCTTTAAACTCATCTGTGTAAGTAGTGTGCTACCTTTGTAAGGCACCTTTAAACTCATCTATTTAAGTAGAATGGTATCTTTAAACTTACCTGTATACATAGAATGATATCTTTAAACTCATCTTTGTAAGCAGGATGATATCTTTATACTTACCTGTATACATTGAATGGTACCTTTTAACTCATCTTTGTAAGCAGGATGATATCTTTATACTTACTGTATACATTGAATGGTACCTTTTAACTCATCTTGTAAGCAGGATGATATCTTTATACTTACCTGTATACATTGAATGATATCTTTAAACTTACCTGTATACATTGAATGATATCTTTAAACTCATCTTTGTAAGCAGGATGATATCTTTATACTTACCTGTATACATTGAATGGTACTTTAATCATCTGTATATATAGAATGGTATCTTGAATAGAATGGTTCCTTTAAACTCACTTTTGTAAGTAGACTGGTACCTTTAAATCACCTTTGTAAGTAGAATGGTATCTTAAAACTCACCTTTGTAAATAGAATAGTATCTTGAAACTCACCTTTGTAAATAGAATAGTATCTTGAAACTCACCTTTGTAAATAGACTGGTATCTTTAAACTCACCTTTGTAAATAGAATGGTATCTTAAAACTCACCTTTGTAAATAGAATAGTATCTTGAAACTCACCTTTGTAAATAGAATAGTATCTTGAAACTCACCTTTGTAAATAGAATGGTATCTTTGAAACTCACCTTTATAAGTAGAATGATACTTTTAAGCTCACCTTTGTAAGTAGAATCGTACCTTTAAACTCACCTTTGTAAGCAGAATGGAACCTGTTAATTTACGGACATAAGTTGAATGATATCTTTAAACACATTTATGTGAATTGTACAATCAGTAGAAAGACATGGCCTTTGTAAGTTGTACAAGTTATACAACCCCCCCCCCCCCCCCCCACCAGTGACACCCATCAACTCACCTGTGTAAGTTCAGCAAAAGCCCACCCTGGGTAAGTGGCCGGTTCGCCAAGTTGGTTACAGCACCATGCTGGTGATGTAGGGGTCTGAGGTTTGACTGTCAGGGTGTGCTGTAGGTTCATTATTGTCAGATTAGCTGGATCTGTGGATAGGCTTGTGGATTCACCATCTGATGTCTCGAGTTCCAGACCACCCCACTAGACAAAAGCTGGCCTGTTTGCTGCCGTTTTAACCCTTTGACTCCTGCACCCACTAATATCACTTATAGTGAAAAGACGTTAAGTCAAGCAACTCCTGCACCCTGCTCACCAGCATCCTGCATTGTCAACCATGCTAGCAAAGCAGAAACTTAATCCTTTGATTCCCTCACCCTGTCACCAGCTTCCTGCAGGAAGCTGATGGGTAGGGTGAGGGATTCAAAGGATTGAAGTTTTTTCAGTTGGTGGACGGGGTGCGGGAGTCAAAGGGTTAACGTTGCAATCATCCTGGTGGTGTCAGTGTTTGATATAGGTCCTGTTTCCCCCTCTGCTCATTTCAAGACCTTGTCTGGGTTTGGCGCAGGCTGATAGTGATAACACTTTATTTCTGTTTTCCTAAGCCCTTGTGTGTGTGTGTGTGTGTGTGTGTGTGTGTGTGTGTGTGTGTGTGTGTGTGTGTGTGTGTGTGTGTGCTTGCACTCACATACAGTACATTTTAATAATTCGTGTATATGTGTATTTTCGACAGCCCCCTTTCATTATGGACAGATGGTGTCATGGGACAGTGCCGGACATGACCATAGAATGTGTCGTCAACTATGAGGTAGGTAACTTCTGGGTCTGGTTGACACCAGGCTACACTATGGTAGTTCAAAAAAGCATAGAATACAGCCCTGTCAGGCAGTCTGACACTGTGCCACCATAATCATCACCCCATTACCATGAAATCGTCAGGCATTACAGTAGTGTGAAGACTGCCCCACATTGTGTGGTCCTTCCTTCATGTGCTGATCTCGTGCTGACCTCAGTTTGGGTTTATTCTGCCGCTTCCATCCACGAGATGAATTCAAGTTGGGGTCTTTGGAGTCAGTGGTTCATGGGGAGTGTTGTTGGAGGGCCCTGGTGGTGGTGACCTCACTTGGTGTGGCTCCATGCCTGAGCGGTTACTATCGTTAATCAAGGGCGCAGTAAGTAGTGCCCTTAGTAAGTTGGCTCAGAAGAGATGTTGAACTCCAGCAGAAGTAGCCAGCAGCAGTATAGGGTGTCCTCTGTTCCCTGCTTTCCCTTTTTCTCCCCTTACCCCATACACTGCAAAACAACAACTACAAGATTGGTGCTGCAAGTGTGTGTTCTGTATGACTTTTGTCTACTGTCAGCTGTGGGCTTGTTGCAAAGACTGGCATCAACCAGGCCCGAGAGATACAGACACCTGTGATGTTGGTAAGGAGATTTGATCAGCACCCTACATGACATAACTGTGTGATCCCAGCAAGCCTGTAGCACGCTCAACTGTGGATAAGAGTCCCATCATGGACAAAAAAAAACCCACAACAAAGTTTTGGACTGGTGGGGATTCAAACCCACAACCTCCCAGTCAGCTGTATGCACGTTGTACAATCCACTTGGCCACTCTGACTGGTGATAAGTGTTTATATTTATTTCCTTCTGGATGGCCTGTAGTAGCCCCCCCCCCCCCCCCCCCCCCCCCTGTCCATGGGGGATGCCGGGGGCTCTTTCAGTATAAATTGTGTCCCCACCTTCTGGAAAATCTTTGCTAGAAATGTCCTCTTTTCTGTCACTTTCTTTGTTTTTTTTCTTCCTCCTTTGCTTTCTGTCATTTCTTCCTGTCATTTTCTGCCTTGCTGGTCCATTCACCTGCATGTGTTCTATAAAACTTCACATACTTCCTGTTAGGAATGCATGTATTAGATTTCATCTGATTTTATTTTGCGTATGAGAAAGTTTTTTCTTTAATTACATTTTAGAGTTGCAAAGATGATGGTGAGCTTGCTTTTTAACTGTTGTCTTTTTACTTAAATTTGGGTGGTGTTTTTATCATGGTGTTATCCCTGATATGTCTGTAGTAATGGGTAGGGCTATAAGGAGCCATATGTCTGTAATAATGGGTAGGGCTATAAGGAGCCCTGATATGTCTGTAGTAATGGGTAGGGCTATAAGGAGCCCTGATATGTCTGTAGTAATGGGTAGGGCTATAAGGAGCCCTGATATGTCTGTAGTAATGGTAGGGCTATAAGAGCCCTGATATGTCTGTAGTAATGGGTAGGGCTATAAGGAGCCCTGATATGTCTGTAGTATGGGTAGAGCTATAAGGAGCCCTGATATGTCTGTAGTAATGGGTAGGGCTATAAAGAGCCTGATATGTCTGTAGTAATGGGTAGGGCTATAAGGAGCCCTGATATGTCTGTAGTAATGGGTAGGGCTATAAAGAGCCCTGATATGTCTGTAGTAATGGGTAGGGTATAGTATAAAGAGCCCTGATATGTCTGTAGTAATGGGTAGGGCTATAAGGAGCCCTGATATGTCTGTAGTAATGGGTAGGGCTATAAGGAGCCCTGATATGTCTGTAGTAATGGGTAGGGCTATAAAGAGCCCTGATATGTCTGTAGTAATGGGTAGGGCTATAAGGAGCCCTGATATGGCTGTAGTAATGGGTAGGGCTATAAGAGCCTGATATGTCTGTAGTAATGGGTAGGGCTATAAAGAGCCCTGATATGTCTGTAGTAATGGGTAGGGCTATAGTATAAAGAGCCCTGATATGTCTGTAGTAATGGGTAGGGCTATAAAGAGCCCTGATATGTCTGTAGTAATGGGTAGGGCTATAAGGAGCCCTGATTGTCTGTAGTAATGGGTAGGGCTATAAAGAGCCCTGATATGTCTGTAGTAATGGGTAGGGCTATAAGGAGCCCTGATATGTCTGTAGTAATGGGTAGGGCTATAAGGAGCCCTGATATGTCTGTAGTAATGGGTAGGGCTATAAGGAGCCCTGATATGTCTGTAGTAATGGGTAGGGCTATAAAGAGCCCTGATATGTCTGTAGTAATGGGTAGGGCTATAAAGAGCCCTGATATGTCTGTAGTAATGGGTAGGGCTATAAGGAGCCCTGATATGGCTGTAGTAATGGGTAGGGCTATAAAGAGCCCTGATATGTCTGTAGTAATGGGTAGGGCTATAAAGAGCCCTGATATGTCTGTAGTAATGGGTAGGGCTATAAAGAGCCCTGATATGTCTGTAGTAATGGGTAGGGCTATAAAGAGCCCTGATATGTCTGTAGTAATGGGTAGGGCTATAAGAGCCCTGATATGTCTGTAGTAATGGGTAGGGCTATAAGGAGCCCTGATATGGCTGTAGTAATGGGTAGGGCTATAAGGAGCCCTGATATGTCTGTAGTAATGGGTAGGGCTATAAGGAGCCCTGATATGTCTGTAGTAATGGGTAGGGCTATAAGGAGCCTGATATGGCTGTAGTAATGGGTAGGGCTATAAGGAGCCCTGATATGGCTGTAGTAATGGGTAGGGCTATAAGGAGCCCCGATATGTCTGTAGTAATGGGTAGGGCTATAGTATAAAGAGCCCTGATATGTCTGTAGTAATGGGTAGGGCTATAGTATAAAGAGCCCTGATATGTCTGTAGTAATGGGTAGGGCTATAAAGAGCCCTGATATGTCTGTAGTAATTGGTAGAGCTATAAGCAATATGAAGGTGAACCTGAACCATGCCTTTATCTTGAGAAGGTAAAGGTAAGTCTCTCTCACACTCTTTTTGTATTGAAAGAACATTTTTTAATGATCAAATAACTTTGTTGTCAAAAAGTGCTTATGTGAATAGATTTTCAAAACAATATGGAATGAACAACAAAGTGGGATATTTATATCATATATTCAACCCTTTTTATCAGGCGATCGTACAGAAACCCAGATCTACACGTTTTCTGTATCAACTGGACAACAAGAATCCCTCATCCAGTCAGAAGACCATCACCTTGACCTTGGAGCACGCCAGCACCACACCCAGCCCGTCCAGCGGCAGCGCCGTCAACAGTATAGTCACGCCCCCAGGTGGCACGATTACTCCCCCCATCCAACGGCCGCTGATTCACAGTGCCAGCAGTCCAGCTCTGCAAGGTGTTTGGAAGAAAACCTTTGTGCCTGTCACCCTGCCCAGTACTAGTAAAGGTATTGTCACAAAAAATGTGTTCACACACATACACACACATGCACACACTATTGTTTATACATATATATGTATTATGTTATTGTTATTATTATTAGTATTTATTATTATTATTATTTTTTTATTATATTATTATTATCATTCTTGTTATCTGTCATGAGATTTGAAATGAAAAACTGCAACTCCTAGGATAGCTTTCTGATTGATTCCACTTGAATGAGAAGTTAATGAAATGGAGAAGCACAGGTCTTCTGACTGATTTTACATAAACAGCAAGTTAATTTCCCCCTGTCTTTTTCAGGGCAGCCAGATGTGTGGGCCAGTGTGGTCGCAGGACGTAACCGCTCTGGTTCCATTCCGGCCAAACCCATCCCAGGCACCGCCTTGACCTTAACCCCCAGTCCCCCCGTTCCTCCCCCTTATGGCCAACCAGCAGGCGGACCCTCCTACCCCACCCTGTCCGAGGCGGTGGGCAGAAAAGATCTGGTGGCAGGGTTGAACCACAACGAGGGAAGCCAGACCGTGGAGGACAAACTGGCACGTGTGAAGTTTTTCCTGGAGGAAGCTTCGTCGGTTGGGTCACGGTCAAGCACGGAGAGTGGGTTCAGTGAGCATCGCTCGTCCAACACAGGGTCCTACGCTGAAGCCTGCAGAAAACCCGCACTGATGAGGTCGTCGGGAGTTCGGGTAGACAATGTTGATGGTGACGTCCCTTCTGGCGGGGCCACATCTAGTGTGAAGGGGGAGAGAACTGCTGAGAGGGGGGACAACTGGAGAAGTTGGAATCAGAGGGATCAGGAGGGAAGGCACAGGGGAAATAATCACCCTAGAGGAAGGGGAGGATATCACAAGAGGGGAGACTACAGCGACAGGAGAGACTACACCAGTGACAAGGGAGGGTACCGCAGCAGGGGAGGGAATTATGACAACAGGGGAGGGAACTATAGCAACAGAGGAGGTAACAGAGGTGGGGAGGGTCGCGGTAGGGGCCGAAAGGAAGGGTATGGTGTGGGGGTCAGCAATATGGCCGTCAGGGCAGTCGGCAGGCCCGAAGCGCGCCTGTCATGTCAGAGAAGGAGGCAGCACAAGATCATCACAACCTGCGTCGTGCCGTCAGTGACAAGCCCCAAAGTTCTGACGGTCCCTCCAGTTGATGGTGAAATGGATACAAAGAATTGCATGTGATAGAGTGTTGTTGTGGAGGATTAGGTAGCGCTTGTGTTTTTTTGACTATGTATGTGCACCCACTTCGCAAAGGAGTCTCTAAAGCATTCACATGGTTATTTCTTCACCTGGGGTCCAACTTTAGTAAGCTAGTGTTTGCAGGGGTTAAGGGGTCTGTCGATAATTACAGTGTTGATATGGTATGGAGACAAAGGGTTAACAATACCCATATTGAAAATGACCAGCGGAGTTGAGTGCATAACAACTCAACCTGTGAACGAATGTGATCATATGTATATATTTCTTGCAGAATTCCAATGGTGGGTTACTGTTCATACTGAAAGAGCCTCCAGCATCCCAACGGGGGAGGAAGGATGTTGGTGGACAGGGTGCAGCAAAGGGTTAGAAACAAAGACAGAAGCTAGGGAAAGGGAAGATGTCTTTCTTTGATGTCGTATGTCTTGCCCAGAGTCACTGTTACCTTGTGTGTTGATGGGTTTTTTTGGCGTGTGTTTCTTCCAGATCCTGGTGTACATGTTTTTTGTCTTGTGTGAATGTTTTTCATAAAACATAACGTAAAATTGAAATATCTTTAGCATTTATATGTGTCTAGGATATTGAGACATTGTACATTTGTCCTGATTTTAAGAGCAGCAGTTTTGGCGTTGTTTTGTTTTGTAAATGCAGCACTAAGCCGGTGCCTCTGTATAGATATGGATGTTCATGCTTGTAAACTGTCGGGATTTTAAGCTCGTGTGTGTGTGTGTGTGTGTGTGTGTGTGTGTGTGTTTACAGCCGATGTGCAATTTAACATATTAGATTTATATGTGGTTGAGATTCTGCACTTAAAATTTATATACGATATTGTCTTAAAGATAGTTTCTTTTGAGAAACAGAGTTATAGACTGCTGCAATAGAGATTGAAACATGTGAATATAGACATGTGAATTATTTTAATACTTTACAATGTACATTCTTGACAGTTGTTGTTGAAATCATATCTTGTAAGAGATTTGATCGCCTTTTATTAAGTCACCGTTTTGACCTTTTTCTTGTTGTTTCTTTGTGTATTCCTACAGACGGACTTTTTTTAGTCTGCCTTTCCTGCTTTTGCTGGGTACTTGTATTTTCACTGTAATATTTTCATATATATGTGACTGAATGTCACAAACCAAAACACAAGTCGTAGACAAGTGATGTGAGACAGTCTTAGGAAGATGGTGAAGATCTGTTTAGGTGAAATGGGGATTTGGGCTGCTACTTGTTCTTTGGCCTTTTCTGTAGGTGTAGGATACATTTTGTACTGAAATTCACCATATGAACATTGAATAATTATTGTGATACGCCTTGTTGGCAGTTTTCCCACAAACATACCCAACCCTCCACAGAACTATAATGTTCCATACATCGGTTTGAAGCTTTGTCATTTAACTTTGGATGACTGCATATTTACCCAAAATAATCATTTATCGTATTTGTTGCTAAGGTTCATAATGATTGCTAAGGAAAACAAACCTATCGTTGTCATTAAACAGTAATATTTACTTATCATGTTTTTTGATGGCAAGTGCAACCAGCAAGCTAGAATGACTGGCACTGTTTGTGCTGTACAAATTAATTATTGCGTTGTACAGTGTTTTGAGTCTTCTTGTGGGGTAAAGGTGTTCATGATGAACTCTTTGATATATTTTATATTATTTTTATTATTGTTATTATTATAAATCATTTTTGAAAAGTGCAGTTTTCCAAACTCATTTGGACTGGCTGCACGTTACACTTACCCAGACTTTTGAGTGAGGCAGTGAGAACTCAAGCTGTGAGGTGAGCTGACCACACTCCACTGTTGTTGTTGTACAGTCTGTATCTGTTAGGTGAGTTGACCACACTCCACTGTTGTTGTTGTACAGTCTGTATCTGTTAGGTGAGTTGACCACACTCCACTGTTGTTGTTGTACAGTCTGTATCTGTTAGGCGAGTTGACCACACTCCACTGTTGTTGTTGTACAGTCTGTATCTTTGATGGATTTACATGCTAGGTGTTTTCATGTTTCCATAAGCCAGCCACTGATATGATATGCCTTACAGGATCTTTAACGTGCATTGTTTTTGTTTGGAGTCCTCTATCAAGTGTTAAGTGTGCTCAAGGTAATCAGTAACTTCATTTTTACGCGTCTGCCTGCTGGCTGTTTGATGGAGTCATGGACAAAGATCTGATGTCTCCAGATTAGTAACCCCCACCCCTACTCCTTTTAACATAACAGTTGGTATGTTCACTGCCCATCTTAACCCTTTGACTCCTGTACCCTGCCCACCACCACCAAAAACTGTATCCTTTGATTCCATCACCTTTTCCACCAGGGTAATAGGGTGAGGGAATCAAAAGGGTTAAGCTTTTGCTTTGCTGGCATTGTTGACAATGCAGAATATGGGAGTCAAAGGGTTAATGTTCCAGTCATTTTGATGGTGCCAGTATTTCCTTAGGTCCATTACCCCCTCCATGTTTCAACACCTTGCCAGTATATTGAGAGTTTGCCAGATAAATTGCTGGCAGATTTGGATGGAGCGCATGTGGAATATCATAGTGCTATGGTGTGTCTGTAGTGTATGTGTGGAAGGTATCGTGGGTGGTTTATGTTACTGTGATGTGCTTGTTGTCTTTTTTATTTTCCACCTCTCTGCTTATTTATTCATTCATTTATTCGTTCAGTTACATACCTACTTACTTATTGAATGATTTGTGTTATTGTGAGGTGATGGTTGTCTTTTTTCCATTCTTTCTGATTATTTATTCATTCATTTATTCATCCAGTTACTTATTTTAATTACTTACTTACTGACTGTCTTTTTACTTTACTCATTGCGTTTGTTTATTGTAAAATAGGGAGATTGTTTTATGTTGTCCATTATTTATTTATTGTAAAATATGGAATTGTTTTATGTAGTCCATTATTTATTATAAAAAATATGGATTGTTTTATGTTGTCCTTCATTGATTTATTGTAACATAGGGAGTTATTTGTTTGTTTATTATAATGTAGGGAGATTGTCCATTGTTTGTTTATCGTAAAATAGGGAGATTATTTATGTTGTCCTTTATTTATTTGTTTATTATGAATTGGAAGCTTGTTTTATGTGTCCTTATTTATTGTAAATATGGAGTTGTTTTGTGTTGTCCATTGTTGTTATTGTTAAATATGGAGATTGTTTTATGTTGTCCATTATTTATTGTAAATATGGAGATTGTTTTGTGTTGTCCATTGTTTGTTTATTGTTAAATATGGAGATTGTTTTATGTTGTCCATTATTTATTGTAAAATATGGAGATTGTTTTGTGTTGTCCATTGTTTGTTATTGTTAAATAGGGAGATTGTTTTATGTTGTCCATTATTTATTGTAAATATGGAGATTGTTTTGTGTTGTCCATTGTTTGTTTATTGTTAAATAGGGAGATTGTTTTATGTTGTCCATTGTTTGTTTATTGTTAAATATGGAGATTGTTTTGTGTTGTCCATTGTTTGTTTATTGTTAAATATGGAGATTGTTTATGGTGTCAAAACAGAGTTGTCTCAGTTTATCAGCGTGTTTGTTAGTAGTGTGTCTGTCTGTCAGTGTGTTTGTCAGTGTGTCTGTGCATCTGTCTCTCAATGTGTCTGTCCGCCAGCTTGTTTGTCAGTGTGTCTGTCAGTGTGTTTGTCTGTCACTTTGTCAGTCTGTCGGCGTGTCTTTCTGCCAGTGTATTCGTCAGTCTGTCAGTGTGTCCGTCAGTCTGTCTGTCAGTGTGTTGTCTGTCAGTGTGTGTGTGTGTGTGTGTGTGTGTGTGTGTGTGTGTGTCTGTCAGTGTTTGTCACTTGTCTGTCAATGTGTCCGTCTGTGAGCATGTTTGTCAGTTTGTCAGTGTGTCTGTCTGCCAGTGTGTCTGTCAGTGAGTATGTCTTTGTCTGTCAGTGTGTTTGTCAGTTTTGTCGACAGTCAGTCAGTGTGTGTCAAATTTGTCTGTCAGTGTGTCCCTCTGTCAGTGTATGTGTCTGTCAGTGTGTCTGTCTGTTAGTGTGTCCATCTGCCAGTGTGTTAGTCAGTATGTCTGTTTGTCAGTGAGTCTGTCAGTGCGTCTGCCTGTCTGTGTGTCTGTCTATCAGTGTGTCTGTCAATGTGTCTGTTGGTCAGTGTGTTTGTCAGTTGGTCTGTCAGTGTGTTTGTCAGTGTGTCTGTCTTTGACAGAAATGTTTGAACAAGATTTTTTTTTAGCTGTTTGTGGATGTATTGTTGCTAGTGATTGGCTGATATATTATGGGTAGTGTCCTCTCTGTCTCTCTCTCTCTGTCTCTCTCTCTCTCACACACACACACACACCACAGTTAGAATGAGATCAACAACCACTTTAATTTAAATGCTTTATTTCATCTTTGCTTTCATTTTTTATTGCACATGTATTGAAATGCATTCCATTGTTACAACAAGCTAAAAAAATACTGATCTCATTTGTATAAATATGTTTTAACCTTGACAAAGTGCTGCCATGGCCCTACCCATGACGACAAAACAGAAGCTATCCTCATTGGCACCCGTCAGAAACTTTCTCAGCTGCCTCCTCTTTCTCTCCCATTATGTAACACATCAGTCCCAATTTCTGATTCAGCTAAAAACCTTGGTGTCTGCATTGACTCTACCCTCTCCATGAACAACTTTGTTTCTCAAACTGCCAGATCCTGCTACTATCATCTCCATCGTATAAGGCTGATCAGGAAGTATCTCTCTGTCGAAACAACTGCAAAACTCGTTCTCTCCTTCATAATGTCTCGCATTGACTATTGCAATTCACTCCTGTCTGGTCTTCCTGCCTCCACCATTCACATCCTACAGCGCATTCAAAACAATGCTGCACGCCTTGTACTCAAAAAGAAAAAAGCTGACCACATATCTCCTCTCCTGGCACAACTTCACTGGCTCCCTGTATCAAAGCGCATACAGTACAAACTAGACACCATGTGCTACAAAAGCCTCAATAACGCAGCCCCCGATTACCTGTCAAGCCTACTTGAGATCTATCTTCCCTCACGTACCCTCCGCTCTGCCTCCGATCCTCTGACTTTTCGCTTTCCACGCACTAAGCTCAATACCTATGGTCCACGAGCCTTCTCTGTTTCTGGTCCACTCTCCTGGAACAAACTTCCTCTCTCAGTCCGTCAGCAACCTACTTTTGTCTCCTTCAAGTCCGCTCTCAAAACTCACCTTTTCTCCTCCGCATAAAATCCTAACCTCACTCAACCCCCCCCCCCCCTCTGCAGCCTGTCTCCGCTCGGAGGGAATCACATGGTTATAATATATAATTGTATATGCTATGCTCTCTATAATTTTCCATTGGTTTTATTCTTGCTTTTATTGCTTTTATTCTTTCTCCCCATTTATAGCCATGCGTGTGTGTGTGTGTGTGTGTGTGTGTGTGTGTGTGTGTGCGTGCGTGTGTGTGTGTGCGTGCGTGCGTGCGTGCTTGCGTGTGTGTCTGCTTCAGCGCTTAGATTTGATTTTATCAAGATTTTGCGCTATATAAATATTGTAATTATTATTATTATTATGTTTGTATGGAAATGTGTCCATTTAAAAATTGTGCTGTGTGCATGCTGAATTCACAAGATACAATTCAATATAGATGAGAAAGTATCGAATTTGTTGTGCATGATGTGTTCAGACATGTATGTGTGTTTTTGGAGACATGCACTTAAGAAAAGTGGAAAAATGTATAGGTGTCAAACAGAAAACAGGGTTTTGTGAATAATTAATGATTGTCATAGTGTCCTTGACCCTATTTTTATTATTTTTTATGCTCGTGATATTATGCATTGTGGTGTGGACTGCAGTATAGTCCTTTCACTGTACCCACCTCTACAGAGGAAGGGTGATGATGATGATGATGGAGGTCTGTTCTGCTTGTGGCTTTTTTGTTTTTGTGTTTCTCCCTCCATCGTCCTCCCTCGGTTCATGTCTGTTGTTGGAGCTGACAAAGGTGTCAGTTTGGGGTGATGATGGTGATGATGATGGTTCATGATGATGGGGTCTGAAGTGGGTCAGGGTGTCCCTTTCTCCAGTGAAGGTTGTATCAGGCTGGTAGTGGTGGTGGTGGTGGTGGTGGTGTCGTGATTGTTCCAGTGGTTTGATCAGTGTGAGCCAGGTTGTGTGTTTCAGGTCAGTGAGCGGTAACACCGTCACCTGGCTTTTTCTGTCACACCTGACCGTGGCTTCACGGCGTGTGGACGTCAGGTGGTCACTGTCCAGCGTTTGGCCGCGGTACCTTTGGTGTGAGTCTGGATGACCCTGAGGGACGCCCCTCCTGTCATGGGCCGGCTGGCTTGGAGGATGGACGACAGTTGTGTGTGTGTGTCTGCTTTGACAGTGTGTGTCACCTGTTGGGCTGTCACCTGGCCAGGTGTGCTGGTTGGAGGGGGATACTTCACCTGTGTGTTACCTGTTGTACTGGACCCACTGATTCCAGACACTTCTCTGTGTCTGTCCTGTTTCAGGAGTGAGGGGCCATGTTTCCTTTGTGAGGACAGTTCTGTGTGGAGTGGAGGTTGATAGTTCTGGTCTGTGGTGGTGCTGATGGTGGTGCCTTGTGTGGCTGGAAGGACGTCGGCTTGTGTTCCCTCCCTGTGCTGTTGTAGACATGGGTGTTGTGTTGGATCAGGTCGTCACTCTGTCCCTGGTGGGGACTAGGAGGGCAGCTCTGTGTTACTCCTTAGGACATAGTACCTTTCTGCCGGTACAGTGTTGATGTATAGTGTTCAGTTGTTGACGTGTGTGTGGGTGTAGTAGGTAACAGTGTGATGAGCTATAACAAGTGTGAAGACACCATGTATCTGGTAAGAGACAACTGGACTTGTGGCATTGGTCATGCAGACTATGACAAGTTCAGTTGTCTCTTACCTGAGAAGTGTCTTCACACTTGTTATAGCTCATCACACTGTTACCTACTACACCCACACACATGTCAACAACTGAACACTATACATCAACACTGTACCGGCAGAAAGGTACTATGTCCTAAGGAGTAACACAGAGCTGCCTCCTAGTCCCCACCATCAACACCAGGGACAGAGTGACGACCTGATCCAACACAACAGCCAGGTGTACAACAGAGGGAAGGAACACAAGTCGACGTCCTTCCAGCCACAAAAGGCACCACCATCAGCACCACCATCAGCACCACCACAGCACCCCACAGACCAGAACTATCAACCTCCACTCCACACAGAACTGTCCTCCTCACAAAGGAAACATGGCCCCTCACTCCTGAAACAGGACAGACACAGAGAAGTGTCTGGAATCAGTCAGCCCAGAACCAACAGGTAACACACAGGTGAAGTATCTCCCTCCAACCAGCACACCTGGCCAGGTGATAGCCCAACAGGTGACACACACTGTTAAAGGCTTGGGCAGACACACACACACAACTGTCGTCCATCCTCCAAGCCAGCCGGCCCATGACAGGAGGGGCGTCCCTCAGGGTCACCCAGACACACTGAAGGTACCGCGGCCAAACACCGGACAGCGACCACCTGACGTCCACACGCCGTGAAGCCACGGTCAGGTGTGACAGAAAAAGCCAGGTGTCGGTGTTACCGCTCACTGACCTGAAACACACAACCTGGCTCACACTGATCAAACCACTGGAACAATCACGACACCACCACCACCACCACCACCACCGGCCTGACACAACCTTCACTGGAGACAGGGACACCCTGACCCACTTCAGACCCCATCATCATGAACCATCACCATCATCACCCCCAACTGACAACACCTTTGTCAGCTCCAACAACAGGCATGAACCGAGGGAGGATTATAGAGGGGGAACACACAAACAGCAAAGCCACAAGCAGAACAGACTCCATCATCATCACCCTCCCTGACGGTACAGTGAAAGGACTTACTGCAGTCCACACCACAATGCGTAAAACCACGAGCATAAAAAAGAATAAAAATAGGACAGGGTGGTGTCAGTGACACTGTGACAATCATTAATTATCCATCAAATCCAGTTTACATTTGACATCCATACACTTTTCTTCCTTTTCTCTGTTTCTGACAATCAAATGCCTGTAAAACAAAGTGACTGATGAAGAAAATGACAACAAACATACATGATTGTGTGGCTGTGCCAAGGATATTTTAATCTGCACTATACAGTAAAACGCACAAAGTCTGCTGATGTGTCAGTTATTCACATGTGTTCTTCTACATCAGTTAATCACCATTTATATCAACATGGACTGATATGTTGGGGAGTAAGGTGTGTGTACACATACCTATTCACAATGTGTAGGTTGTTTACATTCCATTTTTTGCCTTGTCATATCAATGAGCAACTCCACATATTCATGTGGTCCCCTACTACCAGCAAAGTGGGGAGGGAAAGCAAAACAAAGAAACATTCATCAACTTCAAAAACTTCAAAACACTTCACACTCAAGGATAGTGGCATAGTCCTAGCTACTACTCATATAGACAAATGAAATACATTAATAAAAACTAAATGACATAAAATAAACATAAAAGTGAATCCTAAATCCCTGTCACACTGAATTTCAAACACAGAAGCAACAAGAAGAAAGTAAAGCATTAAAAAAAAAAAAGGGGGGGGGGGGGGGAGGGGGGGCGCATGTTAACGCTAACACTATGTTAAAAACGTCAACAATAACACGTACAGTGTCAAAGTAGTTACAAATACACTATGATCAAATATTAACTTCTACGTGTCAAAAAGAACCGATACAGACTTTTATGTATAACTGGTCAAGCAGTTTACAAAAGCATGAGGAACAGACACTTGTAAATCATGTACATGTAAACCTGTAACAACAAAACATTAACAAGAAGATTGTTACTGTTATTTTTGTTTAAAGCCCAGCCAACTGCATAGAGCCATATCAGGGCTATAACCTGTTTCAAAACATACACAATATTTCAATGGTAAAAAAACAAAGAAAAGAAAACTAAGCACACACACATCGATGCATTCGAACACACAAAAAGTTTGAAAATCATGCCCAAACACAGGTCCATCATCACAATTTATCCCTCATTCACAGAAAACTGTACAGATGTGACAACATCAAAACAATGTCCTTGTTTTTGTCATGGAGCAGATTATGGCACTCCTGTTTTTGTCATGGAGCAGATTATGGCACTCCTGTTTTTGTCATGGAGCAGATTATGGCACTCCTGTTTTTGTCATGGAGCAGATTATGGCACTCCTGTTTTTGTCATGGAGCAGATTATGGCACTCCTGTTTTTGTCATGGAGCAGATTATGGCACTCCTGTTTTTGTCATGGAGCAGATTATGGCACTCCTGTTTTTGTCATGGAGCAGATTATGGCACTCCTGTTTTTGTCATGGAGCAGATTATGGCACTCCTGTTTTTGTCATGGAGCAGATTATGGCACTCTGTTTTTGTCATGGAGCAGATTATGGCACTCCTGTTTTTGTCATGGAGCAGATTATGGCACTCCTGTTTTTGTCATGGAGCAGATTATGGCACTCCTGTTTTTGTCATGGAGCAGATTATGGCACTCCTGTTTTTGTCATGGAGCAGATTATGGCACTCCTGTTTTTGTCACAGACTGAAATATTCACATTTCTAGAAACACAGGACCATCCCCAGATATTTGCACCTTTTTAAATTTTTTTTTAACAATATCATCAGACCTACCAGCAGTTTTGTTAAACTTTACCTGTCAATTCAGTTTAATTCAATACCTGTCAATTCATTTTAATTCAATTCAATACTCCTATGATAATCCACATGGGAAATTACAATGTGCATACATTAGAATTGCGCTAGACATGCGTCATTCTCATTCCTACTTAGAACACAAACAAAAGTTCATCTATCATAAAAGTTACAAGAACAGGAATTTTTCATCGGATTAAATTATCCATGAAGTATGGTTATCCCATCACTCAAGTTTTCCATGATTATAGTCAATTAGATAAAACTGATCCGGTGATAAGTTTAGGTAACATCAAAATGCTCCTTCACACAGGCACGCATGCACACAATACAGATGTACAAACATGCTCACACACCATGCATGTGTGCTCAGTCATACATACTCAGTTTCACGTCATACGCTTCAAACTTCTTGCTCCGACCCTGACCTACATATGGGCACCTTAAACACGTCTGTATGTGCGTGCAGACACCCACACACATGCACGCACCTGCACACTTCCAAACCCTATCCACCAGCTGCAAAAACTTTAAACCCTTAGATTCCCTCACCCTATCCACCAGCTTCCTGCAGGAGAAGGGACCTATGAAACAGTAAGCTGACACCACCAGAATGATAGAAACATTAAGACAGAGGGATGGGCAGGGTACAGGTCAGTTTTTACATGTAATGTTGTGTGGTGGGATTGAACTCAAGACATCAGGTCTTGGGATCTATGGGTCTATCAAAAGAAACCACCAGCCCACATTCAGTTTGTAGCACACCTGACAGTGGAACCCAGCACCCCTTTCTTATGACCATGGTGTTTTAACTAGCTGAGCTAAGAGACATCTACATAATTAATTATACATCACACCTGACAGTGGAATCCAGCATCCCTTTCTTATGACCATGGTGTTTTAACCAGCTGAGCTAAGAGACATCTACATAATTAATTATACATCACACCTGACAGTGGAATCCAGCATCCCTTTCTTATGACCATGGTGTTTTAACCAGCTGAGCTAAGAGACATCTACATAATTAATTATACATCACACCTGACAGTGGAACCCAGCACCCCTTTCTTATGACCATGGTGTTTTAACCAGCTGAGCTAAGAGACATCTACATAATTAATTATACATCACACCTGAGAGTGGAATCCAGCACCCCTTTCTTATGACCATGGTGTTTTAACCAGCTGAGCTAAGAGACATCTACATAATTAATTATACATCACATTGTACTGGCTGCATATAGTACACAGATCAGACAGATAGGTAGGTAGGTTGGTAGGTAGATGGATAGGTAGGTAAGTAGGTAGATAGATAGGTAGGAAGGTATATATATATATATATATAGGTAGGTAGGTAGGTCATCATCATCATCATTCTCCTGCCCGTGATGGGCGTAGAGGAGAGATGAGAGACACTTGAAGCCAGCCGTCGCCAACCGGTCCTGTCCTCCGCCTGTCGCACCAGCGTGGGGCCATCCAACCTGGTCCATTCTTTGATGTTGTCCATCCAGCATTTGGCTTGTCGTCCCCTTCGTCTGCCGCCTCCCAGTGTACCCTGGAGAACCGTTTTGGGCAGTGAGTTGTGGCGTGTGACATGCCCGAACCACGACAGCTTCCTGTTCTTGACTGTTGCCAGGAGGGGTTCTTGTGGGCCTGCGAATGTTGTTATTTGGCTCCACACAAAGTCGTTTGTCTTCTGATCTTGCCAAGAGATCCCGAGCAAGCGCCTGAAGCATTTAGTTTCAAACGTCTGGATTCTCTTGGTGGTCTCTGATGTCATGGTCCAGCTCTCGCATCCATACAGCAGGATGGGGAGCACCAGGGACTTGTACAGCTTCATCTTCGATGGAAAGCCGATCTCTCTGCTCTTCCAGATCTTGTTTAGCTTTACCATTGCTGCTGTTGCGATCGCTAGTCTGGTCTTGATTTCTGTTGTAGAGCGACCGTCTTTGGTGAGAGTGGCGCCAAGGTATTTGAAAGCGTCCACTTCTTCAAGCTGTTGCCCGTTCATGTAGATTTCAGCATGGGTGTTGGTTGTGCTGTTGACCAGGACTTTGCTTTTTTCTGTGCTCACTTCCATTCCGTGTGCACCTGCACTTTCTTCCAGTCTCATGGTCAGGTCTTGTAGTTCTTCGTTGCTGCCTCCCATCAGGTCGATGTCATCTGCGAACCTCAGGTTGTTGATGGTTCTTCCTCCGATGGAGACAGTGGAGTGGAAGTCATGGAGGGCTTCACGCATGATGTTCTCCAGGAAGAGATTGAACAGCACGGGAGAGAGTAGGCAGCCTTGACGGACTCCAACTGTGGTCTTGAAGTAGTCCCCTATCTGGTTGTTGAGGAGAACTGCGCTGCTGGCAGTGTTATACAGCGCCTGGATGGTTTGGACGAGACCTTCCTCTATGCCAAACTTTCTTAGCACCTGCCACAAACCCTTATGCCACACCCTGTCGAATGCTTTTTTAAAGTCTATGAAGTTGTGGAACAGGTCTCTCTGATGCTGCAGATGTTTCTCCATCATTATCCGGCAGGTGAAGATCTGTTCTACTGTGCTTCTGCCCGCCCTAAATCCAGCTTGTTCTTCCGCAAGGTGTTCTTCCGCTTCTTTCTTCAGTCGATTCAATATGACTCTGAGCATGATCTTGCTGGTGTGGCTAATGAGACTTATTGTTCTGTAGTTCTGGCATTGGCGCATATTTCCCTTTTTGGGCAGGGGGATGATGAGTGATTGAGTCCATTCTGTGGGCCACTGTTTTGTCTCCCAGATCTTCTGACAAATCGATGTTACACGAGTGACCAAATCATTCCCTCCATGTTTGAGCAGCTCTGCTGGGATATTGTCTGCTCCAGGTGATTTCCTGCTGGTAGGCTGCGGATGGCTTCTTCCACTTCTTCTCTCATCACTGGTAGCGGTGAGGATTCCCTCAATGGTGTTGAGTCCCCCTGAAACAAACTGTCATCTGGCTGTATTGGGTAGTTGTATAGTTCTTGGCAGTACTGCGTCCATCTGTTCAGAACAGCGGAGCTTTCTGTCAGCAGCTCGCCTGAGGTATCCTCGATGACTGACGATCTGTTTTGCTGCGTCTTGGTAAGGTTTTTCAGTGTGGTGAAGGCATGTTTGCTGTTTCCTTTTTTCATGCCTTTCTCGATGTTCTCACACTGGTTGTTGATCCATTGTTCTTTGGCTTCAATCATTTTCTTCTTTACAAGGTTGTTGGTTTTATGATACTGTGCGGCTTCTTCAGGGCTGGAGTTTTTCGTCTTCTTCAGTGATCTTCTGTTGTCGCAGAGGTCAAGGATGTCATTTGAGATCCATGCTTGGGTTTTCTTCCTCTGTCGCCCCAGTACCTCCTCTGCTGTTTCGCGGACTGCCTCACCAAAGTTGTTTGTGAGGTCGTTGATGTCGCTGTCCAGGAAGTTGAGTGCCGCGAACCGCCCCCCGAGCTGTGCCTGGAATGCCTCTTCTATCTCTGGATCTTTTAGCTTTTCCAGGTCAAACTTGATGCGTGGCTGCGCAGCTTGGTACTTCTTTTTCAATTTGATCTTCATTGTGAGCAGCACGAGGTCGTGGTCGCTGCCTATATCAGCTCCAGGGTATGTCCTCGTCTTTGCTTTATTAATGCTTGATTTGAAGCGCCGCGGTGTGAGGACAAAGTCGATCTGGTTGTGAGTCTTTCCGTTCGGCGCATGCCAGGTTGTTCTTCTTGACAGTTTGTGGGGGTAGAGGGTGTTGGCAATGGTGAGCCGTTGGGTGCAGGCAAACTCCAGAAGGCGAAGTCCCCTGTCATTAGTTTCCCCTGTGCCAAATTGACCCACTGTTCCAGCCCAGTTTTTGTAGGCATCTGGGCCGACTTTGGCGTTGAAGTCCCCCTGAACTATGATGATGTCTTTCCTGGGGGCTTTTCCGATGGTGTCTTCTATTTTCTCATAGAATTCTTCAACCACCTGGTCTTCGTGGCTGGTAGTTGGAGCATACACTTGTATGATGGTGATGTTCTTTGGTTTGGCTGACACCCGAATGCTGATGATTCTGCTGTTGACAGGCGTGCAGCTCATGATGCATCCAATGACTTCTTTGCGTACGATGAAAGCTACGCCATTTTCATGTAGTGACTCTTCGCCACTGTACCACATCTTGTGTCCTTCCTCTGTGATTGCTTCTCCGAAGCCTGTCCATCTTACTTCCGATATACCCACAATGTCCCATTGGTAGCGTCTCAACTCGTGTTCTAGTTCTTTTACTTTGCCGCACTGATGGGTGTACGGACATTCCAGGTTCCAATGGTAGCTTTTTCCGTTGGCAGTTTGAATGATGTCTTTGCCCCAGTAGCTGATTTTTCACTTCCACCCTGGGGTAGGTAGGTAGATAGACAGAAAAGTATATATAGGTTGGTAGGTAGGTAGGTGAACAGATAAGATAGATATGTAGACAGACAGATAGACAGACATATAGATAGGTAGGAAGGTGGTAGATAGATAAGTAAATAGGTAGATAGGTAGGTAGGTAGGTAGATAAGACAGGTAGATAGATAAATATATATAGATAAATAGATAGGTAGGTAGGTAGATAGATTGATAGATAAGTAAACAGATATGGATGGACAGATATAGACAGATAGGTAGATATAGACAGATATACATAGATATAGACATATAGATAGACAGACAGATAGATATATAGATAGACAGATAGATGGACACAGACAGACAGACATATAAAGTGAAAACTGGTATGAGGGCTTTTAACACATAAATTCAGCCTAGACACGTCTGCCTGGTGGGTAGGCTTGGGCGCTCCTTTTTTTGAGGAGTGTTCTGAGCTTACGGTTTTTGTGCTTTGTATCTGCTTCTATGCTAGCTGAATGGGTAGCGCAAACTATGTTAGATTTGAGAAGTTCAACAACATGGGAGATAATTTCTACGTGACTCTCAAGAGTTATGTCCTTTGGTTGATATTATAAAAATTCTCCCTGCTTCCCTCTTATTTCTTTGGTATTACCTATATGCCTTGGAAGCAACCCTGTATATGTTCTGTCTTGTCTATGTGTGTGTGTTTGGTCAGTTCAAGAATAAAAGACTGTGTCAATCTTGAACATGAGACCAATATATTGTATTATTTCTCTCCTCTCTCATAGTTGTGTGTAGGGTAGTTGCAGAGTATAAAGGTAGGCTTGGGCGCTCCTTTTTTTGAGGAGTGTTCTGAGCTTACGGTTTTTGTGCTTTGTATCTGCTTCTATGCTAGCTGAATGGATAGCGCAAACTATGTTAGATTTGAGAAGTTCAACAACATGGGAGATAATTTCTACATGACTCTCATATTTTTTGTGTTTTTCTTCTGTTTGTTCCGGTGGTCGCACTTGTTTTGGGTTTCTCTCTGAATACAATTAACCAGTAAACTGTCAATGTGTGTACAAGAGTAGGATGGGCACGATGTGGTTTTCAATACACACCGAGTCACATTGTCATGAGATTTGTTTAAAATTGTTGGCAGCATTTCATTCATGTACCGGTGTGCTTTAATTAACCTGTGAACATTTGACATTTAGTGTATAGTTATTGCCTTCATATGTACACCTGCCATTAAGAAATACTATGTAAATACAGTGCTGTGCTTTTTATTGTGCTCTCTCTGTGTGTGTGTGTGGTGTTGTGTTGTGTGTGTGTGTGTGTGTGGTGTGTTGTGTGTGTGAGACAGAGAGAGAGAGGGGGGGAAGAAGCCTGGAGATGTACAATGAATGGAAAATATAAAGTTGCTGATGTATATGCTGTCTACATCACATTCTGTTTCACAATCTGACCAGTATATGCTGTCTACACCACATTTAACAGTCTCGTGCCAAGGTATATGTCATCTACATCACATTTGTTTCACAATCTGACCAGTATATGCTGTCTTTATCATATTTTGTTTAACTGTTTGACCAGTACATGCTGTCTACATCACATTTCGTTTAACAGTCTCACATTTAACAGTGCCATCTACATCCACATTTGTTTCACAATCTGACCAGTATATGCTGTCTATATTACATTTTGGTTAACAGTCTGACCAGTATATGAAAAATCATCTGACCAGTATATGCTGTCTACATTACATTTATTTTACATCTGACCAGTATATGCTGTCTATATCACATTTGTTTTACAATCTGACACACAGTATATGCTGTCTAGATCACATTTATTTTACAAATTGACACCGCATTTGCCCTCTTTTTGCTGGATGACAGGCAGTTAACATTTTTCTGGTGGCAGTGCTTTTGTAAATACTCTTGTTTGTTGCGACTTGCGCCTGATACGATACTTATGTAATTAATTTTGAACGATGCTTTAAATTTGCTTGTATATTTTTGGTTATGTTTTAAGATGCCAGTTCACATTTATATTTTCTCATATATAAATTGATAAATTGAGCATTCTATTTGCCATTACATTTATATATTCATTTTCATTTTGTAATTTATAACGTATGTGATTACTGATAAATTGCATATCAAACTTGTTTCGTATCTTTCTCACATACTTTCCATTAACTATGTTTTAAGGGCATTTTTGTCTATAAATATTACCTGTTTCTGACGTGTTTCATGTGTATAGTTAGTTTATACACTACGCACAAAAAGTTAAGGATCACTTGCACAAAAATTCATAACTTTCAAAATAAGAAAGCCAATGCGTTGAAGTTTGGCAAACATTTGATTCCATGCTTTAGTGATAACGATACACAATTGCCTTCAATTTCGAGCAATCGTTTGGTGTGTACATTTGATCAAAGTGGGTACGTATCGAAATTTGATTTCCCAAAGTCATTGAAATCACAAGACAGGGCATTCTGATGCTCCCAAAAGTTCAGTAATGCGTGTAACCGCCATGGCTGTTCTGGCACTCGACGCAGCGAGTCCTCATCGAGTTGACCAGGTTGGTGAAGATCCTCTGTGGAAGCGCCTGCCACTCAGCCTGCAGCATCTGGTAGAAGGTGTTGGGCATCCCTGGGAGGGGGGTGGTTGCTCCTCACTTTGCGATCCAGCTAATCCCAGAGGTTCTCAATCGGGTTGAGATCGGGACTGCATGCTGGCCACTCCATTCTGTTGACTCCAGACTGCTGCAGGAAGTTGTTGACCACCCTTGCCCTGTGGGGGCGAGCGTTGTCATCCTGGTAGACAGCCGTCGGTCCCATCTGCTGCAGTGTAGGCACAGCCAGCGGTCGAAGGATCTCATCCCGGTATCGGAGGCCAGTCAGGTTACCCTGTACATGATACAAGGGTGTTCTGTGGTGAAGGCTGAAGGCCCCCCAGACCATTACAGAACCTCCACCAAAGGCCACCTTTTCTTGGACAGTGGTGTCAATAAAGCGTTGTCCTGGGCACCTCCAGACCCTCAGTCGGCCGTCGTTGTGGTTCATGGTGAAGCGTGATTCATCACTGAACAGGACCTGGGACCATTGCTGACGTGTCCACCTCACGTGACGTCTGCAGAAGGCGCGGCGTGCTGCCCTATGGGCTGGAGTTAAGCGTGGCCGTACAGCTGGGCGACGAGAACGGAGGTTAAACCCATGAAGGCGGTTCCGTATGGTCTGCTGGCTGATGTTGATGTTAGTAGCCACCCTCAGCTGCCTTCGAATGATGCTGGAAGAGGCTGTTCTTGTCTGCAGGGCTTGTCGTTCAATGAGACGATCTTCACGTGGGTTTGTCTTCTTCGGTCGACCAGATCTGCGTCTTTCATGGACCCTCCCAGTGGCTGTGAAGCGTTGAATCAGTCTGACAATGACCGAGATGGACACCTGAAGTCGCCTGGCCACTTCTCGCTTGGGAACACCATCTTGGAACCATGCAACAGCTCGTCCCCTCTCAAACTCGCTCAATTTTCGTCGTGGAGGCATTGTCAGATCAGGCCTACTACTGGTGGAATGTCTTCTTATAAAGCCAAGCAAGAGACAGCATCTCACACATAAACAGCAGTGCTTGCACGTGCATAATGGTTTTTCCATCTGGCTTGTGCAATGTGTTCAGGCAGAACGGTCCAAAACAAGGTCCTTTTTCGCAAGTTTCCGCTTTTCCGTTTGCGGCCAAGCTCAGTAGTAGAGAATCCCGTGCAATTTTCGCACTAACACAACATCGCCCACTTACAGCTGAACAAGAATTCATAACAATTTGGCTGGACTGAGAAATAAATAACAGTAGCGAACTGAGTTTATTACGCACCTGTTTTCACATAGTGATCCTTAACTTTTTGTGCGTAGCTTAGTTTTATCAGCATGAAAAATTTTTTTTTCACTTTGCTACCAAAAACAAGAAGAAAGTCACCCACCTCAAGGCCTAACAGTAAGTTTCAGTTTGTCGACAATTTCCATATGTGCTGTTGCTACAGATTTCATGTAGTGTAGACAATTGATAATGATCATGGTATATATAAATTGTACACATAAGCCCTACACATTAACAAGGTCTCAAGTTAACCCTTTGACTACCGCACTCTATCCACCAATGCAGAAAAGTTAACCTTTTGACTTCCTCACCCTGTCCACCACCTTCCTGCAGGAAACTGGTGGATAGGTTGAGGGAGTAATAGGTTTAACTTTTTGCTTTGCTATCATGGTTGACAATGCAGACTGCTGGTGGAAAGGGTGCGGGACTTAATTAAAACGATCATGGTGTAAGTTATACACATAAGCCCTAGGCATTAGCAAAGTCTTTAAGTCCTGTCTAGTGTTGTGTCCATCCTGGTATCATCGTTAAGTCCTGTCTAGTGTTGTGTCCATCCTGGTATCATCTTTAAGTCCTGTCTAGTGTTGTGTCCATCCTTGTATCATCTTTAAGTCCTGTCTAGTGTTGTGTCCATCCTGGTATCATCTTTAAGTCCTGTCTAGTGTTGTGTCCATCCTGGTATCATCTTTAAGTCCTGTCTAGTGTTGTGTCCATCCTGGTATCATCTTTAAGTCCTGTCTAGTGTTGTGTCCATCCTTGTATCATCGTTAAGTCCTGTCTAGTGTTGTGTCCATCCTGGTATCATCTTTAAGTCCTGTCTAGTGTTGTGTCTGTCCTTGTATCATCGTTAAGTCCTGTCTAGTGTTGTGTCCATCCTGGTATCATCTTTAAGTCCTGTCTAGTGTTGTGTCCATCCTTGTATCATCGTTAAGTCCTGTCTAGTGTTGTGTCTGTCCTGGTATCATCTTTAAGTCCTGTCTAGTGTTGTGTCCGTCCTGGTATCATCTTTAAGTCCTGTCTAGTGTTGTGTCCATCCTGGTATCATCTTTAAGTCCTGTCTAGTGTTGTGTCCATCCTGGTATCATCTTTAAGTCCTGTCTAGTGTTGTGTCCATCCTGGTATCATCTTTAAGTCCTGTCTAGTGTTGTGTCCATCCTTGTATCATCGTTAAGTCCTGTCTAGTGTTGTGTCTGTCCTGGTATCATCTTTAAGTCCTGTCTAGTGTTGTGTCCGTCCTGGTATCATCGTTAAGTCCTGTCTAGTTTTGTGACCATCCTGGTATCATCTTTAAGTCCTGTCTAGTGTTGTGTCCATCCTGGTATCATCTTTAAGTCCTGTCTAGTGTTGTGTCCATCCTGGTATCATCTTTAAGTCCTGTCTAGTGTTGTGTCCATCCTGGTATCATCTTTAAGTCCTGTCTAGTGTTGTGTCCATCCTGGTATCATCTTTAAGTCCTGTCTAGTGTTGTGTCCATCCTGGTATCATCTTTAAGTCCTGTCTAGTGTTGTGTCCATCCTGGTATCATCGTTAAGTCCTGTCTAGTGTTGTGTCCATCCTGGTATCATCTTTAAGTCCTGTCTAGTGTTGTGTCCGTCCTGGTATCATCTTTAAGTCCTGTCTAGTGTTGTGTCTGTCCTGGTATCATCTTTAAGTCCTGTCTAGTGTTGTGTCTGTCCTGGTATCATCGTTAAGTCCTGTCTAGTGTTGTGTCTGTCCTGGTATCATCTTTAAGTCCTGTCTAGTGTTGTGTCTGTCCTGGTATCATCTTTAAGTCCTGTCTAGTGTTGTGTCTGTCCTGGTATCATCTTTAAGTCCTGTCTAGTGTTGTGTCCATCCTTGTATCATCTTTAAGTCCTGTCTAGTGTTGTGTCCATCCTGGTATCATCTTTAAGTCCTGTCTAGTGTTGTGTCTGTCCTGGTATCATCTTTAAGTCCTGTCTAGTGTTGTGTCCATCCTGGTATCATCTTTAAGTCCTGTCTAGTGTTGTGTCCATCCTGGTATCATCTTTAAGTCCTGTCTAGTGTTGTGTCCATCATTGTATCATCGTTAAGTCCTGTCTAGTGCTGTGTCCATCCTTGTATCATCTTTAAGTCCTGTCTAGTGTTGTGTCCATCCTGGTATCATCTTTAAGTCCTGTCTAGTGTTGTGTCCATCCTTGTATCATCTTTAAGTCCTGTCTAGTGTTGTGACCATCCTGGTATCATCTTTAAGTCCTGTCTAGTGTTGTGTCCATCCTGGTATCATCTTTAAGTCCTGTCTAGTGTTGTGTCCATCCTGGTATCATCTTTAAGTCCTGTCTAGTGTTGTGTCCATCCTGGTATCATCTTTAAGTCCTGTCTAGTGTTGTGACCATCCTTGTATCATCTTTAAGTCCTGTCTAGTGTTGTGTCCATCCTGGTATCATCTTTAAGTCCTGTCTAGTGTTGTGTCCATCCTGGTATCATCTTTAAGTCCTGTCTAGTGTTGTGTCCATCCTGGTATCATCTTTAAGTCCTGTCTAGTGTTGTGTCTGTCCTGGTATCATCTTATAGTCCTGTCTAGTGTTGTGTCTCCTGGTATCATCTTTAAGTCCTGTCTAGTGTTGTGTCCATCCTGGTATCATCGTTAAGTCCTGTCTAGTGTTGTGTCCATCCTGGTATCATCGTTAAGTCCTGTCTAGTGTTGTGTCTGTCCTGGTATCATCGTTAAGTCCTGTCTAGTGTTGTGTCTGTCCTGGTATCATCGTTAAGTCCTGTCTAGTGTTGTGTCCTCCTGGTATCATCTTTAAGTCCTGTCTAGTGTTGTGTCCATCCTGGTATCATCGTTAAGTCCTGTCTAGTGTTGTGTCATGTCCTGGTATCATCGTTAAGTCCTGTCTAGTGTTGTGTCCATCCTTGTACTCATCCTTATAAGGTCCTGTCTAGTTGTGTGTCCATCCTTGTATCAATCTGTCATAGAAATGACTCAGGCTGTATTGTTAACATTTTGGCCGCCCTGAGGATCAAACCCACGACCCCTGTATTATCACATGGCCTTCTCACCAAATTAGTTAACATGCCCAAAACTTGTGGCCCAATTTGGGATCAAATCCACAACTGTTGCGTTACCACATGGCTCTAACCAAATCAGCCAACTGGACCACTGACCTCTGGGCCATTGGAGGATCGAACCCACGACCCATGTGTTGACATTCTAACCAGATCAGCTAACAGGCCCAGAACTTATGGCTATTTCAGGATCAAATCCACAACTCCCGCCTTATCACATCATGTTCTAACCAAATCAGCCAACCGGACAACTAAACATTCAACCATATGAAGAGCGAACCGACAACCTGTAGGCTGTCTGTAAAGACCTGTTAGTACCCAAGTAACAAATGTAGGCTGTCTGTAAAGACCTGTTAGTACCCAAGTAACAAATGTAGGCTGTCTGTAAAGACCTGTCAGTACCCAAGTAACAAATGTAGGCTGTCTGTAAAGACCTGTTAGTACCCAAGTAACAAATGTAGGCTGTCTGTAAAGATCTGTTAGTACCCAAGTAACAAATGTAGGCTGTCTGTAAAGACCTGTTAGTACCCAAGTAACAAATGTAGGCTGTCTGTAAAGACCTGTTAGTACCCAAGTAACAAATGTAGGCTGTCTGTAAAGACCTGTTAGTACCCAAGTAACAAATGTAGGCTGTCTGTAAAGACCTGTTAGTACCCAAGTAACAAATGTAGGCTGTCTGTAAAGTCCTGTCAGTACCCAAGTAACAAATGTAGGCTGTCTGTAAAGACCTGTCAGTACCCAAGTAACAAATGTAGGCTGTCTGTAAAGTCCTGTCAGTACCCAAGTAACAAATGTAGGCTGTCTGTAAAGTCCTGTCAGTACCCAAGTAACAAATGTAGGCTGTCTGTAAAGTCCTGTCAGTACCCAAGTAACAAATGTAGGCTGTCTGTAAAGACCTGTCAGTACCCAAGTAACAAATGTAGGCTGTCTGTAAAGTCCTGTCAGTACCCAAGTAACAAATGTAGGCTGTCTGTAAAGTCCTGTATACAGCTTAACCCCAAGTAACAAATGTAGGCTGTCTGTAAAGTCCTGTCAGTACCCAAGTAACAAATGTAGGCTGTCTGTAAAGACCTGTCAGTACCCAAGTAACAAATGTAGGCTGTCTGTAAAGTCCTTAGTACCCAAGTAACAAATGTAGGCTGTCTGTAAAGACCTGTCAGTACCCAAGTAACAAATGTAGGCTGTCTGTAAAGACCTGTTAGTACCCAAGTAACAAATGTAGGCTGTCTGTAAAGACCTGTCAGTACCCAAGTAACAAAAGTAGGCTGTCTGTAAAGACCTGTCAGTACCCAAGTAACAAAGTAGGCTGTCTGTAAAGACCTGTCAGTACCCAAGTAACAAAAGTAGGCTGTCTGTAAAGACCTGTCAGTACCCAAGTAACAAATGTAGGCTGTCTGTAAAGACCTGTCAGTACCCAAGTAACAAATGTAGGCTGTCTGTAAAGACCTGTTAGTACCCAAGTAACAAAGTAGGCTGTCTGTAAAGACCTGTTAGTACCCAAGTAACAAATGTAGGCTGTCTGTAAAGACCTGTTAGTACCCAAGTAACAAAAGTAGGCTGTCTGTAAAGACCTGTTAGTACCCAAGTAACAAAGTAGGCTGTCTGTAAAGTCCTGTCAGTACCCAAGTAACAAATGTAGGCTGTCTGTAAAGTCCTGTCAGTACCCAAGTAACAAAAGTAGGCTGTCTGTAAAGACCTGTTAGTACCCAAGTAACAAATGTAGGCTGTCTGTAAAGTCCTGTCAGTACCCAAGTAACAAAAGTAGGCTGTCTGTAAAGTCCTGTCAGTACCCAAGTAACAAATGTAGGCTGTCTGTAAAGTCTGTCAGTACCCAAGTAACAAATGTAGGCTGTCTGTAAAGTCCTTCAGTACCCAAGTAACAAATGTAGGCTGTCTGTAAAGTCCAATCAAGCCCACCACAAGTAAAGTGAAAGCTCCCCAACCAAGCCCAACACGTTAGTTGGCAGACACAAGGTCTGTATACTGCCCACATTCCGGCAAAGTTGCAAGGCCCTGTGTGTTCGTAGACACCACCCTCCCCCATCACCACAAAGCATCAACCTCCACCCCTCACACCCTGTAGTCACAAATAAAAATGGTCAAAATAAGTGTCCAAACAAGTAACACAGCATTTCTACCACTGCCAGTCTAACAGAGCAGGACAATCACAACCCATCATGACCGCAGATATTCCTCAAGCCTAACCCCCTCCATAACACACCAAGACCAAGACAGGCTTGAAGCACATACTGTAGTGTTCCTCAATACGTACAGTCAAATGACAGACAGACAGACAGACAGACAGACAGACAGAGAGCAAGAGATCCCACGAAATATGAACATCAAAGACCTGTTCTTGTTACACGCCTCTAGCAGATGTCCACACAACCGACACATCAACAATCTTCTCTCTCTCTCTGTGTCTGTCTGTCTGTCTCTCTCTCTGTCTGTCTGTCTGTCTGTCTCTCTTTCTCTCTCCTCTCTCTTTTGTAACCCTCCCAGCAGATACCCCCACGAACCCTAACCATTCAACATCAAAGGGCTTAACTTCAACTTACTCCAGGCACAACAGCGACAGAAGTATAGAGAAAACAGAGACCTCCAAGGGGGGCAGGGGATGAAGGATCACAGAATCTGAAACCATTTTTATTCATCAAAGTGATGATGATGACGACGATGCTGTGCAGGACCATTCTGACTTGAGACTGTGTGACGGGGCTGTACTATCATCTTCCTATCATAATACGTCCGTGTGTCAACCAGGCCCGAGAGATACAGACACCGGGTGTTTGTGGAGGAATCTGAGCAACACTCTCAACGACACATCAGTCAAGCCGATGATACCTGTTGTATGGTGGCAGTTTTGGCAACGAGCCAGAGTACATTTAACTCTGGGTAGGAACCTGTTGGAACACAAACACACTATTGGAGTGACTGGTATGTGTGTGTGTGTGTGTGTGTGTGTGTGTGTGTGTGTGTGTGTGTGTATAGTGTGTTATGTGAGTGAAGAGGTGTGTATGTGAATGTGTGTGGGTGTATCTGTATGTGTATGTGCGTGCGCTCGCACTGAACAAATCATAGATGCAAAAAACAAAAACAAAACATGAATGAAAATAAAATACCCTCCCACTTTCCAACACACACACACACACACAACACCAACACGTCTAATATCACTCATAGTGGACAGACGTTAAATCAAGAACGAACGAACACACACACACACACACACACAACACACACACACACACAACACACACACACACACAACACACAAGAACACCCCTCTCTAACAATAAATCACCGTAAAAAGTAATACTGCCAACCGTTTTAACGAGTGAAACAGGACCCAGCTCCTAAAAACACACCATCTAAACCATTCCACTTTAACTCCAATGACTCTCCAGTCAGCAGTCATCTTCACCCATCCATCAACCCTTTCACTCCTTTTCTATAGCGTGGGGAACTTTTAACCCTTCAAACTGCACCACTACACTGTTTTGCACAGTACTGTCCTCTTTTCTACGCGATACCAATGGCCACGAGAGTCTTAAGACAACTGACTGCAATGCTATGTTGATGCATGACGATGGTGATGATAATCATGATGTTATAGAGTTCCACTGTGGATTGAGACTGTGTAACAGGACTGTACTCTACGCTTCCAATTATATCTCGGCGTTAACCAGCCTGAGAGACACAGAAACCTGCGGTGCTGGTCCGGAAATCTAAGCAACATTCTCAGCGACGCATCCGTGAAGTGAATTAGACACGACTGTGTAGTCTTAGCCTTCCCAATGAGCCCACAGCAAGCTCAACGCTGGGTAGGGGCCGACTGGGTCAACAAGACCAACATACAATACAATACAATACAAAAAATTTTAAAAAATGAAAACAATACTTTCTATTGAAGGACCTAGCAACAATAACAAAATAAATCAATAAACAAACAAAACAAAACAAAACATATCCCACTGAAAGACTAACAACACTGACAAAGCGCTCTAAGAGTGTGTATGGCGTTTCCAAACTCCTCTTTTTTCTGTCCATTCTTTCTCTTCTTCTTCTTGTTGCGTTGTCTTCCTCACAAAGGTTTCTGTGTTATTTTGTGTTTTAGACCAGACAGTTTATTGTGTCCAGTACAAGGTCTGTTTTGTCTGTGTTTTTGTCCGTCTTTCTGCGAGTCATGTCATCCAAGGCCGATAACCCTTCTTTCCCTCTCTTGGAACAGGAACGATAACTGTACCAACAGTTTAAATCACTTGTCAGTTGTCCTCGTGATGTCTCGATGAAGGCACTGCTGTGTCAGATATACCGAATATTAATAATCGTGTCAGAGTATTCTTAACATGAGTATTAGTAGTTGATAACAAGTATGGTTCAACAGAATCATCTGATCTGAACGTGTAGAAAATGGAATCTTTCACTGGTTTGAATGTGAGTCTAACTTCTGCCGGTAAGAGTGGCTTAATCGTTGCTCGAAATATTTTTAAAAAAAAATCATTTTGTGACATTCATCATGGCCTTGGTTAATAATCTACACAAAATTTGAACCAAACACACAGAGATTTTCTCACACTGGTAAATCAACATCAGTGTACCCTTTTCGTCCAAATTTGAAGGGTAGTCTGTGTTCTTCCATGCCTGTTAGTTTGATCCAGCAACTGATGAAACGAACACACGAATTCAAGTCAATAATAATAAACAATTACTGCTACTAATAACAATGATGATAACAATAACATTAATATTTACTTTTATTTATATAGCGCCTTACCTATGGATCACGAGCTTACAAAGACATATTTTCCCACATTGGACACACTCAGTCACAGAGCTATTCACAATCCTACAACAGACGCAGGAACAAGCTACAAAACAAAAACCTGACATAGAAAATTGCCTGGCGATGTAACTGAGTTTTGAGGTAGGATTTGAAAGATAAAACAGAAGATGTTTGATATTGTCTGGAAGGGAATTCCACAGCTGGGGGCTGTAGACAGGGAAGGAACGGAAGCTGTGAAGTTCAACAAGGTGTTCATAAATTACATCATTTTGTGTATGTGAATCCACACCAAAACCTTGTTTACAGCAATGAAATGAATCTTTTTCATATCTGGCGCATCTTTAAACATACCCCGGATTTTACCAGCATACTGTTCTCTGGGATGTAGGCCTACCTGTGTATCCAACACCTTGAAGTCTTAACGATTTGACCTGTCGCCGTGGTGTAGTGGTTAGCATAATATGGACATGAAGGCTGTGAGTTCAAATTCTGTCAGTCCAGTCAAACTACTGTGGGCTGTTCCGGCTCTAACTGTGTTGCCTCTTTCCCACAACTGCTATGTGATATGGACTCCTTCAGAAAGATTGGGACCACATAGGTATGTCTTAACAGAAAGATTGGGACCACACAGGTATGTTTTAACAGAAAGATTGGGATCCACACAGGTATGTTTTAACCACTTCATGGACACGTCATGGACACGTCATTCAGGGCGTTGCTCAAATCTCCTGACCAACACTGCAGGTGTCTGTATCTCTCAGATCTCGGATCGATGCCAGGAAAGGAAGCGTAGATCACAGCCGTGTCACGCAGCGTCAGTCCTAGATGGAAGTCAACTGCATTACATTATCCTCCTCCCCCTCTCCTCCTCCTCATCATAGCATTGTGAACATTTGTCCCAGATTCTGTGCTCATAAATGCACCGTAGGAAACGGGACAGCAAACAAAACAAACAAAAACAAAATATGTCCACGCTGTAAGGCGTGCTATGTTGGACAGACTGTCCGACATTTACAAACCCGTTACCGTGAACACATCAACAACACTGGGCCTGTAAAAAAGCATATCGCACAATGTAACGTTACAATGGGGTCAGAAGATGTTGAGATTTTGGCTTCAACCACAAGAGGCGAGGATTATCGCGTGACTCTAGAGGCACTGTGGATCAGAGATAACGACCCGGGGATAAACGTAAAGGATGAGTATGGCGTAGGGAACTGACCATTAAGTTGTAGTCTGGCTTTTCCTTGACCGCTTATGCTTGTCCCCATTTCATGTTTACTGTTTCCTTAACAAAAGGTGTTTTGTTTCTATTTTCAGAATATTGATATCATCCTGATGATGCCATTTATTGGCGAAAATTACACACTGCAGTGATAAATCGAAGAATCATCGTTGGCTGACACCAGCATCATAAACAAAACATAGTCTTACCGATTTTATTCTAGTCATTTCTTTTGTCACAGTGGATTTACCATGTGAACCTTGGGCTGCTCTCTACTTTGACAGTGCATAGCTTATTTAAACCAAGACTTCAGATTTGCTATCGAGCCTCAACGAGGTGTTCAGTAATCCAAACACTGCATTTTCTGTTTCCCTGCAGGAGAGAGAAAGGGTTAACGCCTGCCCCAGCCAGGTGACAAGACAGGGAGGACAGTGACAAGTGGAGAGTAAGGAGCATCACACAGGAATGGTTTGCAAGCTGTGTGTTTGTCTTGATCCTGTTCGCCCTGATTGCCGCCTATCAAGCCTGCCACTTTTGTCCGGGGGGTATCACTTTTCACCTGGCACCGGCCTACCGAGGGACACAAACTGACAAAACGGAAGGGGTAGGGGTGACAGGTGGCTTGACGGTCTCTCTCTCTAGCGGGGTAGGAGGGGTATAGTTGCCTGCTGATGCTCACAGGAGACAATTCTTGTTTTCGTCCTTTCCACATTGTTGTTGTCATAAAACATTGCAGACATAAAACCAAACATCTGGTAGAACCTCAGGCTTCAAGTTCAATTCATATTGCTTATAGTCCAGCCGACTTCAAGACCCATATCAGGGCTAACACCACATCATAAACAACAACCAGGTTAGGATAAAAGATAACAGTTAAAATCCATACTCACCATTAACCTTGCAAATCTAAACTACAACTGAAGATCCAAAACAAGTTTCCATTTCTTACCCACTGGACGAGGCGGCAGGGAAGTTTTTAGTCCCCGTTTTTATTATCCATTGTTTGGTGTCTGTGATCTGTTTGTGACCGTGCGTTCGCGCTTGACAAAGGCTAGTTGGCCGAAAATTTGCGCTTGTTTGTTTTGTCTCGTTGGATACGCGCTTACATTGGTTTTCTTGTTCTTCTGGTTCGTACAACTGAAGAAAACCATACTCAGACGTAAAATCATATCAGGTGAAATCTACTGACTCTTGTAACACTGGAAAATTGCATCAGGTGGGACGTCTGGGAAGAGACCTCAGGCAGAGCGAAGGTCTTACGGCTTATACCATGATCAGTGTGGATCTTCTCCACTCTTTGGCATCAGTACCGTCAGTGCTTATGGTTTTATTCCTAGCGGGGAGACATTATCTTGAAAAACTTTATTCTTATATGTATTCTTATTGTTCCAAGCCCAGCAGACTCGGCCAACTCCATATGCGCTCCACCCAAATGTGACGGCAGCTTATGTGGCAGAGCCTTCAGTGTGCAACAAAACTTTAACCCCTGACAGGGTCTTGACACAGGAAAGGAGAATGGGATTTTGTGAAACACAGACATCACACAACGGTTTGGAGCATTTTAACCCTTTGACTCCCACACCATGTCCACCATGCTGGCAAAGCACAAACTTTAACCCTTTGACTCCCACACCATGGCCACCATGCTGGCAAAGCACGAACTTTAACCCTTTGACTCCCACACCATGACCACCATGCTGGCAAAGCACCAACTTTAACCCTTTGACTCCCACACCATGTCCACCATGCTGGCAAAGCACAAACTTAAACCCTTTGACTCCCTCACACTATCTATCAGCTTCTAGCAGGAAGCTGGTAGATAGGGTGAGAGAATCACCAGGGGTAAAAACAACCGTTTTACTCCCTCACCCTATCCACCGGCTTCCTGCAGGTAGAGAGGGTGAGGGAGTAAAACGGTAAAGTTTTTGTTGTTGTTTTTTTTGCAGTGGTGGATAGTATGCGGGAGTCAGAAGGTTAAGATGACAGCGAACAAGGCAAAGTTTATGCTGCGGGGCCGGGACTGAACTCCAGCCAACAGAAGCAGCC
>CM060309.1:99723461-99733461 GCA_030674185.1 Monoplex corrugatus | reverse complement strand
TCCACATGTCACCATCCCTTGTGACACATCTCCACACGTCACCAACCCTTGTGACACGTCTCCACATGTCCCCAACCCTTGTGACACGTCTCCACATGTCCCCAACCCTTGTGACACGTCTCCACATGTCCCCAACCCTTGTGACACATCTCCACACGTCACCAACCCTTGTGACACGTCTCCACATGTCCCCAACCCTTGTGACACGTCTCCACATGTCCCCAACCTTGTGACACGTCTCCACATGTCCCCAACCCTTGTGACATATCTCCACATGTCACCCACCCTTGTGACACATCTCCACATGTCACCCACCCTTGTGACACGTCTCCACATGTCACCAACCCTTGTGACACGTCTCCACATGCCCCCAACCCTTGTGACACGTCTCCACATGTCCCCAACCCTTGTGACACGTCTCCACATGTCCCCAACCCTTGTGACATATCTCCACATGTCACCCACCCTTGTGACACATCTCCACATGTCACCATCCCTTGTGACACATCTCCACACGTCACCAACCCTTGTGACACTCTCCACATGTCCCCATCCCTTGTGACACATCTCCACATGTCACCATCCCTTGTGACACATCTCCACACGTCACCAACCCTTGTGACACGTCTCCACATGTCCCCAACCCTTGTGACACGTCTCCACATGTCCCCAACCCTTGTGACACGTCTCCACATGTCCCCAACCCTTGTGACACATCTCCACACGTCACCAACCCTTGTGACACGTCTCCACATGTCCCCAACCCTTGTGACACGTCTCCACATGTCCCCAACCCTTGTGACACGTCTCCACATGTCCCCAACCCTTGTGACATATCTCCACATGTCACCCACCCTTGTGACACATCTCCACATGTCACCCACCCTTGTGACACGTCTCCACATGTCACCAACCCTTGTGACACGTCTCCACATGCCCCCAACCCTTGTGACACGTCTCCACATGTCCCCAACCCTTGTGACACGTCTCCACATGTCCCCAACCCTTGTGACATATCTCCACATGTCACCCACCCTTGTGACACATCTCCACATGTCACCATCCCTTGTGACACATCTCCACACGTCACCAACCCTTGTGACACGTCTCCACATGTCCCCATCCCTTGTGACACATCTCCACATGTCACCATCCCTTGTGACACATCTCCACACGTCACCAACCCTTGTGACACGTCTCCACATGTCCCCAACCCTTGTGACACGTCTCCACATGTCCCCAACCCTTGTGACACGTCTCCACATGTCCCCAACCCTTGTGACACATCTCCACACGTCACCAACCCTTGTGACACGTCTCCACATGTCCCCAACCCTTGTGACACGTCTCCACATGTCCCCAACCCTTGTGACACGTCTCCACATGTCCCCAACCCTTGTGACATATCTCCACATGTCACCCACCCTTGTGACACATCTCCACATGTCCCACCCTTGTGACACGTCTCCACATGTCACCAACCCTTGTGACACGTCTCCACATGCCCCAACCCTTGTGACACGTCTCCACATGTCCCCAACCCTTGTGACACTCTCCACATGTCCCCAACCCTTGTGTACATATCTCCACATGTCACCATCCCTTGTGACACATCTCCACATGTCACCATCCCTTGTGACACGTCTCCACATGTCCCCACCCTTGTGACACATCTCCACATGTCACCCACCCTTGTGACACATCTCCACATGTCACCCACCCTTGTGACACATCTCCAATGTCACCCACCCTTGTGACACATCTCCATGTCACCCACCCTTGTGACACATCTCCACATGTCACCATCCCTTGTGACACATCTCCACATGTCACCCACCCTTGTGACACATCTCCACATGTCACCACCCTTGTGACACATCTCCACATGTCACCATCCCTTGTGACACATCTCCACATGTCACCCACCCTTGTGACACGTCTCCACATGACACCATCCCTTGTGACACATCTCCACATGTCACCCACCCTTGTGACACATCTCCACATGTCACCCACCCTTGTGACACATCTCCACATGTCACCATCCCTTGTGACACGTCTCCACATGTCCCCAACCCTTGTGACACGTCTCCACATGTCACCATCCTTGTGACACATTCTCCACATGTCACCCACCCTTGTGACACATCTCCACGTCCCAGCCTTGTGACACATCTCCACATGTCCCCCAGCCTTGTGACACATCTCCACATGTCACCCCCCTTGTGACACTCTCCACATGTCACCATCCCTTGTGACACATCTCCACATGTCCCCCAGCTTGTGACACATCTCCACATGTCCCCATGCCTTGTGACACATCTCCACATGTCACCATCCCTTGTGACACATCTCCACATGTCACCCACCCTTGTGACATATCTCCACATGTCACCATCCCTTGTGACTCATCTCCACATGTCACCCACCCTTGTGACACGTCTCCACATGACACCATCCCTTGTGACACATCTCCACATGTCACCCACCCTTGTGACACATCTCCACATGTCACCCACCCTTGTGACACTCTCCACATGTCACCACCCTTGTGACACGTCTCCACATGTCCCCAACCCTTGTGACACGTCTCCACATGTCACCATCCCTTGTGACACATCTCCACATGTCACCCAACCCTTGTGACACATCTCCACGTCCCCACCTTGTGACACATCTCCACATGTCCCCCAGCCTTGTGACACATCTCACATGTCACCCACCCTTGTGACACATCTCCACATGTCACCATTCCCTTGTGGACACATCTCCACATGTCACCCACCCTTGTGACTATGTCTCCACATGTCACCATCCCTTGTGACACTCTCCACATGTCACCACCTTTGTGACACTCTCCACATGTCCCCACCCTTGTGACACATCTCCACATTGTTCCCAACCCTTGTGACACGTCTCCACATGTCCCCAACCTTGTGACACATCTCCACATGTCCCCAACCTTGTGACACGTCTCACATGTCACCCACCCTTGTGACACGTCTCCACATGTCACCACCCTTGTGACACATCTCCACAGTCCCAACCTTGTGGACACGTCTCCACATGTCCCACCCTTGTGCAGGTCCACAGTTCCTTCTCTGGTTGTCGTTATGCACAGTCTCCACGGTGATGTCTTAGTTCAATCCCAGCTGGGAACATTCACTGTCTGTTCCGGCCCATCTTGTGTACTTCGTTCACTGTCCCATGGTGTGTCAGCTTACGTTTCACAGGTCCCATAATTCTGGTGTGTCAGCTTACTGTTTCACAGGTCCATCATTCTGGTGGTGTCAGCTTACTGTTTCACAGGTCCCTCATTCTGGTGGTGTCAGCTTGGTGTTTCACAGTCCCATCATTCTGGTGTGTCAACTTACCGTTTCCACAGGTCCCATCATTCTGGTGGTGTCAGTCTTACTGTTTCACAGGTCCCTTCATTCTGGTGGTGTCAGCTTATTGTTTCACAGGTCCCTCATTCTGGTGGTGTCAGCTTGGTGTTTCACAGGTCCCATCATTCTGGTGGTGTCAGCTTGGTGTTTCACAGGTCCCATCATTCTGGTGGTGTCAGCTTCTGTTTCACAGGTCCCATCATTCTGTGATGTCAGCTTACTGTTTCATAGGTCCCATCATTCTGGTGGTGTCAGCTTACTGTTTTCACAGTCCCATCATTCTGTGGTGTCAGCTTACTGTTTCACAGGTCCCATCATTCTGGTGGTGTCAGCTTACTGTTTCACATGTCCATCATTCTGGTGTGTCAGCTTACTGTTCACATGTCCCATCATTCTGTGATGTCAGCTTGTGTTTCACAGGTCCCATCATTCTGGTGGTGTCAGCTTACTGTTTCACAGGTCCCATCATTCTGGTGGTGTCAGCTTGGTGTTTCACAGGTCCCATCATTCTGGTGGTGTCAGCTTACTGTTTCACAGGTCCCATCATTCTGGTGGTGTCAGCTTGGTGTTCCACAGGTCCCATCATTCTGGTGGTGTCAGCTTGGTGTTTCACAGGTCCCATCATTCTGGTGGTGTCAGCTTGGTGTTTCACAGGTCCCATTCTCGGATTCACATTCAGTTTCCAGGCATAGTTAGTGTTTACTTTCATCATCAGTCATCATTTGGGGGTGTCAGCTTATTACTTTCCACAGGTCCCATCATTCTGGTGGTGTCAGTTATGTTTTCACAGGTCCCATCATTCTGGTGGTGTCAGCTTACTGTTTCACAGGTCCCATCATTCTAGTGATGTCAGCTTGGTGTTTCACAGGTCCCATCATTCTGGTGGTGTCAGCTTGTGTTTCACAGGTCCCATCATTCTGGTGGTGTCAGCTTACTGTTTCACAGGTCCCATCATTCTGGTGATGTCAGCTTACTGTTTCATAGGTCCCATTCATTGTGGTGGTGTCAGCTTGGTGTTTCACAGGTCCCATCATTCTGGTGGTGTCAGCTTGCGTGTTTCACAGGTCCCATCATTCTGGTGGTGTCAGCTTGATGTTTCACAGGTCCCATCATTCTGGTGGTGTCAGCTTACTGTTTCACAGGTCCCATCATTCTGGTGGTGTCAGCTTGGTGTTTCACAGGTCCCACTGTGATCACTATTATTATTATCACTATTGTGATTATTATTGTTATTAATACGAATAATGTTTAAAACCCAGCCGACTGCGTAAACCCATATCAGGGTATAACCACCTCAAAACCCGGGCAACCCCTCATTGACCTTGAAGAAGAAAAAATCCGAAACAAACAAACAAACAAACAAATAACAAAATACTGGAAACGAAAATCAAACACACAGATCAATGCACTCACACATAGAATCTAAGGATATGCCCCTGGCGTTGACCATTCCACCAATTCAATTTATCTCCAGGAAGGTTTAAGAAACAAATTTGAATATAAATATATAAACATAGCTAATAAGCTAAAATATATACAAAAACTGGTCTAAATAACTTAAAAACTGTTTGTGCAGATCACATTTCCTTACAGCCCCGGTCTATGTGATTTAACAAACACTACCCCCAGTCTATGTGATTTAACAAACACTACCCCCGGTCTGTGTGATTTAACAAACACTACCCCGGTCTATGTGTTTTAACAAACACTACCCCCGGTCTATGTGTTTTAACAAACACTACCCCGGTCTATGTGTTTTAACAAACACTACCCCGGTCTATGTGTTTTAACAAACACTACCCCTGGTCTATGTGTTTTAACAAACACTACCCCCGGTCTATGTGTTTTAACAAACACTACCCCCGGTCTATGTGTTTTAACAAACACTACCCCCGGTCTATGTGTTTTAACAAACACTACCCCCGGTCTATGTGTTTTAACAAACACTACCCCCGGTCTATGTGTTTTAACAAACACTACCCCGGTCTATGTGTTTTAACAAACACTACCCCTGGTCTATGTGTTTTAACAAACACTACCCCCGGTCTATGTGTTTTAACAAACACTACCCCCGGTCTATGTGTTTTAACAAACACTACCCCGGTCTATGTGTTTTAACAAACACTACCCCCGGTCTATGTGTTTTAACAAACACTACCCCCGGTCTATGTGTTTTAACAAACACTACCCCCGGTCTATGTGTTTTAACACACACTACCCCCGGTCTATGTGTTTTAACACACACTACCCCCGGTCTATGTCATTTAACAAACACTACCCCCGGTCTATGTGATTTAACAAACACTACCCCCGGTCTATGTGTTTTAACAAACACTACCCCCGGTCTATGTGATTTAACAAACACTACCCCCGGTCTATGTGTTTTACAAAACACTACCCCCGGTCTATGTGTTTTAACAAACACTACCCCCTGTCTATGTGTTTTAACAAAACACTACCCCCGGTCTATGTGTTTTAACAAACACTACCCCCTGTCTATGTGTTTTAACAAACACTACCCCCGGTCTATGTGTTTTAACAAACACTACCCCCGGTCTATGTGATTTAACAAACACTACCCCCGGTCTATGTGTTTTAACAAACACTACCCCCGGTCTATGTGTTTTAACAAACACTACCCCCGGTCTATGTGTTTTAACAAACACTACCCCCGGTCTATGTGTTTTAACAAACACTACCCCTGGTCTATGTGTTTTAACAAACACTACCCCCGGTCTATGTGTTTTAACAAACACTACCCCTGGTCTATGTGATTTACCAAACACTACCCCCGGTCTATGTGTTTTAACAAACACTACCCCCGGTCTATGTGTTTTAACAAACACTACCCCCGGTCTATGTGTTTTAACAAACACTACCCCCGGTCTATGTGTTTTAACAAACACTACCCCCGGTCTATGTGTTTTAACAAACACTACCCCTGGTCTTCCCAATACAGCCAGATGACAGTTTGTTTCAGGGGGACTCAGCACCATTGAGGGAATCCTCACCGCTACCAGTGATGAGAGAAGAAGTGGAAGAAGCCATCCGCAGCCTACCAGCAGGGAAATCACCTGGAGCAGACAATATCCCAGCAGAGCTGCTCAAACATGGAGGGAATGATTTGGTCACTCGTGTAACATCGATTTGTCAGAAGATCTGGGAGACAAAACGGTGGCCCACAGAATGGACTCAATCACTCATCATCCCCCTGCCCAAAAAGGGAAATATGCGCCAATGCCAGAACTACAGAACAATAAGTCTCATTAGCCACACCAGCAAGATCATGCTCAGAGTCATATTGAATCGACTGAAGAAAGAAGCGGAAGAACACCTTGCGGAAGAACAAGCTGGATTTAGGGCGGGCAGAAGCACAGTAGAACAGATCTTCACCTGCCGGATAATGATGGAGAAACATCTGCAGCATCAGAGAGACCTGTTCCACAACTTCATAGACTTTAAAAAAGCATTCGACAGGGTGTGGCATAAGGGTTTGTGGCAGGTGCTAAGAAAGTTTGGCATAGAGGAAGGTCTCGTCCAAACCATCCAGGCGCTGTATAACACTGCCAGCAGCGCAGTTCTCCTCAACAACCAGATAGGGGACTACTTCAAGACCACAGTTGGAGTCCGTCAAGGCTGCCTACTCTCTCCCGTGCTGTTCAATCTCTTCCTGGAGAACATCATGCGTGAAGCCCTCCATGACTTCCACTCCACTGTCTCCATCGGAGGAAGAACCATCAACAACCTGAGGTTCGCAGATGACATCGACCTGATGGGAGGCAGCAACGAAGAACTACAAGACCTGACCATGAGACTGGAAGAAAGTGCAGGTGCACACGGAATGGAAGTGAGCACAGAAAAAAGCAAAGTCCTGGTCAACAGCACAACCAACACCCATGCTGAAATCTACATGAACGGGCAACAGCTTGAAGAAGTGGACGCTTTCAAATACCTTGGCGCCACTCTCACCAAAGACGGTCGCTCTACAACAGAAATCAAGACCAGACTAGCGATCGCAACAGCAGCAATGGTAAAGCTAAACAAGATCTGGAAGAGCAGAGAGATCGGCTTTCCATCGAAGATGAAGCTGTACAAGTCCCTGGTGCTCCCCATCCTGCTGTATGGATGCGAGAGCTGGACCATGACAGCAGAGACCACCAAGAGAATCCAGACGTTTGAAACTAAATGCTTCAGGCGCTTGCTCAGGATCTCTTGGCAAGATCGGAAGACAAACGACTTTGTGTGGAGCCAAATAACAACACTCGCAGGCCCACAAGAACCCCTCCTGGCAACAGTCAAGAACAGGAAGCTGTCGTGGTTCGGGCATGTCACACGCCACAACTCACTGCCCAAAACGGTCCTCCAGGGTACACTGGGAGGCGGCAGACGAAGGGGACGACAAGCCAAATGCTGGATGGACAACATCAAAGAATGGACCAGGTTGGATGGCCCCACGCTGGTGCGACAGGCGGAGGACAGGACCGGTTGGCGACGGCTGGCTTCAAGAGTGTCTCTCATCTCTCCTCTACGCCCATCACGGGCAGGAGAATGATGATGATGATGACCCCTGGTCTATGTGATTTAACAAACACTACCCCCGGTCTATGTGATTTAACAAACACTACCCCGGTGTATGTGATTTAACAAACACTACCCCCGGTCTATGTGTTTTAACAAACACTACCCCTGGTCTATGTGTTTTAACAAACACTACCCCCGGTCTATGTGTTTTAACAAACACTACCCCCGGTCTATGTGTTTTAACAAACACTACCCCTGGTCTATGTGATTTAACAAACACTACCCTCGGTCTATGTAATTTAACAAACACTACCCCCGGTCTATGTGATTTACCAAACACTACCCCCGGTCTATGTAATTTAACAAACACTACCCCCGGTCTATGTGATTTAACAAACACTACCCCCGGTCTATGTGATTTACCAAACACCCAAGACTGACGTGAAGTGACATAAAGACTGTGCACCAATGGCCCGCCACTGTCCAGTAAGCATGGTGTACACACAACACAACTAGACAGCATCATCATTATCATCCCCACTGTCATACATCATCTCAGCATTGTGAACAAGTGTCCCTGATTCTATGGCCGCTGGGGTGGCGTAGAAAATGGGACAGTAGCAGCAACAACGACGACAAAAAGAAAAGAAAAAGAAGAAAGAAAAAAAAAAGAACAGAAAAAAAAGGTCCATGAGATATATTTTGTCCCTGAAACCCACTGAGTTAAAGGGAGACGAATAAGGAGCTAAAGATTCAAATCCCACCCCCCTCCCCCTCCCACACCACACACCAAGCCCAGACAACAATCAGGGGACGCCTTGAGACAGAAGGCCTGCAGGGATCCCATCACACAACCGCTTTCTCATGCAAATCAGACAAATGTACCCCGGGTACCCAACCGCCAGCCACCCGAGTCCAGTTACGGGTGGGGGACAAGGGGTAGGGAAGTGGGGACGCCGTCACCTTCTGTCAAACCAGTGCTTTGTGTTTTGTGTCGCGCCCTGCCTCCTGACAGACGACTGACAACCATTCTCCTAACCCCCACCCCCCTTCCCCATCCACACTCCATCTACCCTGATATCTCCGCCTCCCTGATTCTCTCTCACACACACACCTTCTCCCGATTTTTATGGCTGATCGCAAGCATTATGATTCCTTTTCTGGGGGTGGGGTTAGGTTCGGCTGACAATTCCCTTAAAAAAAAAAAGACTGGTCCCCCCCCTCCTCCTGATTGGTAGGCAGAAACTGCGAGGAAGTCTAGACAGCAGAACGCCCTCAAAACACAAGTCCCTCCTCCCCTCTCACGCAAGTGTTTATGTTCATATTCATTATTTTCTTTTCGGGGGGGGGGGGGGGTCATAATGAATTTTACCATGTGAAACTCAGACTGTTCTCCCCGCTAAAAAAGTGCGTCACCGCAGTGCAGCGCCATCTATCTTTTATTAATTTATTAATTTTTTTTTTTATTAACTCTTTACACTCTAAGGGCCTCATCCAGAGGCGAGTTTCTCGGGCAAAAACTGAACCCTTGTGACATACAACCAGCAGCATTTTGATGTAATTCAGCGACACACACACACACACACACACACACACACACACACACACACCACACACACACAAACACACACAAACACCAGATCATTGGCGTACCGTTATGGAGTATCGGTGAACAGGAACGAGCGACAATGTCCGCTGGCTGAAGCTGATGGTCCCACAGATAACCTCCACAATCTCTCCATGCTTTCCCAAAAGGCCGATCCGCGGCCAGATACCACCATGACTGACGCACAAATTGCTACCTTTGGCCCCGCGTTAACCCTTTAACTACAGCAGCTTGTCCATAAGCTGTAAAAGCTTAACCCTTTCACTCCTTCGCGCCACCCACCGGCTTCCTGCAGGATAGGGTGAGGGAGTGAACGAGTTAAATTTTTCCTTGGCCATCACAGCTGACAACGCAGGCTGCTGGCGGATAGGGTGAGGGAGTCAAAGGGTTAAGAACCTATTGTAAGGCTTAGTACGGCGTTAGGCTTGATGTCGGGCAGTGGAAGAAGAACTCGAGGGCATGAAGCAGTCAGTTGGTTATGTTTTTT
>CM060309.1:99705961-99718461 GCA_030674185.1 Monoplex corrugatus | reverse complement strand
CTTTTAATCGGTCCCTGGTGGTCATTCTCTGTTCATAACAAAAAACAAACAAACAAACAAACAAACAAACAAACAAGACAAACTCACACACAGGAAGGACAAGCCAGTCTAACAATCTTCCCATTTCTACCAAAATTATAAGAGACGATTCAGATCTTAACTTCTGTAACCGCGTACAGGCGTCATTACAGCTGACGTTAAGCGGGAAATTTGGAATTTGGAATTTGTTGAAGAGGGATTCATCGCACTCGAACAATTCCATCTGCGCGCCACCCAAATCTGACAGCAACTATCTGGCAGACTCCTTAAGCCTGCGCAAAAAACCCTATACGCTGGATAGGTCTTAAGTTAGGACAATGGTCGACCGTCAAAACAGTGAAAACAATTTTCAATACTGTCAGAAATTGCTGACAGACTGCTGTTCAAACGCTTTTCTTAACAAAAAAAGTACTGATGTTATGCCTTTTGGGTTTTTTTTTTTCTCGTTCGTTCGTTTGTTTTTGCTCTGTTTGACCTTGACGCGGGCGCCACGCCATGATTACAAACACATACTGAAGTCTTCACGACTCATCAACAGTCCACATCCTCTGACCTAAATTTGGTGAAGATTCACCTAGAAACTGAGAGAATTCTACTCACATGTGAAGATCGCTAGAATTTGAGAGAATTCTGCTCACATTTTTCTCTCTCTCTCTCCCTCACACACACACAACACACACAACACAACAACTTCACTCACACAGCTGTCCCCTGGTCGATATGAATCCTTCTCCTCTTTTAAATATTGAAAACATGTAAAAAGTATCCAGTACGTTAAATTTCGTAAGTTTTATCGTGTAATCTCTCTCTCTGTGTGTCTCTCTCTCCAGCCCTTTCTGTCTCTCCCCCTCTCTCTCCAGCCCTTTCTGTCTCTCCCTCTCTCTCTCCAGCCCTTTCTGTCTCTCCCCCTCTCTCTCCAGCCCTTTCTGTCTCTCCCCCTCTCTCTCCAGCCCTTTCTGTCTCTCCTCTCTCTCTCCAGCCCTTTCTGTCTCTCCCTCTCTCTCCAGCCCTTTCTGTCTCTCCCTCTCTCTCTCCAGCCCTTTCTGTCTCTCCCCCTCTCTCTCCAGCCCTTTCTGTCTCTCCCCCTCTCTCTCCAGCCCTTTCTGTCTCTCCCTCTCTCTCTCCAGCCCTTTCTGTCTCTCCCTCTCCTCTCCAGCCCTTTCTGTCTCTCCCCTCTCTCTCCAGCCCTTTCTGTCTCTCCCTCTCTCTCTCCAGCCCTTTCTGTCTCTCCCTCTCTCTCTCCAGCCCTTTCTGTCCTCCCCCTCTCTCTCCAGCCCTTTCTGTCTCTCCCTCTCTCTCTCCAGCCCTTTCTGTCTCTCCCTCTCTCTCCAGCCCTTTCTGTCTCTCCCTCTCTCTCTCCAGCCCTTTCTGTTCTCCCCCTCTCTCTCCAGCCCTTTCTGTCTCTCCCTCTCCAGCCCTTTCTGTCTCTCCCCTCTCTCTCCAGCCCTTTCTGTCTCTCCCCCTCTCTCTCCTCTCTCTCTCAGGCTCCACCTCAGGCTCTATCCCCCGCTTCCCCCCTCACTCTTTCTCCCTCTCTCTTTCTCTCGTTCTCTCTCACTCTCATTATCTATCTCTCGCCCCCCTCTCTCTCCCTCTCCCATCTCCTCCGTACCCCTTCACTCTCAAGCCTAATCCCCCCACCGTCACCCCTGTCTTCCAATCACACCCTCACCACCCGCCCCGCCCTCAAGTTCGATAACTCCTACTAGTCATTTGTCCAGCTTCCTGGCAGACGACTCAGACACGTCTGCCGAAGGAAAGAGCGGAATGGCAGACGAACAAGACATCAGATGGGTTTTTGTCTCGCCGCGCTGGGCCCATCTTGGCCCCACGAGAGCCCATCTTGGCCCCATCTTGGCCCCCTCAATGGCCCTACACTGTCCCGGAAACGGCCCCTAGGTGGCGCCCACACCACACTTGACGGGACTGTGGGGGTTCGATAGATGGGGTCCTTCTGTACACTGCTGTACACTTCATGTCTGGTTCTCTGTGTGTGTGTGTGTTGTGTGTGGGTGTGTGTGTGTGTGTGTGTGTGTGTGGTGTGTGTGTGTGTGTGTGTGTGTGTGTGTGTGCGTGCGTGTGTGTGTCTGTGTGTGTCTGTGAGAGAGAGAGAGAGAGGTGGGGGGGAGGGAACACGCATGTACGCACAAGTACGGAACTAATGCATACACACACACATACACACATACATATATATATGTACATATGAATGTATATATATATATATATATTATATATATATATGTATACACACACGTGCAGGTGCTCTCTCCACACATGCACACACGCATGCGCGTGCCACACCACACACCACACACACACACACACACACACACACACACACACACACAGAGAAATTGTGGACAAAAATACATTCCATGCATAAAGAAGAAAAAAAAGAAAAAGAAAGAAGAAAAAAAAAGAGAGAGAGAGAAAGAAGGAAAGTGCAGACAGATTGCGAGAGAAATGAAAAATGAAACGATACAGACCAACGTACATAGCTGCCGTAGCCATGCATTTATATTTAAACATTATGATTGTTGCTAAAAGCCCAGCCGACTGCAGAGTCATATCAGGGCTTTACTAGCTCAAAAAGCACACAGAAAATTAAGTACACATATTAATGCATTGGCGTACATAATCTAAGGACATGCCCCTGGCGTTGACCACTTCGTCCAATTTATCATCAGGGAATAAAACAAAACAAAACAAAAGACAGAAAACTTGAAAACAAAATTAAATATATCTAAGGACACTAAAACATAAAATAACGGGCCTAAATTACTTACAGTTGCATCAATACGTCACATTTCCTTGGCACAAAAATGCACATAACACGTATATACACAATTATCATCTAATATCACTCACAGTGAACAGACGTTAAATCAAAGAACACAATTATCAATCCTATAGGATGTAAGGTGTTATGGAAAACATACAGGTAAACGGACCAGCAAGGCAGAAAATGAGAAACAGAAAGCAAAGGAGAAAGAAAGAAACAAAGAGAGTGACAGAAAACAGGAAATTTCTAGCACACAGTTTGCAGAATGTGGAGATACTAATTACATACTGGCATTCCGTGAGGTGTGTTGTGGGTACACGCAATTATGAATACAACCAAACATACACTATGTATATATCAAAATGGACACACTGACTATATTTGTATTCAGACAAAAGTACATAATTTTTTGTGTTGTCACAATATTAACAATATCAGTCTCTGCAACAACCCATACATGCCACACAGGACAGAAACAGAGACATAGACAGAGAGAGAGAAAAGAGAGAGAGAGAAGAGAGAGAGACAGAGAGAGAGCGACAAGAGAGAAGAGACAGAGAGAGAGAGAGACAGAGAAGAGAGAGACAGAGAGAGAGACAGAGAGAGAGCGACAAGAGAGAAGAACGACAGAGAGAGAGAGAGAGAGAGAGAAGAGAGAGAGAGAGAGAGAGAGCGACAAGTAGAGAGAAGAACAGAGAGAAAGAAGAGAGAGAGCGAGAGAGAGAGAGAGCGAGGAAGTAGAGAGAGACAGACAGAGAGAGAGCGACAGAGGAAGACAGAGAGAGAGAGAGAGACGACAAGAGAGAAGAACAGAGAAAGAGAGAGAGAGTGAGGGAGAGTGAGAGAGAGACAGACAGAAACGGAGAGAGAGAGAGACAGAAGAGAGAGACGAGAGAGACGACGAGCGAAAGAGAGAAGAACAGAGAGAAGAAAGAGAGAGAGAGAGACGAAGTAGAGGGAGAACAGAGAAAGAGAGAGAAGAGAGAGAGAGAGAGAGAGCAGGAGCAGGACGAGAACGAGAGAGAGAGAGAGAGAGAGAGAGAGAGAGAGAGAGAGAGAGAGAGATGTAAATGATAAGAGCCAAACAGAATGGACGGCCCGATTGTCCAAGTTATTTTCCCTTCGATATTCCCAGAAAGGAAAGAGAAACGTTTTCTTTATTCCGTCAATTAATCCCTTGGTCATGGTTACATTATTTCGCTGCTTTTCTGATCCGATCTCTATTCCCACACGGCAGAATTCATTTCGCTAAAACTCCAGTGAGGAATGACTGTGTTTGCTTGATTCTATATCAGGAACGTGTTTTCCATATTCTCTTTGTATTGCCGTGTTTTTTCTTGTTCGCTTGCTTGTGTGTGTTTTGTGTGTTCTCTCTCACTCTCTCTCTCTCTTTCTGTGTGTGTGTATGTGTGTGTGTGTGTGTGTGTGTGTGTGTGTGTGTGTGTGTGTGTGTGTGTGTGTGTGTGTGTGGTGTGTGTGGTGAGTGAAAAGAGAGAGAGAGAGAGAGAGAGAGGAGACAGATTGTGTGTGTGTTTATTTGTGACGTGGAGGTGAGAGAGATAGTGTGTATTGCGTGTATGTGACAGAGACAGAGACAAAAGATGTAAATGATAAGGCTCAAACAGAATGTGAATGTGAATGATGCGTGCGTGTGTGTTTGTGAAACACACACCACACAACACAAAACGCTCGCCAACCAACTGTCCCACATACGCACTGCAGCGAGAGCATGTAAGGTATGTGTGCGCGCTGCTGTGTGCGTGTGCTGTACGTGTAAATGTGTGTGCGGTGTGCACGCGCGCGCGTGTGTGTCTATGTGTATGTATGATGTATGTGAGTATTAAACAACTTGTGAATTTTACAATTTAAACTAATTTGTTTCTTGTGTTACCGGTGAAACAAAAATTCACAAGTTCTTTACATTGCAAAATTTACTTGTGAATTTTTGTTTCACCGGTAACAGACAAATCATGATTATCTCATCAATATCTCGTTAGTTTCGCACCTAAGACGTTCAACGACTATCAGCATTATTCATGATTTCACGTAAACAGTAATAAAAAAAACCCTCATGATTATGGCATGGCCATCTTGTCAGTTCCACACCAACTGATTTTCAACGACTATCCATTTTGTTTCACGTATTACAGTAATTTTAAAAAAACTCAAGATTTTGATACGACCATCTCGTTAGTTCCACACCCACGATTTTCAACGACTACCCATTTTGTTTGGCGTATTACAGTAACAAAACATTGATGGTTTTATGCAGGACACGGCTGGCTGGTTGATACAGTGTGAAGCGAGAACTGTTGAGGTGTACAATACTGTAGTTGTGTGTGCAGACACTCCACTGGACGTGTGGCGACAAATATAAATCCTCTGTGTCTGGGCTTACAGTATGAGGATAGAGGAATTAGAATGATAGAGACATGGCGGATATGTACAACAGATGGTGGTAGGGTTTGTCGTGCTCGCCATTCCATCCCACCCCCCTTCCTAAAAAAAATTCACTCTTTGTGTGTGTGTGTGTGTGTGTGTGTGTGTGTGTGTGTGTGTGTGTGTGTGTGTGTGTGTTGTGTGTGTGTGTGTGTGTGTGTGTGTGTGTGTGTGTGCTGAGTTGGAGGTGTCTGTGTGTTTGTGTGTGTCTCTGTATGTGCGTGTGTCTCTCTATGTGTGTGTATGTGTATTCGGGTGGGTGAGTGTATGCATGTTTGTATTTGTTCTCTCCATGTGTGAGTATTTCTTGTGTTTGTATCCATCTCTCTCTCTCTCTGTGTGCGCGCGTGTGAGAGTGTGTGCGTTTGTTGTGGGTGTATTGGTGTCTCAGTGTGTTGGTGTCTCAGTGTGTTGGGGTGTGTTCATGTACGAGATACACAGACACACAGAGAGGGAAGGAGAGGGGGGGGAGAGAGAGAGAGGGAGGGAGAGAGAGAGAGTAGAAACAGACATACGTACAATAACACCATCAAGGATGGTGAGACAGGGGGTGGGGGATGGGTGTGCGGGGAATAACACCCCAGCCTCACAGTCCCTAATCCCCCTTAACCCCCCCCCCCCCCACTGCCCAACATACTTATTGCAGAAAGAGAGAGTGTCAGAAAGATGAAGTCATCGGGTCTGCTACGATCCAAGCGATGCCAGATATACTAGCATGGCGCGACACCCTGCCGCCATTTTGAAACACCGGAGACACGCGCTGCGTTCACTCACTCGTGCCGCCCACCCAAATTACGTCATTTTGGAAACATCGTATTTCTGGATGTTGGGAGGCGTTCAGCTTCAAGAACCGCCCGTCGAAATCATTAATTTACATCATCATCATCATCATCATCGTCGTCGTCGTCGTCGTCGTCGTCATCATCCCAATCAAGTGCCCTGCTGCATGGCGTTGGCGATCATGGCCCTATCTTTTGTCGTTGCATTTGGGCGGAGTGGTCAACGCCAGGGGCATCTCCTTTGATTATGTGCACGAATGCATTGATATGTGTACTTAATCCCCCCCCCCCCCCCCCAGTTGAAGTATTGTGTATGTTTTGAAACGGTTATAGCCCTAATATGGCTCTACGCAGTCGGCTGGGCTTTAAACAATAAAATGTCCTATAAATGTTTGTCTTTTCCTAATTTTCTCCATTAAAGTTAGTCTTGTGTCTGCCTCTTTCAAGACTGTCTCAATTGTTTTCTTTGCTGTCCTTGGAGTTCTTAACATTTTTCTTTGCAAATTTCAGATGCCTCAATCTTGTTCTAGCTGTCCACGCTTCGAATCCGTACAGTAGTACTGGTTCTCAATCTCGTCTGGACTTGCTGCGTGTTATACATAATCACACTTTTTTGTTCTTAGTGCAGTACTAGGAACTCAAGCTGTTAAGTGAGCTGAACACACACTCCACTATTAAACTGTAGTTATGATAACTACTGCTATTACTGTAACTAACACTACTACTGCAGCTGCTGCTGCTACACTACTACTACTGCTACTACAACTACTATTGATGATGCTACTGTTGCTACAACTACTGCTGCTGCTGTTGCTCTGCTGCTGCTACTGATATTACTGTTACTACCATTACTATTACAACTACCACTACTATTGCTGCTATTGCTGTTACTATTATTACCACTACGACTACAACTACTGCTGCTGCCGCTGCTACTGGTATTGCTGCTGCTGGTACTGCTGGTGGTGGTATTGCTGGTGCTGGTATTGCTGGTGCTGGTACTGCTGCTGCTGGTGGTATTGCTGGTGCTGGTATTGCTGGTGCTGGTATTGCTGGTGCTGGTATTGCTGGTGCTGGTATTGCTGCTGGTGGTGGTATTGCTGGTGCTGGTATTGCTGGTGCTGGTATTGCTGGTGCTGGTATTGCTGGTGCTGGTATTGCTGGTGCTGGTACTGCTGCTGCTGGTGGTATTGCTGGTGCTGGTATTGCTGGTGCTGGTATTGCTGGTGCTGGTATTGCTGCTGCTGGTACTGCTGCTGGTGCTGGTATTGCTGGTGCTGGTATTGCTGGTGCTGGTATTGCTGGTGCTGGTATTGCCGCTGCTGGTACTGCTGCTGCTGGTGGTATTGCTGGTGCTGGTATTGCTGGTGCTGGTATTGCTGGTGCTGGTATTGCTGCTGCTGGTACTGCTGCTGCTGGTACTGCTGCTGCTGGTACTGCTGCTGCTGGTATTGCTGGTGCTGGTATTGCTGGTGCTGGTATTGCTGGTGCTGGTATTGCTGGTGCTGGTATTGCTGGTGCTGGTATTGCTGGTGCTGGTACTGCTGGTGCTGGTATTGCTGGTGCTGGTATTGCTGCTGCTGGTACTATTGCTGCTGCTTCAGATACTACTGCTGCTGCCGCTGCCACTACTGCCGCTACTACTGCCGCTACTACTGCCGCTACTACTGCCGCTACTACTGCAGCTACTACTGCTGCTACTACTGCCGCTACTACTGCCGCTACTACTGCCGCTACTACTGCTGCTACTACTGCTGCTACTACTGCCGATACTACTATTGCTACTACTGCCGCTACTACTATTGCTACTACTGCCGCTACTACTATTGCTACTACTGCCGCTACTACTGCCGCTACTACTGCCGCTACTGCTATTGCTACTACTGCCGCTACTACTATTGCTACTACTACCGCTACTACTGCAGCTACTACTGCCGCTACTACTGCCGCTACTACTGCCGCTACTACTATTGCTACTACTGCCGCTACTACTATTGCTACTACTGCTGCTACTACTGCCGCTACTACTGCCGCTACTACTGCTGCTACTACTGCCGCTACTACTATTGCTACTACTGCCGCTACTACTGCTGCTACTACTGCCGCTACTACTATTGCTACTACTGCCGCTACTACTATTGCTACTACTGCCGCTACTACTATTGCTACTACTGCCGCTACAACTGCTGCTACTACTGCCGCTACTACTATTGCTACTACTGCCGCTACTACTGCCGCTACTATTGCCGCTACTACTGCCGCTACTATTGCCGCTACTACTGCCGCTACTACTGCCGCTACTACTGCCGCTACTACTGCCGCTACTACTGCTGCTACTACTGCCGCTACTACTGCCGCTACTACTGCAGCTACTACTGCCGCTACTACTGCCGCTACTACTGCTGCTACAACTGCTGTTACTACTGCCGCTACTACTATTGCTACTACTGCCGCTACTACTGCAGCTACTGCTGCCGCTACTACTGCTGCTACTACTGCCGATACTACTATTGCTACTACTGCCGCTACTACAGCCGCTACTACTGCCGCTACTACTGCCGCTACTACTGCCGCTACTACAGCCGCTACTACTGCCGCTACTACTGCCGCTACTACAGCCGCTACTACAGCCGCTACTACTGCCGCTACTACTGCCGCTACTACTGCTGCTAGTACTGCTGCTACTACTATTACTACTGCCGCTACTACTGCTGCTACTACTGCCGCTACTACTGCTGCTACTACTGCTGCTACTACTATTGCTACTACTGCCGCTACTACTGCCGCTACTACTGCCGCTACTACTGCAGCTACTACTGCCGCTACTACTGCTGCTACTACTGCTGCTACTACTGCTGCTACTACTGCTGCTACTACTGCTGCTACTACTATTGCTACTACTGCCGCTACTACTGCAGCTACTACTGCCGCTACTACTGCTGCTACTACTGCCGCTACTACTGCCGCTACTACTATTGCTACTACTGCCGCTACTACTGCCGCTACTACTATTGCTACTACTGCCGCTACTACTGCAGCTACTACTGCCGCTACTACTGCTGCTACTACTGCCGCTACTACTGCCGCTACTACTATTGCTACTACTGCCGCTACTACTGCCGCTACTACTATTGCTACTACTGCCGCTACTACTGCTGCTACTACTGCCGCTACTACTATTGCTACTACTGCCGCTACTACTGCTGCTACTACTGCCGCTACTACTGCCGCTACTATTGCCGCTACTACTGCCGCTACTACTGCCGCTACTACTGCTGCTACTACTGCAGCTACTACTGCCGCTACTACTGCCGCTACTACTGCCGCTACTACTGCCGCTACTACTGCTGCTACTACTGCCGCTACTACTATTGCTACTACTGCCGCTACTACTGCCGCTACTACTGCTGCTACTACTGCTGCTACTACTGCCGCTACTACTATTGCTACTACTGCCGCTACTACTGCAGCTACTGCTGCCGCTACTACTGCTGCTACTACTGCCGATACTACTATTGCTACTACTGCCGCTACTACTGCAGCTACTACTGCCGCTACTACTGCCGCTACTACTATTGCTACTACTGCCGCTACTACTGCTGCTACTACTGCCGCTACTGCTGCTGCTACTACTATTTCTACTACTGCCGCTACTACTATTGCTACTACTGCCGCTACTACTATTGCTACTACTGCCGCTACTACTATTGCTACTATTGCCGCTACTACTGCTGCTACTACTGCCGCTACTACTGCCGCTACTACTATTGCTACTACTGCCGCTACTACTGTTGCTACTACTGCCGCTACTACTATTGCTACTACTGCCGCTACTACTATTGCTACTACTATTGCTACTACTGCCGCTACTACTATTGCTACTACTATTGCTACTACTGCCGCTACTACTGCCGCTACTACTATTGCTACTACTGCCGCTACTACTATTGCTACTACTGCCGCTACTACTGCTGCCACTGCTACTACTGCTGTAACTACTACTACTACCACTACTATTACCACTACCATTACTACTACCACCACCACAACTGCTGCTGCTACTACTACTACCACTACTATTACCACTACCATTACTACTACCACCACCACCACTGCTGCTACTACTACTACTACCTACTACTATTACCACTACCATTACTACCACCACCACCACTGCTGCTACTACTACTACCATTACTATTACCACTACCATTACTACACCACCACCACTGCTGCTACTACTACTACCATTACTATTACCACTACCATTACTACACCACCACCACTGCTGCTACTACTACTACCATTACTATTACCACTACCATTACTACACCACCACCACTGTTGCTACTACTACTACCATTACTATTACCACTAACATTACTACCACCACCACCACTGTTGCTACTACTACTACTACTACCATTACTATTACCACTAACATTACTACCACCACCACTGTTGCTACTGCTACTACTACTTCCTACCACTACTATTACCACTACCATTACTACTACCACCACCACCACTGATACTACTACTACTACCGACTACTAATCTGCTCACCATTTTCCACTTTAAGTTTGGAACTTGGAGTTAGTTTACAGTATGTTCAACAGGGATTCATTACATTCGAGTAATTCCATATACGCTTCATCCAAATCTGCTAGTAATTATAATAATAATATAATAATTACAATATTTATACAGCGCAAAATCTTGATAAAATCAAATCTAAGCGCTGAAACAGACACACACACACACACGCACGCACGCAGACACACGCACGCACGCCCGCAAAAAAAGTCGTGCGTGCTTGCCACACTTCTTTCGTGCGTGCGGACGGACAGAAGTCGTGAGGGCGAGGCCAACCTTTGTTTTTTATCACTGGCCATTCTCTGTGTGTTCATACTGAAATGCTTCTGTACGTGTGTGCGGATGAAGAGACTGTACTGTGCTTAAATTTTCAGTCATTTTTAACACAAGATGGAAGACGAGAAACTGATTTCCGAAGTCAGGAATCGACCTTTCCTTTAGAAGATTCTGGATATTTTGCATCTTTCTGTTTATCTGAAAGCAGTTCAGGCATTAAATGATAATACTCTCCATGCACCTTTCGTGATCTGTTAATTGGGTGCACAGAAAAACGGCGAATTGTTCGATGCTTCATGTTTCTTCTCTTCCACCACCACCACCACCACCACAAAATCAGTTTCTGTCACCCCGTCAGTGCCATGTTTACCAGAAAATAAGCAGCGTAGCCTCCCTTCTTCGTCAAGGACGGAGAGCGTGCTGATAGCATGAACACCTTTTCTCACGCGTATGTTTTTTTCCGTCCGCACTGCGGTCGTGACTGCCAGTATGAACGTAGCTGACCGTTCCTTCAGGCTTCCATTGCTGATACCATAACTGGTCACCCACAGACATGTACCGCCATTTCTCACTGCTGATCACGTGGAATTGTAGCATCGTTGGTGTATTTATATATGTATGTTTGTATGTATGTATGTATGTATGTATGTATGTATGTATGTATGTGTGGTTAGTTGTTATTAGTGTGTATTCGTCTGTGTACGTGTACGAATATGTGCATCCTTGTGTGTGTGTGTGTGTGTGTCTGTGAGTGTGTGTCTGTGAGTGTCTGTGTGTCTGTGAGTGTGTGTCTGTGAGTATGTGTGTCTCTCTGTGAGTATGTGTGTGTGTGTATATGAGTGCGTGTGTGTGTTTGGATTTGCATGTTGGTCTATTAATGTGTTTATTTTATTTATTTTTTGCTCGATTTACTTGTTGATTTGTTTTGTTTTGGGTTTGCTGAAACACTGTATCACAATGAATGCATCTCTCCCCCACCCCCTCTCTCTTTCTCTCCCTTTCTCTTTCTTTCTCTCTTCTCACTCTGTCTGTCTGTCTCTCTCTCTGTCCGTTTGTCTGTCTGTATCTTTTGTCGTCTGTCTCTCTCTTTCTCTTCTCTCTCTGTCTCTCTGCGTCCCTTTCTCTGTCTGTCTGTCTCTCCATTTTTTCCTTCTCTATCTCAACTTCTGCACCGCCTCAGCAGTGCTGATCCACACTACTTCACAACACACCATCAACAACAAGTTCATCCAGGATGCCCACAGGAATCAGAGATATCAAGTCACCATCAGGCCGCTCACCACAGATGACCCTGCACTGCTGGATCAGTTTGGTGGAATTCAACAATGCCTGTTCTGATACAACTTACTAAGGATACTGCCTACTAAACCCCCTACAAAAGACAATAAATGCTCAGTCGTGGAGCTCAGCCAGACTGACAGACCACCACCACCACCACTGCCCTCCAACAACACCCCCACCAACCACTGACACCAAAGTCCCCAACATGAATTCACCTGAGACATGAAAGTAACAGAGGAAGCCCAAACTGAAGTCAGCATGAAATCAGCACGTGAAGGGCCACAGAATCTGGGACAGTATTCACA
>CM060309.1:99700961-99703461 GCA_030674185.1 Monoplex corrugatus | reverse complement strand
AGACCCTAACTTGCCCATAGAACACGAACACGCGAAACCCTTGGCGTGATCTACGTCATTAAACCTGACGTCATAATGCAAATAAACGTCATCAATGACGTCAGGCAAGTAGAGAGGATGCCACCATGGAAGGTTGACAGGCAGACACCAAAGGGGACACATCACGCCATCCTGATAGGGAGAAACGAACCGTGATTGTCATTTATCCGCTGAGCCCATTTCCTGTCCTCCCTCAGCACAATTCTCCAAGGACAGAGAACATTTCTACTCACAAGCAGTAAACGCTTAAGACGGCGATTCCCATGCAACTCGCGAAGCATCAACAGAGACGTGTTTCAACCCTCTGGAAGTCTTTCGGAAATGGAAGACTGCGGGGAAAAGGTCAAAGGTCGTCTGCGCATTGCTTGTGTGATTGCTCTTTGAATGAGTTCTTTTGAAGACATGTGGCTCAATACGGCTTGAGGCCAACACTCACTCGTGCAAAATGTGACAATATATAGTCAGAAATAGGCGCTTTGTATACGCCAAGACAAAGACAATTCATAAAGAAAGAGAGAGGGAGAGAGAGAGAGAGAGAAGAAATGATGGTGGAGCCATTCTAAAACTAACCCTTTCATTCATGAAAATAAAAACGTAAAAAGAAAAAATAATAACCCCCCCCCCCCCCCCTGGATTTTCTATTTCCTACGGTTACTGTGATCTTGAAAAAGTCTCATACAGAATAAGACTTGAGGCAAGGACAATGGTGGAAACAGATTGCAAGTATCGTCAGAAGTTACTGAGACAGTGCGCTTTACACATCTTCTCAAAAAGAGCTGATTGTAGGTATCCAAAACAAGTGTGACTGTCCGCGTTCAAGCAAACAGGAACCAGAAAAAACACGAAAGAAGAATATGAACGCGTATTTAATACAACAAAACAAGACAGGCGCAAATTTTCGGGCAACTGGCCTTTGTCAAGTGTAAGATTACAAACAAACAAACACTAGATACAAAAACAAAAAAAAAAAAACAAAAATTGAGAAAAAGAGTTGAAAAAAGTTTCAGTCTTTTTCGTGTTTTTTCTGGTTCCTGATTGTAGGTATGTTTTTGTTGTTGTTGCTCGTTTTTGTTTTTGAACCGTGTGATTTTGACTTCTGCAGCATGATTTCCAAACTTGAGCATTCACGACTTACAAAACGGTCCAGGTCTTTGATTCAAATTTGGTAAAAATCCATGCCAAAACAGCTGAGAGAGTCTTACTGACCTTTTTTTATGTCACAGAAATAACCCCCCCCCCCCCCACACACACACATCCACGACAGCTCTGATCGATATGAAATATTCTCCTTTTCCATGTTTTGAATGGAAACTGAATAAAAACACCGCCCAAGCAAAAGTATAAGCTGACACAGCAACCCAGCAAGCGTAAAACGTACCACACAACCACAAACACTACACGAGAACAACTCACCTCTTTGAGCATGCGCTGGTGTCGTCCACAGCTTGTGACGGTCCGAGTTATCTCACAGCTGGTCTTGTCCGTCCATTGTTGAACACAGTGTGAGTTATCTCACAGCTAGATTGTCCATTGTTGAACACAGTTCGCGTTATCTCACAGCTGGTCCTGTCCATTGTTGAACCGTTTGAGTTATCTCACAGCTGTCGTCCTGTACACAGTTGCGTTATCTCACAGCTGGTCCTGTCCATTGTTGAACACAGTTTGAGTTATCTCACAGCTGGTCTGTCCATTGACACAGTTTGAGTTATCCACAGCTAGACTTGTCCATTGTTGAACACAGTGTGAGTTATCTCACAGCTAGACTTGTCCATTGTTGAACACAGTATGAGTTATCTCACTGCTGGTCCTGTCCATTGCTGAACACAGTGTGAGTTATCTCACAGCTGGTCCTGTCCATTGCTGAACACAGTTTGAGTTATCTCATAGCTGGTCTCGTCCATTGTTGAGCACAGTTTGAGTTATTTCACAGCTGGTCCCATCCATTGTTGAAACTGAGTTATCTCACAGGGGTGTGGTGTGGTATGTGTGTGTGTTCCTCGTCTATTGTTGAGCACAGTATGAATTACTCACAGCTGTCTCATCCACTGTTGAACATAATATGAGTTATCTCACAGCTGGTATTGCCCATAGCTGGTCACAGTTTGAATAATCTCATAGCGGGTCTCGTCCATAGCGGTCACATGAATAATCTAGCGGGTCTCTCCATAGCTGGTCACAGTTTGAATAATCTCATAGGGGTCTCGTCCATAGCTGGTCACAGTTTGAATAATCTCATAGCGGGTCTCGTCCATAGCTGGTCACAGTTTGAATAATCTCATAGCGGGTCTCGTCCATAGCTGGTCACAGTTTGAATAATCTCATAGCGGGTCTCGTCCATAGCTGGTCACAGTTTGAATAATCTCATAGCGGGTCTCGTCCATAGCTGGTCACAGTTTGAATAATCTCATAGCGGGTCTCGTCCATAGCTGGTCACAGTTTGAATAATCTCATAGCGGGTCTC